>WHYT01016945.1:224616-267529 GCA_009806455.1 Tetrax tetrax
TATCTAGCTGGGAAATCACAGACAATCAGGGAGGCTGTTCCAGCCAATTTCCTTCAGGGAACCTGCAACTTCCTCCTGGGACTGTCCTCTCACCGGCTTATTACTGCTTCGTAGAAGAGAGTGAAGCCCACAGTCCTCCCCAGAACCAGCTCTACCTTTTCTCTTCTCCCCAAGCCAGCACTGAGGGTCACAAATCTGACACCCCAGGTTTGGACCCAGGTAGTGAAGTGGAGGAGGACCTGAAGAATGAGACTGGTAACGGTAGGAAACAAGGGTAAACACAGGCGTTATGCAGAGAGAGAGAGAGAGGGAGGTACTCCAGGAGGCTGTAAATTCATATTTCTAATTACTTCCTCATGTTTTTCAGCACTCCTCAGTCAAGTTTGATTAAAATTCCTTTCAAGGGAAGACGCTCCATAGAGAGGGCTGCAGTGGAACAGGCATCTCCTGGAGTTTGTGAAATTGCTGGGGGTGGGCACTACACGGAATAGTTTGGGAGCTGGGTACGGACCAGCTCTCCCCCTGCAACACGGCTGCATTCCGTGTGGGAAGTCACCCTCCAGACACAGAATGCCAGTGCAAGAACTACCTGCTCCCATCCTGCCAGGGTACGAATTAGGACACGGCTCCCATCCCACAGACACAGAGCTGCTGTGAGACAGCTTCCACAATCATCTCCTTCCTAACTGGCAGAGAGGGTGCTCCCAGGAGCACGCCAGAACTTCCCATAAACATATGCTTCAGCAGATGGGGGAGCTTACGCTCCCTTCCATCCAAGAGTCTCTTCCGCGGGGCTAGTCTGCTCCCCAGCAAAAAGCCGGACTCGAGACCTTACATCCCTGTTTGGTTATTCAAAGGAGAGAAAGCCCGAGATCTGGCAGGCAACAGCAATTTATGTGTAACCAACATCCTTCCAAAAGTATGGAAAGGTAGCATGGCAATAGAGAAGAACTAAGGGAGAAGGCCACTTTTATCACCATCAGTCCTAAGAAGCCTTGGCAGCATCCTTGGTACCAGCTGTCACTGGGCAGGAGTGGTCTTCCCAGTGGACAGGAGGGTTTAACAAAGTTCCCTCAGGGATATTTCCAGGAATGGCTTCAGGATTAAAAGCTCAAAGGCTTTTCCTCAGAAACCCTCCCCTCACCGGCTCACTGTTACTGGTTGTACAGGGTATTTCTGTCCGACCCATTCCCTCTTTCTGCTGCCCGCAGGAACCTCCATTGCCTACAACGAGGCAGCTCCCCGGCTGCTGGGTCCCCTCTGTGTTCTCTGTCCACCTACAGACAAGATGTTCATCCAGTGCTCCAGCCCTGCCAAGCCCCCAGAAGAAAGGGTGTGAGTACAGCCCATCCTCCCTCCTGCGCCCGCTCTGCCAAGCTCCCTGCAGGAGGGGCTGCCCCAGGATGAGGGCTGGGGACCAGAGAAGGTAAGCAGCACCAGGGTTGGTTTTTTTTGTTTATCTTCGATGCTGTGGCAAGAGCGAGACGGAAGAGATGCTGCTGGATATCAGCCTCTGAGTTCCCTGCACGGCTCTGGGGAAATCATGATTATCTTGATGCCTGGTTTCTCTCCCCCTCCCCTCCCTGCTCTGAATATCTGAGTGTCTTAATGCTCATGTGAGTAAGGACAGACCCTGCCACAATCAGCTGGGCCTAGAACAGGCAGGTTCTGAGGAGCGTCCTCTCTTACACGACTCTGTCAGGACACACAATTCACAGCTCAGCTAACCAGGAGACATGCAATCCATGATACTGCCCACGCTGGCATGCAAACAAATAATAAAACGCCATTTTGGTTAAGTTGCTCTCCCTCACGTGCAAGACACAGGTCACGGAGATCAGTCCAGCCGGCTCTGCAATCCTGTGCTCCCTTCCCATCCAACTGCGCCTAGCCTGTACAGAAGGACCCAAGGACAAGGAGAAGAGGAGGCAGAAAGACTCCAGCTGCACCTCAAATCCTAAATTCAGGACCACCACTATGCTTAGGAACAGAAGTGCAGGAAATTATGCTTAATGCTGGGCAGTTTACAAGTGAGATCTGACATTCAGACATGGTTGGGCTAGGGAAAAGGTCTTCTTCTCATAAAGCCCTTGCACAATGCAGGCTGAAAGGGGAGCAAACCAACCTACAGCAGAGAGCCCACAAAGTTACTGTCTTCAACCTGCAATGCCTGCAACCTCAGCCAGCAAGGTGCATGCAGTCAGAGCCACACAGATGAGCAGGACCAACTGGAGAGCTGCCCAGTTTGTGGGAGCTGCATGCAAAGCATGCCTACGCAGGCAGCGGGGGCCGGGAGCACGCCCAGGCCCTGCCGCTGCCGCCTCCGGAGATAACGCGCGTGGGTGCTGGGTGCAGGCTGCGCGCGCCGCTGACCGTCTACTGGATGTGGGAGAGCGGGGGGACCCACATGCCCCGGGAGCAGGGGAGCGGGTCTGGATGCAAAGGAGGCAGCGGCTTGCACCGCGTGGCGGGAGCGTGACGAAGCGAGGCGAAGCCCTGCACCACGTCCTTCCCGCTGGGAAAGCACCCGAGCTGTGTTTGGAGAGGGGAACCTCTCCCCTGAGAAACCCAGAGGTGGTTTAGGGGGGGGCCTCCAACTCCAAAGTCATCCAAGTTTCTGAGGCAATTAATTTACCACTGAAAGAAGGAGCAGGAAGAGCAATAAAAGAGCCTTTGTACTTCGGGTGGGGCAGGAGCATGGGAAGTCAATCCAGAGAATAAGGAGTCAGGGGCAAACAAAAACAAAAAATAAAAATAATAAATTGATTGACAAGCTTGCAAGAAAAGCCACATTTTTAACATTCTTAATCCCTAGAATAAACACACAGGATGGAATGAGGACAGGGCTGGCTGTCCTCAGAGATCACTGGGAGAGATTGGGTTTGGTGCAGGCAAGCGATGTTGTGCTGGTGCGGATGTTGTGCCGGTGCGGATGGCACTGCCCAAGGAAGGACAGGTGTGCGAAAGCGTGGAGGGGAACAGGGCTGAGGATGGTAAATCAAAGGTAGACACACTCACCTGGATCTCAAATCCCTCTGCTTTTTTGTCTCATGCTCTCTATCCTACCGCTGTTTTAACATAATTGAAATAACACCGGAAACACAGAACCAAATGAGTCCCACTCAGCAGTGGGAATACAGTGGCACTTTGAGAGCTGCACCTCCTTCCCACCCTGCTCAGCTGCCTTCGGAAGAACTAAACTGCACGACACCGTGTGCCCCCACCCCCTGCTTTTACCCGATTCCCATCCTCCCCCAAAGCATCCTTCAAATTTCTCCAGGACAGCAGGAGTTAAATGGCTGGGTTTAGTGGTAGAGACACGTTTCGGAAGGGATTGAATCTGCACGTGGTGCAGCCGGTTCCCTGTTTATTAATAAGCTATTTATCATCGGTGTTGCTTTTAATACCATTTTGGCTTAATGTTGTTAATGAAATATAAATACCCGCACTAATGATGTTGGTCAGGAGGCAGCGTGGGCCACTGGCAGCTTTGCAGGAGGGAGGCCAAACCGCGGCTGTGTGTGTACGAGCGGCTGCGACGGCGCGACTGCCAGCCCAGCCTCCGGAAGAGCCTCCCCACACGCTCCCACCACAAGACTGCATAAGCACAGCAAGACGAGGAGGGATGGAACGGGATGGGATGGGATGGGGTGGGGTGGAGCAGCATCAGGAGGAGGGCAGAGAGAGGTTTCCATCAGCTCTAGACCACTCTGGCAGCCCAGGTCCAAGCCAGTGCCCACCAAAGCTGCCCAGAAAGGAAGGTGGTTCAGCTCCGGCAAGGCACAGGACTGCTCCCTCTCAACTCCCTGTCTTTGGAGATACAACAAGAAGCAGTCCTGGCCCACCATGTGTGTGCTGGGGACCCTGCAGCGTAGCTCTCTAGATGGCAATGTGTAGAAGAAGAAGTCAGATGAGTTTTGTTTGGTTAATGCCCTTGCCCCACTGGAAGAGGGATCTGCAGGCTCCGCGCTAAGCTCCCCCAGGGCAGCTCCCACAGGAACCCAAGGCCCCTTTGGCGAAAAGGCGTTCCCCAGCAATCACCTCAGAGCTGCTCGGGGCTCACGCCGAGCTGGCTGCGGGGGCTCGGGCTGGCTTCAGGCCACGGGGCGGGGTGGGGCAGGAGGAGCTCACCCAGGACTGCCTGCTGCTCCACAGCCTCGCTCCCCAGCTCTGGACAGGGAAAGGGCCATGCTCTCCTGGGTGGGGATGCGGAAAATAAAGGAGTCTCCGCCCTTGCAGGGAACAACGTCAAAAGCTTGGCCTTTGGCAAGGGTTCAGAGCCTTGCTCTGGGTCTGCAGAGCTCACACAGGTCCCTCTCCATTACCTTGTGTCTAGCACTGTCATGGGGCAGGGATTACAAATCTCCCTAAGAAGGCTTTTGGAAATCCCATCTTGCATTACAATTTGCATTAGAGCAGCCCCTAGAGAGAGCCGAGGCCTGGGCATCTTCTCAGGAAGAACCTAAGCCTGGAGAGGTTTCAAGGCAACAGGAGAGACTGGTATGGAAAGACAGCAGGTAGAACAGCTTTGGGACTGGTCAGTGGAAGAGGCAGGGGAAAATCTATGCCTAAAACCACTGTCCTACCCAGAAGGCACACAGCTCCTGAAATCAGAGAGAATCTGAAATGGACCTTCAACACCAGGAAGTTCCACACCTCTGCAAGCATCCAGAACAAAACCAAACACCAGCCTCAGGAGCAAACTCCAAACCCCATCACCGCCTGAAGAGTCACCAAAGATATAAATCTGGAGATGAAAATGTATCACACTCTGTCACAGCTCTCCTAGTAGCAACTTGTCTTGCTCCAAGATGACCCACTCCGCTAATCTCATTTTAAAAGTAAGGAACCAAGGAGTTCCCTACAAGGCTGGAAGCATAATCATACGTGAGGACTGAGCACAGAGGATGACCACGCACCCCCCTAACCCACCAGCCCCTCCCAGGGCTACAGCCCCTGTCTTCTGCTATCAAAAGAGGTGGCCTCATGGCCTCTGCCACAAAAGCCAACTCACGGTCTGTTTGCATACACTGCACAAAGACGCATCCCTCTTCCTCTCAATCCCCATCAACACCATTTCTTCTTTTGCTTTGCATCTTCCTCCCTCCCTGGAAGCCAGTGCAGAGGAAGCTACGACTGGTCTGCACTGGGAACTCTCCTGGTGGCCCTCGCCGCAGGGAGCACCATCAATTTACACTGTTCCTTTAAGACGTTATCTTTTAATTTGGTGCTCCCCCTTTCCCCTCCTCAACTAACTGATTTATTAGTTTACATCCCATAAATTGTAACCCCTCGCCTCCCCCTTTACCCTCCCAGATGCCATAAATCCCCTTCAGGGCCTCGACACCCTTCTGCACGTGGTGCAGCCCCCTGCCCCCCAAAGTCACCTCCGAGTCCCCGGGGAGCGCGGGGCTCATTTGCCGGGGGTTTGGTCTAGCTCGTCTCAGCAGCTAATCCCTTGGGTGGCTCCTGTCAGATTATTAATTAGCTAAAGCGGATCGGCCCTGGAACAACATGCGGTTGGACTTCAGATAAAACAGGACGGCAGAGGCTTGGCATGTAGTTGTTTAAAGAGACATTGTCCCTTTTTTCTCTTGCCTTCTCCTGGGGTGGGATGAAGGAGAGGAGGAGGAGATGGGCTACTTCCACAGCTGCTTGCACCCCCCAGCCGTTTGTCGCCCTGGTCACAGGGGGACTGAGCATAGGCCTGGAGGTGCAAAGGACAGGAGAGGCAGGCACCGTCCCCACACTCGCCCTGTGGCAGCTAAAACTTTTCCAGATGTTGGAAGAGCTTTAGGAACCTGCTCAGAGGCATGCAGCACTCACTGGAGGATCTCACTGCTTCTCATTGCCACCTCCTCTCTGCCATCCCTCGCTCGCTCATCACTCCCTACGGAAAACTCAGCTCAGTATTTGCAACTACGCCAAGAAACGAGGCAAAGGCTGTTCCAAGGGGCCATGTCATCCCCACCTGGAGAACAGGTATTTTAAACCAGAAGAAGCCATCTGGCTTGCGTGTGTGGGTTTTAAAGCCTCCTTTCTTATGCAGCGCAGCCCTCCGGGGCAGGATGAAGAGTGAGTGGTCTCACACGCGTTATACTGGAAAGGCTGCAGGAGCGAGCTGGAGCGAGAGTCGGCGCGACCGATGCTGGGGAGCAGCTCACCTCCTCGCTCCCTTCCCACTTTGGATTGTTTTGACTCAAACCGATGAAGCTGAAATATCGAGTCACAACGGCACTAAACTTCATTACAAGCTCTTAACACAGATTACTTAATAAAAAACAGGCTGCTTTAATTGCTTTTCCCCCATTAGCATTTCTGGAGGAGAAAATTCTGATTAATTTGAAGAGGCGCATTTCCCCCACCCCTCGTGCTGGCCTGTGAACCAGACCTTCCCACACCAGCCTTGTCCAGAAGAGAATCCCAGAGAGCAAACAAAGAGCCCAAATCCACACGACTCTGAAAAACAAAGGGACTAAAGGCCTGGATGGACAGATGGGAGTAATGGAGTGAAGCAAACAAGGGAAAGAAAAATCTCCTCTCCTTTCTGGCAAACCCATAAAAAGTGGCGCAGGGGAACGAGCAAGAAGTGGGTAGAAGAGAGCAGGAGAAGGGAGGACAGCTAGCACGGCAGGGTTCAGAGAGCAAGCCCAGGTGACTGATTTGGTGAGGTCCTGGGAAGCAGCTTCACCTCTCTCTGTGGCTGGAAAAGGGGTGAGAGGCAGCTCTGCCTGGGGAATATTGTGTGCATTTTCAAAGTTTGGAAGCACTGGAAGCTCAGTGCGCTCTGCATGCACATGGAATGGTCCCTGTTCCTCGTTCAGGCCCTGCCTGGACAGCCAGTTCCGGGGGGGGGGGGGGTAACTGCACCTTCCCCCTGGCTGGCTACCCCCACGTTAGGAGTGTTGGGAAGTCAGGGAGCAGAGGGAAGCTCCCCTCATCATCCAACGGCTCCCTCTGGACTGGGAAAACCAGGACTACAACAGTCTGACGTACAAGGGAAGGAGCCTGAGCCTCTTGGGGGTAAAGTCAGAGCCCAGCTGCCTCCAGGAACACGCAGGGCAGGCAGCAGCGCTGCGCTGTGCTGCCGCAGCAGAAGATGCCAAGCAGTTCTCCTCACTCCATCCCCAGGACAGCTCTCTTCCTTTATCTTTCAGGGATTGAGGATGTCCAGCTACCTACCAGTTCCTCAAAGATCAGATGTCAGAGAGGACAAATCCCCTCTGTCCCACACCATGACCAGCTCAGGTAGGATCTGCGCTGCTCCGCTGCCCAACGGCCTCAGGTTAAACAAGTCTATCCAAACGTTCCCCGCTTTCGTGACACCTGACTTCAGCTCCTGTTGTAACTAGCCCTGGTGAGGGAGGATGGCAACCAGGTTCCTGAGGAGGCTGTTCCCTAGGTCAGCACACTTCAGGGACACAGTAATCAAGTAGGAATTGCTCCCATGTGCCAACTTCTGCCAACCTTGCAACGCTTTGTGTTTTTCTCAAAGCCTGAGATCTTGCAAGTTACTAAGATTTTTGTTTTGGACAACAACGTTCATATAGTGCTATCCCTCCCTCTGCTCTCCCGCTAGCAGGGCACAGCAACCTGAAATGTGATCTGCGTGCATCCTAAACACATAGAAACCTCAGGATTATTAAGTCTTAAAACTGGGGGGAGGAGGGGAGTAGCTTTTGACTTCTGAAAGGACAAGGCTAGCAATATTGTTTGCTCATTTTACTTTCAAACTCACCTTAGTTTGTCCTCTCCTCTTTTCTCTTGTATGTTCTATTAATGTACAGCTAAGACAAACTCAGCAAGAATCACAAGACAGACACTGGGACAGATCAAAAACTGCCCTGGCAAAAACCAGGATAGTTCTGCTGGCTGAAAACGCAGCTCTGCTGCTTTACATCGGCAGATGGCTTACCTGTGGCTCTTAATGGTTAATATATAACGGCAGTAATAATAAAAAAAATACATAATTTGTCAGAGGCAATATGCTAAAACAACCTTCCCATATTCAGCTCAAGTAGTGAGATAAGCCTCACCTCCAGTACTGCCCCTTGGGCTGAGCACCAGCTCTGGAATGAGCCCCCTCTAGAAGGCATCAGAGCACCGATCACATTCACTTTACAGTATTTGTTCATTTTTCAAATTTTTTGTTTTTATCAACAGATTTCTAAGAACTGCATTTTGAACATGCATTTCCCTTGAACACTCATGTGCGTACTTAGCAGCGATTGCTCCAAGTGCTTTCCAGCCGGTTTTCTTCGAGGAACTCCGGCAGGTCAGCATCCCTGTCGGCTCCCGCTGCCTGATGGAGGGACAGCCAGCCCTGATTTCATACCCAGGCGGGTAAATTTCCACAACCAGTCTACCAGAGCTGAACGTGCTCCTAGATGTTTCGTGGAACCCTGCAAACTGGCAGAGCACTATTAACCCTTCCTTGTAGCTAGCTGTTTCCTCGGGGTGCTGCAGCACTGCTGCCTGCACCCCGGCCGAGAGCACCGCCGCTGGATCTGGTAAGGACAGGAAGAAATACTGTCAGATGGTTAAAGGAATCAGGAGATCTGGTTTCTCCTCCCAACTCTCCTTCTGAGTAATTATTAGCATAAAATCAGGTTTGTTACATCAGTGAAGCTTGAGTAAATAAACCACGACTCATCACTGTGTTTTATTTTGCAATACCTCAGTGGGCTCCTCTCTACAAATAAACACTATTAATGCTCATTACAATTGCAGGTATACGGGGAAGGAGAGTGATAAAAGCAACTAAACTAAAGGTCTAAAACCTTTATGAAGAGCAGAAGGGTGAAATCACAGCTTTTTTGAGGATATTGACTTTCACAGGACAGGCATTTTAAAAAAAAAGGCAACCTTTACTTGGGGAGACTGAAAGACAAATAAGTCATGCCTGCAGGTCTGACAGAGCTGATGGGTAAGAGAAACTGGGAAACATCCCAATCCTCTTCTGAGGAGCCAAGGCTGAAATCCTGACTCCACTGAGGTTTACGGCAAAACTCGTGCTTGCTTTAACCTCTATAAAGTTCAAGTGTGAAGACAGAAGCCTTAGGAAAGAGATGGCCATCTTCATTGGCAACGGCTATAGGGAAAGCACGGTGTGAACCCACGAGGCCTGGCCCAGTCCTGTCTCCTCCAGTACCCAAAATCCTTTTTCCATCTGAGTTTTTGGGGCAGGCCAGTCTCCAGCGTGACAGCCAGCCAGCAACGGTTGCCCCTCACTTAAGCACTGGGCTTCTTTAGAGCTAAGCTGCTGCACATATCCACACACGTGAGGTCTGCGCTTGCACCTCGCTGCACGCGGGCTCTGTGCTCCCTTCTGGGAGGGATCCTGCCCAGCTGACTTCCTCACTGCTGGAAAACTTCTTCAGCTTTCGCACCTTGGACAACTCTTCCCCCTCACGTGGACTGTTGTAGGTGCAAAATCACTAGCTGCTGGGCACAGCAGGGCTTCTGAAAGGGCTCTGGGCTGTGCCTACCTTGAGTTTGAAACGAAATCATTCTGTGTCCCTCGAGCCTTGTAAGTGTTCCCTCCCTGAACTCTGGCATCAGGGCCCTTCCCTGAACCCCTGAGACTTTTCAGCCTGCTCAGATCCCATCGCTGGACTTGGCCCTCCACTGGGAGACTATTTTAGCCTCTGCCGTTATCCGAGTGAGCCAGAGGTGCCAAGGACCTCCGTGGGTCAGGCTTCAGTCCCGTTCCCAGACCAGAAACGGTAAGGACAGCCATAAGGCCTGCCGAGCACACCATCCTCTTTCCCCTCCTTTGACTTCCCCCCATTCAGCTTTCCACAGCCGCCAACCAAACATCTGATCGAAGGCCCGGGGGAGGGAGTCAGAACTGTCCAGTCTGGTTATGAGTGAAGGTCATTGATCTAGCGCAGACCAGGGATGCGGAAAACAGGGGAGGGAGGAAAAAACCCTCAGAGAGAGAGAGGAGAGAGGGAGAGAGGCAGGCAGAGACGGCGCGCGAGTAAGCACAGGGGAAAGGCAGCGGAAGTGGCTGAAACATGGTTTCACACTCCGAGACCCAAGGGCTGTTGTCAACCCGTCCTTCATGCTCACATCTTGTCACACTAGAGGTCAGGTCTCCCAAGCGTTCCTGGAGAGCTGAGCTCGCCCATATGGCAGGCAATATGTTAACAATATGGATCAGCTGCTCGTCAGGGCCTGAGCAGATGGATGTGACAACCCTGCTCTTATCCCAGACAGGCTTTTAACATCTTCCCTCTCCTCAACTCTGCCATACTGGAAGAGCTCTGCCCAAGAAGCGTTGCCTCCAGCCTAGGTGGACCGTGGGGCCAGAGGTCAGGACAGTCAGTATGGGAATGCCTGCCTAGATGAGAGCAGGCAGGGTAGAGCCCCATTCAGACCAGTGCAGGCAGGAACTGGGCCAAACTTCCATCCAGCGAGAGCGCGCTGTCAACGGAAAGACCTCGCTAGAATCCAGATCTGTGCTGCTAACTCCAAGCAGGGTGACACAGTAGATACTGCATTCAGATATATGTACACGGCGTGTTACCACCAGATGCCACACGTTACAGTCTAGACTGAGTTTTGTAACTGCCTGGGAAAATTTTCTCTCACAGAACAAGTAATACATAAATAGATGTATATTTTAATGGGCAAGTTAAACTCCTCCTGGCAAAGGCAGGCAAGTTGATTTCATACCCAGGCGGGTAAATTTCCACAAGGATTTTGCAAGGCTGTTTCATATTCCCCAGCTCAGGATCTGAGCCGTCAGGGCCGGCTGGGCTGGGCCGGCTGCAATTCTGTGGAAGGCAGAGTTCCCACCTCACTCCCTCAGCGGTCGTGCCGATGCGGTGATCCCAAGGATCCTAGCAAAAATGATGCAGTCAGCTCAAGTTAACCCCCAAATTTAGGTTTACTTTAGGATTGAAGGAAGGGGAAATATTTTGCAAATTCAAACACAGGCAAAGCAGGTATTTGTAATCCTTTTCCCACTTTTTTTTTTAGCTTCTTTGCCCGCATAAAAGGCTACCCTTCACCAAACTCCCTCTAACTCTTATAGCTCTAGGACTAAGCAGCCAGCCTGTGCTTACAAACAGAGTGAAACAGCAATCACAGCCTAGGGATGGGCTCTGGAGAACGTGCAAACAGCCTCTGTAGCCCAAAGTAAATTGAGCTTGTTTTGAAAGTAGAAGCCATACAACTTGCTCCAGGGCTGAAGACTGGAACACAGGGATTTCTAGTCCAGAGCATGAGCGATCACAAAGCCACATGCCTGAAAGGCTAAATGCATCTCCCTTCACTGAAGTGATGCTTGGAGAATTAGGGGGACCTCAGAAAACAGCTGGAGTCAAGGGAAATATTTCTATTGTCTCTAATGAGCTTCTGTCCCTCAGAAAACAGCCCCTGCAGGACATGCAGTTTTACACAGGCAATGCACCCAGTAGATACTAGCAGGGGAAAGCAAACATCAGAAAGGATTACTGATCTGCAAGAACTTGAACCTTAAGGTTCAATTCAGCACTTAAGGAATCCCTGATACATCAGTCTCCTCTTGCCTCCTTGTCTCTGAGGTCCTGCCCATCCCATGTCCACACCAGAGGGACATGCAGGACTTTCAATACCAGGAGCTACACCAGCAGAAACCTGTGAGAGGGGTCACAGGAAAAGCTCCTTCTGATGGAAAAACAGACCCAGAATCTACACATCAGCTTCCTCAGCAGAGTTTTTCCCTATGGATGTTGGGCCTCTCTGGAGAGGCACATAAGGATGTTTGGCAGAAAACTCACCTGCTGCAGTCAAACTTGAGAATTTTTATCTTATTTGGTAAAATCTCAAAGCTTTTCATGTTCCAATACTCTATTCCCTCAGGTAGAGCTCCGATTTGGGAAGCTCTCTCACCCCTGGAGGCCTGGGAGGACGTGTGCCACTGCTCTAAAAGGGGACACAGGCACCAGAGCCGCTCACACAGGGATAAAGGCCAGAGTTCCCTACATTAATAGTTCAAAACCAAGCTTTCCAAACAAAGCATGCCAGACCCTGGAGGAGTTTCAGCGCTAGGAAGGTGTGGGAAGGCAGAGTTCACCCATATCCCATCCTGAAGCACACTGCCTTTCCTGGCAGGTTTACTGGAAGCACTCAGGTGTGCAGGCTCTGAGCACACGGCAAGCGCTAAGCCCTTAGAGGATCACAGCTGTTGCTCTTTAAGGTAGGGCACTCAGAACACGAGTAAATTCCCCTGTGCCACGCAGAGCCAGGGATGGACAGGGATAGCTGAAGCCCCAGACCAGCATCTCAGCTGCGTGACTTCTCCCGTCTTCCCTCTTGCGAAGCCAAGACAGTTCCTCCACCCTGACCCTTCCAGTTCAGGGCTCAGCTGTACCTGTGAGTCACAGCAGCTTTGAACACACTCTTTGCCCAGGTATCATTTACAGCACAGCAGCAAAAGACAGAGGAACATGGTGATACACAATCCCCACAGGCACTTCACGTTGCTGATCTTCATTCAGGCATCATTTCATGGCGCCAACACGGCATGGAGATGTGCCCTGACAACATCTCCACCCGCTACAGAGCAGACATAACATCACAGAAAGCCCAGGCACAGTGAGGCTCCTCAGCCCCTATCACCTGCAGCAGTATGGCAGTGCCACCAGGTACTTCCCAAATCCCCAAACCATCCAGAAGAAACACATTATCCCACTGTTGTCATCCTACAGCTGCTTTCTTTTAGGCCATGCTGTGCCATACCTTTCTTTGTAGAGAAGCAGTGATGGGAGCCAAGCAATGAAGAAAGTAAAACGGCTTTTAGAAACAGAGTCCCACCCCCTCACAACCTTTCCGAGTTTCCCACCGTGACCACAGACATCCTCAAACTCTCTTCTTTTGTGAAATGAGTCAATCAGAAACTGTCCCACACAATACTTACCCAGGGGACTCCCGTGCTCGCCTGTTCCGGCATACCACTTAGCTAATTGTTAATACTGCACACCAGCTCGTTAGGAAGAAGGAGGCTAAGAGCAGGAGCTATTCAAACCAGCGCTTTGCTGTGTCAGCTGGGTGCCCGTGTCCGTGCAGAAACGGGCAGCGATGTCAGGGGTAAACCCAGTCCTACTTGTAAGCCAGCCCAAGACAAACCAACACCCCACCATGCATTTACCACCCAGACCAATGACTTTGAGCAGCTCTTCTAAACTTTACAGGCTAAAGATTCCCCAGAAACTGGAATGGAGGCTCTGGAGAGCCAAAATCACTCACTCCAGTCCCACTTCAGAACAGAAGGTTTGATCACAGAACAAAAGGCAGTACCTTGCATTGAGAAGTCACAGGCTTCAAGGTCCATTCCAGTGTACAAAGTCAGGAGAGAAGTCAAGTTCTTTGCTTTGGAGGTGGTCTCAGGTGAAGACAATGTGAATTTGATGGCCTCTCTTTACTTGGTGAAGTCTCTTTGCCCTAAAGAGAGTATCAAAAGGAAATAAATATTCCCTACTGAGCAGCACAAGAGCTCAGGTGAATCACAAGCACAAGCAATGACGCCGGCCTCAAATGCCACAGCCACCCACAGACCTCTGCCCTTGGTCACACACAACAAGCCAGCAAGGCAAGGCATTTCACGCCCTGCCAAACACATTGCATCCCAATCTCATTCTCTGCCGCATGTGGTGCTAGTGACTCAAAAGCCAAGCTACAAACCACCCAGGTGACCATCCAGCGGGCCACACGCTCCGACTTTCCCCAGAGAAAGGTCCGGGTCAGCCAGCTGCGGGAGCAGCCTGCGGTACCAAGCCACTTACTGCAAAGAGCTTGCCCCCACAGCTGGCTGAGCATTTCTGCACACGTGAGATGATGATGCTACCCCTCCTTTGCTGGGGAATCATTCGCTTGTGTTCGTCTTACAACTACCGGTAGAACAGAGCTCTATCAGCAGTCTTGTACACCCCCACAGAAAATGTAATTCCTCAGCCCCAAAGACGTTACAAATATAACCCGACGAGACAAAGGAAGAATTATGATTTTCAGTTCAGTGAGGCACAGTAGTGAAGTGACTTGTCAAAGGTCACTCGGCAAATCTGAACTAGAATTGGGAACTGAAACCGAATCTCTCAGATTTTGGTTCAAGAGCTGGACAACGCAAGTCCCAATTCCCTTCCTGTGCTCCCTGGATGCACACTGCTACCTTTGCAACAGGTTTCACTCTTCTCCCTGCTCTCCCTAGGCAGTTAGGACAATTCCCTTCCATTTCCTGCACTGGAGGAAATGCATAAATACACAGATTAAAAGAACAAGAACTTTCTTTCACTTTACTTACAAAATCTAAAAATGTCCTAGTTCCAACATTTGACAGAACCTCAGAAGCTTCAGACTCTCTTGCGAGGTGGGATTTGTAGACTGGAGGGTTTTGCTGGCAGTGGTTTTTTTTAATTTCCATCAGACAAAAATAAAAGAAGCAAAACAAAAGAGGGTTGTTGAGATCAATTTGTGATAGGTGCCGGGCCAAAGAAAATGCAGCCAAAGAAGTCAGAACCCTGCAACCAGCAACCTTTGTGTCAATTTAAGCAAATATTGTGGCGTTTCCATGGCAATCCCTGTTTTGAATATCCACTACACTCACTTTTTAAAGAGCTTTTCCTGTTTGCGTTTCAACTTCAAAACCTGTAAATATTTTCAGCCTGAACACATCCCGACCTCCCCCAGCCTCTGAAATGAGATACTATCAATGCCCTGACACGAAGTCTGTCTGCGGTACCCCAAAGCTGTGAAAATTCACACCAAAAACAGGCTGGCAGCCCACCGCGGCCCGGGACAGCGTGGCTGGGCCTTTGCCCCGCTCCCGGCCTCCTTGCAGCAGCAGGTACCGAAGCCCATTCCTTTCTTCTCCAAAAGCGACAAGCGAAACGGCTCCTCGCAGACACGCAGCGCCGACAGCGTCGGCCCAAGGCGAGGAGGAGCGCGCAGCAGGTGTTTTGCAAGCCTCCCTCCATCCCGCCCCGGCCACCTCCGACCCGCCGCACCAGCCATGGCTTCTGCTGGGAGCCTCTTCCCGTGACCCGGCCCCGGGCCGGCTGCTCGCACCGGCCCCTGGCCTGACCCGCGCTTCCCTCCCTTCCCCTCTAACCCGAGCCGCACCGACGCTGTCAGTCACGATGATCTACGCGATGCTGCGTCATGCGCAAGTGGGAACGAAGGAGTTTGAACTCTGTCCTCACTTGCAACCTGGGCCGGGGTGTAGATTCTCCAGCTCCCTCAGCGGCAGCCGGGAGGTACCTGCTCTATCCCAGTCCCTGCTCCACCAGCGCAGACCCGCGAGGAAAATCCCGGTGCAGGGAGCCCTGGCCAGGCGCTCTCAGACCTCAGCACCATGAGCTTGCTGTGAACCCTCTCCCCGAAGCATAAAGCCGCCTCTAACGCTGCTTTTTTGCACGCACGAAGGTGCACGAAAACACCTTCTGCTGCGCTTCAGAGACACGTGGGGGACTTCCAGCCCCAAGCCCCCAACTTCCAAAGCGTCGGCCTGTGCTGCCGGAGCGCAGCCCCTCCCCGCAGCCATGGGAGCACACTGGTTAATTCTGAGTTTCCTGGCTCTGATGGATTTGTGCCAGGCCTCAAATGTTAGCTTAGTGTAACTTTTGGGAAGTCAATTTCCTTTGTTGTTTTTTTTTTTTTCCTTTTTTTTTTGTTTTTGTTTAAGCTTTTTTCCTCTTTTAAATGGAAAAGTAGGAGCATTTGAACACGCATCAGGACAGGGCCATCCATCCATGGGCTTCCAAGCTCGTTTCCCAAGAGCGTTTTATAGGCACCATGGTACGTGCACAGAACAACCATGAAAACAAACACCAAGCGACTTCAAAAGCCGTTACGCTGAATGCCCACAGAGGCAGCGGTCCTGTCTCTGGCATGAACATCACTCCTTAGTCCTGACCATCTCTCCCACAATGCCGGGTGCTTCTGATACCACCAGATGATGCATGATACCTGCTGTCCTGGCCAGCTTCCAGCGCAAGTAATTACATCCCACAGGAGTTTCAGCTGGATATTTTGTCCCTTCTTCACTTCCGGCCCTGAGCTGTTGCACCAGGAGTCCCCAAAACCCTGTCCAGATCCACCCCGGATGTGAGGGCGTGCCAGGGGCTGGAGGGAATTCTGTGCATCCTTGCAGGTCCCAAGAGCCCGGTGCTACAGCAAACAACCTCCTCTAGAAACACACGACGACGTACCTTCTTCCATACAACCCATAGTACTCCCATCTAAAAATGAGGTGCAGCGCTGGGAAAAGAAAATTCCCCCGGCACACCAAGAACCAACAATTTCTGGAGGCATGCGCTTAACGCTGCCCAACGGAGCCGTCATTTGGTACACGGACACTGGCTACTCTCCCTCCTTGAAGTGGAAACTCTCCTCCCCTCCCCTCCCTGGCTCAGGGAAATTAAAACCTGCGGTGGCAGCGGTGTAAGGCGAAAGCCACAGCCGCCAGTCCACCTCAGCCAACGGCATCACATGCCGCATGGGATCCTAGGGGCGTTGAATGTATGGGAAAAGGCCGCCCAGGCTTAGAGCATAAGAACAAGCCTGGCAGGGTTCACGACAAGCCAAATCAAAAGGTGAGGATCTTCACCGTGTCTCTGACCACTCTCATGACGCTGCCACTAAAATACCATGACCAGGAAATGCTGGTAGGACAACGCTGGGTGCTCTCACCAAACCATCCATCTCAAAGTGCAGGCAAAGACCATAAATCATAGAATAGTTAGGGTTGGAAGGGACCTTCAAAAGTCATCTAGTCCAACCGGGACCCCATCCTCCCGAGGGAGCCGTGCTTTGGCGTTCCCCACAGCCACAGGAATTCAGAGCCCTCTGAGGCTGTCCAAGAAGTGAGGAAATGACCTGGTACCCACGCTCCGCTCAGGACACCCCACGCTTGTAAGCGGGCTCTATCACACATCTGCTTCATGCCCTCTCTGTCTTCTTCCTTCAGAAGGTTCTGGACCAGATCCTCCCCTGGTGTAAAATCAGCGCAGTTTCGGTGGCTTCAGTGAAGTCATGCCAATTTAAACGAGTTGAGGATCCGGCCCTCCAAGTTACTGGAGTTGCCAGTTCTTCCTTTGGATAATCCTGAGGGTGATTTCACAGCAAGCAGCAGCACAGGCCTGGCCAGACCGGCAGGATCAGCTGCGCCACTCTACCCGCCGCGAGCAGGGTGGTGGGTGGCACGGTCCCTACTGCGAGACCCTGCTGCAGCAACGCTGGCCGTAGCGTCATCTGCCGCTTTTACTGCGCTCTCTTCTCTCTGCTGTTTAATGAGAGAGATACAGCACGGAGTGAATTACTCCAGGCTTTGGATCCAGGTTTTCTAATTGCTCTTCGCAGGGGAGCTGCTGCCTTTCTGGGCACCCCGAGCGCCCAGGCTTGCCATGTATTTGGAGGGGGTGCAGCAGCAGAGGGGGTCACTTGTGCAGCAGCAAAACCCAACCACGTTAGGTCTTCACTGGCTACTGTGAAATCGCACGTCTTCATGAACAAGCCACATCTGGCCTACACCCTCTGCTCCCACCAGCCTCTGCTCCAAGGAAGGTGAAGAGCCCATCACCACCTGGCAGCTGCGGAGCGAGCAGCTACAAATCCCTTCCCTGGCCCCAGTTCCACCATCGTCCTGCCATCCACCCGCACCACGGCTCGCTGCGAGGGAAGCACAGGTAACGCAAGCGCGGGGAACGTGGCACGGCTTCAGCAGGCACCGGGTGCGCAAGAACTTTCTGTGCTCTGCCCTCACAAGTCCTTCGCTATCCCCCCAGAGCAATTTTCTAGGCAACAGCGCGGTTGCATTCCCTTCCCTATCTCCTAATAAATATCATGCTAAGCAAGATGAGTATCTTCTTCCCAGACCAAGCAGCATGACCCACTTTCTGAATCAGGGCAGATGCAATTGGGCCCTGGAGTCCTGGACCCCTCCCAAAGCAGAGAGATTTTGTAACAATTACAGCAAGAAGCAGAAGGAATAGAAAAGTAGTAAGTGATCAAAGAGTGCAGTGGTGGAGCTGAAGCTGTGGGGTAATTACTGCTCCTTGCCATCCTACACTCCGGCATTTTCCTAGGACACTGAGGCAAAGAGCCGCACGCACATTCACACAACATTCTCGCCTCCCCTGCCCTACATTCCTCAAAAGTAACAGGTCCAATTTAAAATTCCGGCTAATGGCTCAGGTAAGACAACTGCTGCCCTCCCTGCGTGCCCACCCTGATTTCCCCCTTCTCTTTTCCTCTCCCCACAGCAGAGCAGGAACAGAGAATCGAAATGCCAGCAGTGCAGATCCCCCCTCTGGCAGACGTACACGTACGTACACCCGACCCGGCCCAGTGACACCTTCACGGCTTTTAACGAGGCAGCCGTGCCCCTGGCACCCAGCTCGGGTGCCAACTTCCAGCTGTCCGTGAGCCCCGCTCACAGAAGTGTTACCCCCCTGTTCCCCTAAGCCCCTCCCAGCGCAGAGCTTCCCGACCCCCTGTTCACACTGGGGAGGTTCCAGCCGTGGTCCTCTACAGGCGCAGGAAAACAAAAAGCCCCTGCAAAAGACCTGTGGTTTGGGCCAAGCTCTGCCTGGCTTGCTAGCCACACAGCAGTGAGGAGGAGGTGGCTGGATCCTGATCCCAGTTTGGGATCGCAGTTTGGAGACGCTCCATTTTTCCAAGGAACGGCTCTGTACTTTCCCAGATGTATCTGGGATCAGACTATGCCCCAATGGGCATGGAAAGCAATTAAAAGGAGGTGGGGTGAATGTCAGCAGTGCTTTCATTGCTGGAACCCACAAATAAAACTTCCCTCCCAGAGGAGCGCGCGCCTCCATGGCCAAAAGCACAGAGAAAACCCCGTACCACACCGCGCAGTGCGCCATGGCGTGCCTGCGCCCACACCGGCTCCCGTGCCGGCCTCAGCTCCGGGGCACCCAAACCCAGGAGGGCGCCGGGAGGCCCACCAAAGCTCACCCATTCACCTCAGCCGCCTCCTCCGAAAAGCGCAGCGGGCAACCCGCCTGCGAGCCTTACAGCAGCGCCCGACCCAGACGAGACCCCCGCGCCAGGGAGGCACAGACAGCTAAAGACAGCACTCGCCTCGGAGAACGTCTGACAGAGAGACGGGCGACGGGCAGGGGATGGAGCGGAGCTGCCGTCGCTCACGCAGCAGCTCCAACTCAAGATTTCTCCCCTGTTCGCTGCCTGCCCGCCGGAACAAACCCCGCAGAGACAACAGCACAGGGACACACACCAACGGGGCCCTGCCGGCACCGACACTCGCCTTCATCCTCCGATGATGAAGCTGAGATGAGGCAAAAGTAACTTTTAAAGGAATTTCCACGGCAATTTTTCATCCTAGTTAAATAAAAGAATTTTAAAAAGAAACAGAAAAAGAAAACCCTTTCACCCAAACTTCAGAGATAAAAAAAAGGGGGGAAAAAATCTTCATCTTAATTCAAAATCCTATTTGATGTGTCGTGGCATGAAAATGTTTTTCACTGCATTTTTTCAGTGTGATCTCATGCACCCTGCAAACGGGGTACGCCCAAAACACCAGGTATTTTATGGGACACAAACAGAGCGCAAACATACACAATTAAAAAAAAATGGGATTGGTAAATATTTAAATTAATCAGAGCTGGCATCTGTGCAGCCTCCCCTCCCAGAGAGAGAGAGATGTTTGCAGCTTTGAAGAAATAAAAGCGAATAACATGACCTTTTCCTTCATGTTTGTTAACTCACTGCCGTTCAGTGGGTTGGAGCAGCCCTGGCACGTCCCAAAATGAAGCCCACCAAGCGCAGCCGGGGCTCCTCGCCTCCCTGCCCGGCACCAGGGGCTTGGGGCCAGCTCTGGCGCTGGTGGGACGGAGCTGGCTGGGGGAGTTGCTCCAACCTGTTTGCTGTCTCACTCCATAATGCATGGGGTTTGTTGTGTTTTGGTTTGAGTTGGGGTTTTTTTGTTGTTTTTTTTTTCTTTTCAGTTTAATTGTTGGAGGAGTTTATGAAGCTGTTTGCCAAAAAACAATCGGCTCCAGGGAGCCAGCTTACACAAAAAGGGTGTGTCGCCCGCGCGAGGCCGTGGAGCCATGGAAACCACCACCTTTTGCATTTGCCCAGGTGAAGCCAAAGCTTTGTGGACGGCTTGTGAAACCAGCAGCGATCTGCAAGGAAGTGAAAGGCGTACACGCAAGCGTGCAGTAACTCAGAACGGCGGCCCCATCCACTGGCACCTGGATCTCCCGTACACAAGGGTGAACGCTCACACTTCAGCGATGCCGTTTATCTTGGAAGGGTGACACCAACACACCAGCGAATGCACGAGGGGTTTTGCACGCAGCCAAGCAGCACCCACAGCCGGGGTGCTTGTGCCCAGGTTCTGCCCCTGCAGCACACACGCGTGCAGAGGCGCGGGCTGGCAGAACTCCTGCCAAACGGCTGCGTGACCAGACAACTGGGAATCTGCGGACACGGGTGAATAAAAGGCACCACCGCAACACGGGCAAGTGCCTCAAAAGCAGGTATCGCGCCTGGGGCGTTCGTTCTGACCCACAGCAGGGAAGCTGGCAGCAGAAGTGGTGCTGGGCTGTGTCCCCAGGCCAGCCTGCAGCAGCAGGGCGCGAGGACCACGCCACGCGGGACCCCGTGTCCAGATGCACGAGAGTATTTTGGGGAGGGATGTTTGCCTTGTGAGCTGGAGTGTGAAGGCGGGTGGCTGGAGAGGGACCCTGGCTGCATTCTTCTCAGTCTTCGAAAAGAAAACAGAGAATTCCTCAGAAGCACTGGCTGCCAGCCTGACTGCCAGAAACCAACCCAGGAACAAAGCGCAAAGCAAGGATTTTAAAGCCACCCAGCTCCTGAGTGTCTGCTCCAGTCTCCCCTGCTACCAGCGGGAAAAGGAAGAGTGCTCTGAACGGCAGCTCTTCTGAAAGAGGTAACATCCATGGTTCCCCGCGGTCAGCTGCTGAAAGCGTGCTGAGAAGTCAGAGAAGTGAGCAGAGGACCAAGCCTTTCCCGGCCATCCCTGGCACATGAGAACAGAGCAGCGTGTGCCACACGACAACCTGGAAAGCTGAACAGGCACGGAGTCCACAGGAACAAGGTTCCAGGATCCACCCTCAAACCAGAGCTGGCCAGAGCGAGCAAGAAGCCAGATCGCTCTTCCTCTGGTTTGACAGTCTGCCACATTAACAGGGGGAGGATTCCAGCCTGGCACTTCTCTTACCTGGAGTCAAAGGTCCTTGGCTACAAACCATGTCAAAAATCAGCTCCTGCACTCAATGAGGCCTGCAGAGAGGAGTACAGACCCCTCAGCGCAGCAGAGAGAAGGGCAGTGAGCTTCTCTTGGTGCAGGGAAGGAGGGAAGCCCTTCAAAGCCCTTCACTACTTTTACGATTCACTCTTGGCTTCCACTCATACATTTACACCAGATCCAAATTTGTCTCCAAATGCAACAACTTGGCCTTTTCCCATTCACAGCTCCTTGTTTTCCCCTTTTGCTAGAGAATCCCAAGGCAGGTGCCAGCCAGACACCTGCTGAGTACTGCTTAACTGGAAGGTCCCCAGGGCCACCGCCCAGCGAAGGCACAGCATGTGACATGAGGCAGGAGGCAGGCATAGCACCCGGGTGCTCCAGCCACCGCCTCGGCATCCGGGCCGTCCGCAGGCGTAGCCCACGGCCGCTGCCGAGCCTGCTGCTCCCCAAGGGCAGCTGACAGAGCCAAGGGGAGCTCCCAGGACGGGTGGGACCACAGGAAGGACCCAGCAGGCCGACAAAGCAGGCAAGTGCCGGTAAGGCTTGGTGCGTCAGCCTTTCTGGCATCGACCTCCCAAACTCATTCAAATATTTCCTTTTTTTTTTAATTTAATGTTCCCTATAATTCATCTGTCCCAAAAGATAATCAATAGAGGCCGTAATGAAAATTTGAGCCATATTTTATGATCTGCTGCAGGAGAAAGGGCCACATCAGCAGGACTAGCCTTGGCTTCCAGCATCATTTCTGTGTGCGTTCGCCTGCTCGCCGGCCAGACTCCCCCCTCCTCCCGCCCAAGGCTGCTGACAGGGGCAGCCCCTCCAAGAGAAACTCCCGCCCTTCCCTCCTCTTTCAAACAGCAGCCGCTTAAGCCACGGTTGAAGACATACACGTGGGGAAAAGAGAAGTTCCTACAGAGCATGAAGGGCCTGACCCAGCAGCCTCGGGGAACCTCTCGAGCATCCCTCAACTTCTCAGCTCAAAACCAAATCCAATGGCCCTCAACCGGACCCTGGGGGGAACACGATGATCATACGGCAGGATCTGAAGAGTTATTTCTACCCTTCACAGTAATTCCCTAATCCTTGGCACTGCCTCTTGGGCTTCACGCTCCTCTTCTCCCAAACATCACCAAATAGCGAGGGCAGTCCAGTCAAGTTTTGGAACAGTTTGAAAATAGGGATCTGGAATCCCAACTTTGTTCAGCAAAAACAAGGGGGAAAAAAAGTTCCTGGAGCCTAAAGTGCATTCTCACTTCTGAAATACCCATGTTCAGTCACCAGGGCTGTGCTCCTCCACGTGGAGTCCAAGGAGAACCTCAGGCCATCCCACCTACCTCTCTCTATTCCTTTCAGGCACAAATATTACAACTGCTCCCCAGTTCACCCATTTTACTACAGCCGGTATCAATTCAGGAGATGCACTGACCGTACTTGCCCAGGTGGGCAGTGGCAAGGAGGAGCAAGCACGTCCCAGTGCCAGCCTCCCCACGCTGCTGTGTGTTTTTCACTCCAAGTTAGAAATCCCACAGCACTTTCAAGCACCTTCATCTATTCTCCCGGCACACGACGAGCAGGTTTGTTGTTTTTGCACGTGTGAACGGACGCAGCCAAGGGCTGAAATGAAGGCAAAGCCTCAGCCCTGTTCCCGGAACCCTGCTCCACCTCGGATTCCCAGCAGCGGGTCCCCTGTCCTCCCTCTAAAGGCTGGAGCATATTTCATTGCCTGAAGCTGCCGCGTCCGCAGGGAGCCGGAGGTAACAAAATCGTCTTTGATTTGGCCAAGGGAAAAATATCAGAAGTGAAAGGCCAGAGTGAGGAATTTATAACAGCAGCTAAGGCAGCAAAAATACGAGCGCCTGACCAGAAGCTGCCCTCCTGCTCAGCAAGTCAGGTCGTTCAGCTTCCCATGTGTCTTGGAGGGGCAGGATGTTGCAGAGAGCACAGCCACCAATTTTCTACACACAGAGGTGCTGGTGGTGGTCTCCTGTTATCTTACTGCTCGAGACCGTTGCCTTTTCTTCACAAAACGGATGTAGCAGCATGCTGCACGTGAACTGGGAAGCTAGAAAATGCTCTCTGTCCTGGACTGGCAGCCTGAATCCGCATAACCAGTGGTCAGCAAGAGCAATAGGCAAATACCTCCACCCTTCCTTTCTCTTGGAAACTTAGAAATAAACCATCTTTGTTTAAAAAATACAACACAACATTCAAATTGATTGCTGCTTCCAATACATAAATCAGATGACAAATTTGCAAGATGTGTGACAGAAGGACTGTGAATCCAGAGGACCCGGGTGAGCAGCTTCGTGCTTTAACCTCAGTACAGGAAAGGGACTGGAATCCTCAGCAGAACTGGGAGAAGCCCCGTGTCAGCACCATATACACCCATCCTCCTTTTTTAATCCAGCTGCCGACAAAGTCAGCCTTCTGCCGATACAGGTACCTGCCCAGGAGAAACTTCGGGAAAGCACGCGGGGATGGACCACGGCTCTTGCAGCCACTGCTAACTTGCCCCAGCTTTGAACTGGTGACCCTCACTAATATCATGCAGTCCCTTGATATCCTCAGGGAGCAATCAGCACATTTTATTAACCCAGCCAATTTTAGAAGTGCATACGCAGTATTCTAGATCCTTGTTACAATTATGCATTATAGGTCCATCTCATACATATGCTCGTGCTGAAGCGATGTGCAGTGCTTTAAGACCGTTATTACGCCG
The DNA here is from genome assembly GCA_009806455.1 of Tetrax tetrax. Taxonomy (NCBI): domain Eukaryota; kingdom Metazoa; phylum Chordata; class Aves; order Otidiformes; family Otididae; genus Tetrax; species Tetrax tetrax. The sequence goes on from WHYT01016945.1 coordinate 248,574, forward strand.
GCAGAGCAACGGCACGAGATCACGGGGCTGAACAAGCTCCAGCTTTCTCGGAGCACAGACCATACCCAGTGTCTACCGACGTCGCTTGCAGCAGGAATATTCTAACCTAATACAAAGCCTCAGAGATCCCCACAACCAAATCCATTTTTTAAAATGACACGTTTCCACCTATTGGTCCCCAGAGTGAACTAATTGCTTTTGCTAGTTTTAAAAGCCAGAGTTATTTCACTGAAAAAAATGAGCTAGTGCATGGGAGCTCGCAGACATCCTCAGATTTCTGAGGTAAAATCACCCATATGCAGATATACTTGCTGCCCAAACGGTCAGACTTCCAGCTGTACTGCACAACACGTCCCGGGGGAATTCTCCACTTCACAGTGAAGGTGGGAAAACAAGGAGTTAAAGTAACCTGACCAAACTCCAGGAGCGATTCTGTCAGAGCTGGGAGAAGGTAAGATTTCTGTCTGTGCTCTAACCACTAGGTTATCCCCTTCTTTGCTAAATAAACTTCTCAGTCTAAGGGAAGACTGCTATTTCCACTTAAAGACTGGTGTTCCGTTTCTTTTTTTTTTTTTTAATATTGCCTTATTTATTTATTTATTTTTAAGATGACACCCTACTTAGCAGGGGATCAGCCCAGGGCTGTGCTAAGGTTACTATCTGATTCAGAGAAAGACTCACTACAAAGGTGGCCAGCAAGAACAGAAACATTTTCCTGCATCCTGAAAGAGCAGGACAGCCTGAGTTTACCAAGCACACACCCCCAAGTTCAGATAACCTGTAGACAAAATTGCCCAGAGTCCAGTTCTGGACCTACCTGCTCCGGTGCACAGGCTGGATTTACAGTCCAGACCAAACCATTTACAGACAATACACATGCATAGATTATGTACAGTACAAAATCAGAAAATAAATCCCAGATAAAATAAAATTAGAGGGACAAACTGTTCAGTGATGATAACTGGAGGAAAAAAGCGTCTGTCTTCTCAGAAACCCATACTTACCTGCAGCAGGAAGCACCCATACATCCCAGGTGCAGAAGCAGATCCTGAGACATGCTCATCACATGGCTCTTGTCAAAACCAGTGAGCAGAAACCCAACGCGAAGCACGAAATCCCTACTTCTTTCTAGGTAAAACCAGTTCAGCCCCACCATTTGCTGGGAAAGGTTTAGGCGAGATTCCTTTTCCCAGCTCTGAGTGAATTGCCGTTCACTTTGATAAAGCTCAGCACTCTTTCCAAGGAACCACCGCTGACAGTGACCACTGCTCATTTTTTTATCTTTATTTTATGAACTTGGTAGCCTTAATTCTCAAATGCTCCACGGAGTGAATTTCCTTCTATTTTGTTTTTCATACTTGATTAACAGTATTTCAAAAACATGGGTTCTTAAAAATGTGTTTAAGAAGTTACCTCATACAAACTTGCATGGTTTAATGCAGAGCTACCTCTCTTACTTGCATCTGGTAGAAATTTGTTACTAATTAATTTGAACGGAGTCAAAATAATTGTTTCCATGCAGGCTATCAGTTTAACTACCACATCTCAAGTTAAACAGGTATAAATGTTTTATACATAAAAGGCTTTCGTTTATATAATACAAACACATCTTCTACCTTCTCTCTTTTTTCAGCTCTTACACTCCAGATTTCCTTTGGGAATTGATCTGCTGGACAGCGGGAAAGAAACTCCGTTTCAGTGTGGACCTGGAGGTCTCTGCTGTCATGTTTACAACGCACATGAAGTTTGGAAAACTTGCTTAATGTAAGCAGCACTTTCTCCCCCAGTTCATTGTTTAATGCCTGTTTTCCATTCAACATTTTTATTTATAAAGATCCTCTTTTGTTTTCCAAACCCTAGGCTTCATGGAGGAAACATTCTGCCCTCAAATCACCATCTCCAGGCAGAGGAAAGCTGCTTAAGATGTCACTTGCCTATTGCGCACGCATTCCTCCGCACGGAGACTCCTCATCTTCACCCACCCAAGATTAAGCCAAGGCAAATGATGAAATCGATACTAATACAGATAGCAACATCTATTACAGTTTCAATGTTTTTGTTGCATTTTTTCTAAACTATTAAAGCAGTATCATTTTAATGTGATTGTTGTTGTTTATACAATACAAACTCTGCTGTTTGATGCCGTGAGTACTTATGCAAATGCTCTATTTTCCTCCTCGAAACCCTTCCTTTGGCACCTCATGTGAGTAAAGAAAATATCTGAGTGCTTGCAAGATGAGGATCCATTTCTATTTAAGCTTCCATTACCGATCAGGAGGTAAAGAGTGTCTTTAAGGTGGATATAAATTATAGTTATACTCATTTTAAGGCCCTTAGTCTCCATCCTAGTGATGTAGCAGAAGAGCTTTTGAATAAAGGAGACTCTTCTCTCACCATAGTTTCAGTTCTTTCCTTTCATGAATCAAAACCTAGCCTACATATACAGAGATGTTTTCTCTCTAGATGCATGCCTGAATATCTCTGTGAGGTTTAACACTCCTGCACCTAAGATTCAAACATAACAAATCAAAAATCATTTTGCAAGCAACTGCAACAGGCATTTCCAGAAGTTACATCACACAACAAGTCACACAATTAGACTTTAATGAAAAAAATAAAAACAAAACCACCAAGCCTCCCCTAGTGCTTGCTTTGTCTTTCAAACATTCTATTATAAAAAAAAAAGCAGGATGTTAAAATGGAAGAACCTCTGACTAAAGCTGTGCCGTAAACAATTTTTTCCTAATGAATTCCACCTCTTTACTCCACTGAATCAGCAGAGCCGGATGGAATTTCTCTCCTCTCTGCCTTCTCTCTGTATAAAAGGATGTGCTGCTGATAAAACTAGTAACCCATGAAGATCACTTCCCCGAGGTGAGATGCCTCCTGCCAGCGTTTCTGCTCTCAGGGGGCTGGAGTCTCACACCCGTCCTCCTCCTGAGATGCAGCGCCTCGTTCTCTGAGCCGCCCCCTGAAACCAGTGGGGCCTTTGGTATCGTAACGTGAGCGCTGGTGCGGGCAGGAATAACAAAATATGTCCTACGGGGACTAGAAATGGTATACACATGCATATTTCTCTTCCAAAAAGAACAGACCCAGTCCTTCCAAATTTCTAAGCACCTGCAGCTTTGGAAGGCTTTGGCTGGAGTCATAGGTCTTAAACATCTCTCCAAAACCAGTGCCTGAACCTCGACGTTCTGCTCCCCTTTTTCAACCTCACCCTCTGCTTATAGCTTTTCCACACCTGAAAATGACACCCCTTTAAAATCAACCCTTTTATTTTCCATCTGCTGAGATCGTGTCACTTGATGAAAGGTAACTGCAGCTTACACAAGGACAAGGTAACAGAAATGGGCCAGCATTTCCAAATTATTTTAGGAAAGGCAAAAAGGAAGCAGAAGGGTCACAGTGGGACCATGAAAACCACTAAGGCTCTGGACTAGAAGAGACTTGAGCAGTTCCACTGACTCCAGCTCACTCACGGCTGCAGAAAGAGTACTTCGCAGAGTGAGAAGCAGTAAATTCAAGCTCCTACAAAGCAGGACAACTCCAGCCCTCCTGTGTCTCTTACAATTTCTTTTTCCTAATGTTTGGATTTTTATATTTTCTACGGAGTGCAACAAAATGAAATCTGAAATCAAGATAAATTTTAGAACGTTTGATGTAATTTATTTTTCACCATTCATTTTTCCCACTGAAGCTCTTTTGCACAGTGACATAACCAGTTTGTTTAAGACTTTGGTTTTCTTGAGCGAGCACCCTAAACCATTCTATCCAGACTCTAGACACTGCAGAGGGAGCCTAAAATAAATTTAAAATTATAGTGAAATGCACAAGAAAATAAAATAAACTGGGAAAGTGTCTTGGTCATATTTTTGTCTTTAAGAATTTTTTTCCCTGTTTGTGCAATAAAGAAAAGTTTGGTCTAATCAGTGACATTATTCCTTCTCTTACCTGCTAAAAGGCATTTCTGTTTTTAACTAAGGCTGAGTTTCCTTCATGTATTTAAATGATTTTCAGTGAAACCTACACTCGGATAGCATTTATTTCTTAGAGTTTACTGTACTCTATTACAAAATCCAAGACCTGTCTATAAGGAAATGTTATTCTCTTACACAGCACCCTTCCTCCCCAGGAGACGGCAGGATGGCCTGGGCAGCGGGAGGTGGGAACGCAGCTCTGGCCAAAGGCACAGGGACAGATTCCCACCGCTGAGCGAAATTTCCTCCTGTGCAGGAGCCAGCTTATCCCCACAGACACCAGTACAGGGACACTCATAAATTATAAAATAATAAAAAAAAAGAGAAGTCCCAAAATCTCACGTGACTATCTGCAGACCACTACCAGTGCCACGTAACGGCTCCACAGTTTGGGGCACAATCTAGGGACCTGTTCCCTAGGAAGGAATGAGGAGTCACCCTGTGTAGTCACTAGAATGAAGACCGCTTCCCATGAGAAGGCAGGCAGATCTTTCATTCTCAAGAGCGTCCCAAGGAAGAACTGCAAGAAAACTACAGGGTAGCTCCTGGTTTTTAAGACAAATGAGAAAGACAGCCCAAGCGAGACTCAAAATGACAGTCACCAGGGGACGAGGAGCCCCAGCCCACTGCTCTGACCACATCTCCACGCCGTCCTTTAGCACCAGACAACGCCAGGCACAAGGCTAAGCACAGCCAAATCATACAGATGCTGGCTTTTACAATATTTTTGGTTCAGAAGCTGCAACCTGGCAAAGTCTCACCCTGTGCTGATTTGTCACTATCCAGAGCTCAGAAAGACTACTGTCCTTTTCCTCTGCTTCTTCCCAGACCATGCATGAACTTCTTGCCTCTCCCACACCACTGAATGTATTGGGGTTTCTCTTTTACGCACTGGATCGCTTCCCTCAGCTCCAAACCTGCCACAGGGGCAACAAATTTGGTCAGGGTGCAGCAGATTGCCGCCACAGCAACGCACCGAGCAGTGCTCTTCTGTAGCTTACGTGAAGACCCATCTCCAGCACGCTATCTCACCCATTTTGCATGAACAGAGAAGAGATCTCATCAAACAGAAGCTGGGCTGGGCTATGAAATCTGGGATTAGACATCTGGAAAACCATGTGAGAGAGCAGGCTTGGGAAGGCAGTGGGGGATTGAATACCTTATCCTCCCTGTCTGGTAAACACTCCCAACCATCTCAGCGCACTCGCTGCGCATCCTCCCCACCTCACGTGTGCAACTGGCGTGTAGGGACACAACGTGGCGATGACAGGAAGGAAGGGAGACACGAGGAGGGACTGGGAGAGCAGGGGAAGCAAAACGAAGCAGCGAAGACCAGAAGGCAGGTGAGAGGCACAGCAGGGCCAGACAACAGAAGCGGCAAATTGAGATCAATAAAGCATCGCTAAGTTTTGCAGGAAGCCGCATTCCACCTCGAACCAGAGAGCAAACTTGGGAGCCCACCTCTGGGTGCAGGCGTGTGACAAGTCCTCAACTGGGAAGGGCTGGCTGGCAGTCATACCAAGCACAACAGTCTCGGAGACCGAACACAGCCACAGAACAGCTCTACTAGCTCGAGAAGAGTTTTAAACGCTAATCTAGCTCTCCAGGTTAGAGAGATTCCCTGTTTGCAGGCTGGAGCCTTCTAGTTTCCTTGAGGATGAATAGTGATGAGTTCAAAACACTGGTTTGATAACGAAGCAGAAGAAGAGAGAAAGGTTGTGGACCTGGGGGTTCCCACGACTGCCTTAGCTGAGCAGCTCTTCCTGCCTGGAGCACAGGGAGATCAAACCTGCCCTGCAAAGTCCCAAATCCAAGTCATGCAAATCCCAGCCTTCCTCCAAGCGCTGATACCAACACAGGGACTCTGCCTTCATCAGATAGATGAAGGAAATGGGAAAAGGAGGGGGGGGCCCTGACTGCCTACACACACATACACACCCCACCTCAGGCAATAGAGGGGGTGTGAATAATGGAGCAGGTTCAGCAGCCAACGGCATTCGGGGTCGAGTTAGTAATCCTCTTTTTCCATTTCCGTTTGCTATTTGATGTAATTATAGTTTTTGATTGAAATCCACCCGGAGTGTAACCCCTCTGCTTAATGCACTGCTTAAATCCTTGGGTACACAACCACGCTGCTCCCCAGACTCGCCTGGAATAGGAAACCATTTCAATGCCAAAAATAAGTCTTTGCTTTCTTTGGTAACGCCCTCAGTCTTGGCTCAGCCTCTGCTACACCCACCAAAAGAGAAGGGCAGGCAGTTTAAGAGGCTGAGAAGTTACCATGTCCTTGTGATACCACCCATGGGCCAGCGGCTTTGTGCTAGAAATTGAACCTACAAGGGGGTCTCAAAAACTTTTGAAGGCTTTCTTTAATCCCCAGATTAAAGGGGAGAGGTTGCACAGCGGTAAGAACGCAGGTCCTGGAGCCTGGCCTCAACTTTCCCGATGGATTTGCTGCTATCCAAACCATAAATAGTAAGGAACTGAAGCTCCGTCCTGCCTTCGCGTGGGGTAAACAGTGGTTTCTGTCCTGAAAGGCCTCTTGAGGATGAAACGAATAGATGATACTCGTAAACCAAAGGAGAGCTGGGAGATCTACCTCTCTGCAAAATCAGATTGCCGGAGCTGGTTTTTCCTCTCCAGCTCACTCTGTGCCACTTGGCCAAGAATGCAGGGCAACAGCTAGACCAGTAGGCCAGACACCAATTAAATCCCACAGAAGGAGCAGCCCACAGCAATGTGACTGTGCTGGCAGCAAAATCGCTCATGCTTGTGGGCAGAAATGGCCTAGGAATCAGCAATGTTTCAGGTGCCCACTGGTCCACTGGATATCTCTGAGGACTTCACACCCAGATCAGTACTTCAGTCACTACAAAAACCTGACATGGGTTGGGGAGGTACGTAATACATAGAGTTGCTCCAAAAAAGCAACCCATCCTATGAGGTGGAGCAATATCATCTCAGGACAATGACCAAATCTTGTGTCAAAAATGACTCAAGATTTAGAAAAAAACATTAATTCTCCTACAGAGGAGAAACTCGGCATGGTTCCCTGCATGCCAGTATTGCTTGAAGACCAAGGTATGTGCAAGGTGAACATTATTAGAAAACAGTAACTCAAAGCCTTCCCCAGGAGGGGAATGGGACCTCAGGGATTTAAAAAAAGTGATGTTACAACTCTTGTTTCACATCTCCATCTGCACAAGGAGGATGAAGCCCTCAAAGTTACCCCATGAGATTCTCAGACCTGTCGCAGAAACTCAGGAAAGTCCAACAAAGCTTTGGATGCTTCTACGCTCTGAGACACCTGCGTCCAAGAGGCATGCGGCCAACTCAGCGCAGGACCTTTGGAACCAAACACGGCTTTCTGGATCCGAATCTGTGTGGCTTGGCCTTTACAGCATCATTTACGTCAAGGCCAAGCAGTGGCAAAACAGTGCGATCGCAACAACGCTGTTATAAACAACTTTACGGAGGTGAAAGGGACTAGATAGTCTGCCCATCCCTTTCCGTTTCATGCCAAAGAGGTGTCCTGAGCGAAGGAGGAGGTCGCTGAACCAGCCTCGTGGGCTGGCAGCACGGTGACTCAGCGGTGAATCAGAGGCAGGCCATGCCTGGCTGCCGGGTGGGCCAGGCTACGGCAGGAAGATGAAGACAGCAAAAAGAGAGAAGTGCAGGCAACACGAGAAGTGGGGCTCCCCTGGGTCGGAAAGCAAAACCCAAGCCTTCCTGACTTCTAGGAACTCTCTGTCATTGACAGCATCTGCTCATCACCTGAGCCCCAACGACTGGCCTCCCCTTCATGGTTCAGCAGGAACCGTATAGCCAGCGTGGGAGGTAGATTTAGATTAGATATTAGGAAAAAATTTTTTGCACTGAGGGTGGTGAAGCACTGGCCCAGGTTGCCCAGAGAAGTGGTGGATGCCCCATCCCTGGAAACATTCCAGGCCAGGTTGGATGAGGCTCTGAGCAACCTGATCTGGCTGGAGATGTCCCTGCTCCTTGCAGGGGGTTGGACTGGGTGGGCTTTAAAGGTCCCTTCCAACCCAAACCATTCTGTGATTCTACGATCAGCAGAAACCTGCTTTTCAAACAGCTCTGCCCACTCTGCCCCAGTCCTTCCTCTCTGGCCCAGGCAGCCAATTCTTTCTCTCTCTCCATCGGATATCTCCGTCTCTCTGAAATATTCAGATGATTTGGTTTTGTTCTCTTCTCCCCCACATCAAATCCTCCCCCTGCTTGTGGAAGCCGTGGATTTCACCCAGGCACAGGAGGCTAATTTACACCCTTCAGGGTTTAAAATAGCAGTGGCGTAAATGAAAAGTCCAATTTCTTCAAATTTGCATTGTAAAACCATCCTTCAACTTCCTTGAAATAAATTTTACTATTTTATTAGTGCAAACAAAATGGTAATAAAACACTAATACAGCGCCTTGTATCCAGGGGAAGAGCTAAAATTAACATAGACCGAGCAGTGTTTGCTATTACATTCAATTACCTTTTTACTTGAGATTTACATTCTCATCCCCTTAATCTCCATAGTGGTGGCTTTGAAATCGTTCCCCACAGTCATCCCTGCGTTCGGAATGGACGGCAGGAAAGCCGCTCGCTCGCCACCGCGGCTCCTGCTGCCAGCACCCCGCTGCCAGCCTCTTCCTATGAGACCCCGCGGAAGTTTCCCCAGAGCATCTCCGGAGAGCCTGAGCAGCAAGTGCACTCACCTTCCTCTTAGTCTCACGCAGGCCTGAATTTCTAAACTCCAGACAAATACACCACCAGTAAAAATACAGCCCATGTCCCACAGTTGCCTTCCATCCGGCTCTGGAAACCGTTCCTTAATTCTCAGCTCTGAGTTGTGTTGCAGGCGAGGGTTATTATCTGCATTGCACAGGTACAAAAACTAAGACAGAGACTGAGGACCAAAGTCTGAACGCGGCGGCTCCCGGCGTAAATCTGCAACAGCGTATTTTGTAATGGAAGTATTCCAGCTTCTGCTGGGACTCGCTGAATTCAGACTCTGCTCTGAAGTTATTTAAGTGGGATCACATCCTGCAAGCCAGGGGTCCCAGACCCACAGCCTCAGCAGTACATTCAGGAAAGGAGCAGCTCCAGGACTGCCTGATGGAACTGCACTGAAAACAAAGGATGCTACGGATACAAATCCCAGTAAATGCCATACAGGGAATCCACTTCTCCACTATCGGGGGAGAAGTTTTAACTGGCAGCATCTTTGGATGCTTTCTTTTAACACACGAGACATGCCAGTGATTTTGGCCATATCAGAAGAACAACAAGCCTTCGATAAGCCACCACGGGAAAGCGCTGCGTTGGTCCAGCTCCACGCAGTGACTTCAGTTCTCTGCTCTTCTTGGACACCTCCCCTCTTCCAAGCCAAGTCAAACCACTTAACCTTTCTTTGGAGAACATGGCCAGTACCTGCCTTACAGGTGACATCCACCACTTCATTCACTAATTTTGATACAAACTTTGTGATATTCAAATGAGATAACTGAGATTAATTAAGCACTGTGTAACATTTTTCTGCCTTGGCCAAGAAAAGACCCAACAACCTTTCATCCCAGCCTGCTCTCTACCCAGCTATTCCGACGTTACAGGACCACTACAACACTGAACAGAGTCAACGGCTAAGGAGAAGTCAGAAGCAGTTGGGGAAGGTGCCAGCCACCATCTTAGAGATGAGCACCTCCTCAGACAAAGAGGTTGCCTGAGCATTGCCCAAGCCCAGACGAACTGTACTGAATGTACGACACATGGACTGCATGCAAGTGTCTGACAGAGAGCCGTCACCGCCTGTTTGGATGGGAAAACACTTCTAATTGCTCTAACCAAGTCCCAGGCACTCCACGGCCCTGCTCGTACCTGGAGGAAGCATCGATGAACTGGCTGTAACGACCGTGCTGAAACTCAACCAAAGAATCCATTTTGTCCCATATAGCACATGGTCACTCTAATTTCTAGTGGGCAGCTACCTCACAACTCCCAATTCTTCTTTTGAAAGAATGTTGGAGGTTATTCAGCAAGAGATTTTGTACCAACAAGAACCTGCTGCTTGGATTGTTCTCCTGTGACATGGAGGTCTATGTCCTACCACTTGGTACTACTCAGAGTCCCCTAGGCAGCATCCCTGACAGCTGCCTTCAAGATCTTCTCCCTTTTCTCATCAACAAAACCTTCTGGTTTCTGTATTTTAATCCATGACTTGCATGCCCATCCCCTAAACTGCTCATCTGTCTCTCCTGAATGGCATGGTTCTTCATCCTTCCCCTCTTGCCATCTTGATCTTCACAGCTAGAGGGGAAGGATCACACAAAGCGTCAGTCTATAGGATACCCCCAGAATAAATGATAAATCCTCCCCATCCAAGTAACAAATGCATCCTCAGGAAACCTTTCATCTGTCCACCTTCTCGAAGGCAGCACACAAAGGCCCTAGTGCAAACAAAATTATCACAAGACATCTGAGCAAAACAAAAAACCCCAAACAATAAAAAGTAGGAAGAAGAAACCTGCCCAATAGCACAGGGCCGAGGTTGGTTTCAGCTGGTCTTCTGCCCCTTTTTCTGTTCTCTTTCCCTCGCTCCCCTGAACAAAAGGAAGTTTGTTGTCAGGCTCAAACATTTCCTGGGCCTTGTCCGAGTTCCACCTTGTTTTCTTTTTCTCTTCTCCCCACCCTGTACAAATAAAGCAAAAACCAACTGGCACCACCTGTGATGAAAGGACAACTAAACGCAGAATTTTATCTTTTCTTTCTTTTCTCCCTCCTCCTTTTTCCCTTTTTCTTGGCCAGAATTTTTGGGCAAAGGACAAAAGGCATTGTTGGGTAAGCAACAATTCCTGTGGCTGAGTCATGCTAAGACACTAAAGCGCTGGCTGCTGATGTGGTAAAATCAGCCAAGCTGCCGCTTTGCTAAACGCAACGAAAATGCCAGCAGCACCACTGCCAGCTCTGCCAGCCCCGAAGCACAAGGGGCAACAGAAGATTCTCAGAGAAAGAAAAGGTGCAAAGAAATCCAATAAAATCCTGGTATAATTATCTTCACCTAAGAAATCTCAGGAGGAAAGATTGTCACAGAGAAGAGGCTGGATGGGCTCCTCCCTGAAGGCTGTAAAGGTTGTGAAGGTCATAGTGAAGACAGTTACGACCCTTATTTACGATAACGGAAGGCTAAGATGCATCTTCAGTTCTCCATCCAGGCCTACTTTTTTTTATTTCACCACACAATCAGACCCATGGCTGCTCAGTCCTGTAAGGGGTCTCTTCCCCCCCACCGCAAGCCCTTTGGGGCAGGGAGCTCACGTTGCTCTTGCAGCCCCAAACGCAACCCAACGGGCAGGGGGCTGCCAGGCGGTGCCACGACGCAGATAATCACCAAAACAAATCTGGCTGCAAATTAAACGGTGCCCCACGCGGGGACTTGCTGGAAGCACGTCCAAAAGCATGCTGTAGACCCTGCAACTCAACAGCGCATTTGGGGGAGCGGGAGCACTGCCTGGCTGTTTATTTTATGATGCACTTTGGTCTCTCTCAGTTGCACTGTTATCCTACACCTGCTCGCTCCCCTTTCTCCGGGCTGATAACAGACAGCACGTTGTGCGGAGCGGGGGCCTGGCCTGGCTCTTTCTGTTTTTCACGAGACACACATCTACAGCTCCAGACTATCGATACTCAGGGTCACAGAAGAGGCAGAAAATTTCCCTCAAGAGGCATAATCATGGTGGGGAGCAAGGTCCTCCAATGGATCTGAAGAGGACAACAGTCTTTGTGCATCAACTCTCTGTAGGGCAAATCCCACTTCCCCCAGTGCAGCCCATCTCCTTTTGGAACCCGCACTCATACCAGGTATTACGCCGTATTCTTCTTTAACACAGACGGAGGCCTGGCCTCTTTCAACAGACCTGGCATCTCTTTGTGGCAGACCCCATGACACACGGAGGCGGCTGAGAACAAGGAATCATGCTTTTCCAGGAACGGGGAATCCAGATTTTCTGGTTTATAAATTTTCCCATCTGGATTTGTTTTGCTGTTCATAGGGTAGATCACCAGAGATAAGGAAAGAAAAGTAAAGAAATATCAGAGCAGTGGCAGCCCCGACGGGCTCAGATGAATTTCTTGTATGTCACAATCTCCTGTTCGGGCAGAAATTTGAATTTTCCAGCAGCAACACAGATAAACTGGCATCGCCCGCAGGGGCTGGTTCAGTTCTGCTGCTGCCTAAGGGTTCTGTAACGTAGGAACTGAGGAGCTCGGACATGCCCGCTCCATAAGGACATGGTAACTTCTCTGCCACTTGCACGGCAAAAAATTAAAATCAGCTGAGACTTCTTAGGGTGAAGCCCATTAGAAGAGCCTATAGACACGCAGGTTATTACTTGAAACAGCTGCAGTGAAACACTGTGTTGGGAAAATCCTGCACAAGCTCCCAAACGGCATAGGAAGGAATGAGTAGGTCGTCTCCACGTAACAAAACCAGTAGCTTCACCTATCCTTCACAGCACAGGGCCTGCCAGAGCCTGTTCTCTGGGGAAGAATCCCCCGGAATCACAGCTGGATAGTCTGGGAACAGATCCCCCAGGCCCTACCAAGCTTTCCCCCTGCTCTCAGGTAAGACCAGGCCCTATGGGACCTGCTGGGGCCACTCTTCCCACCTCTGCAGCCTCGTGCCACTGGCTGTCCCGGTACAGAACGGCACCCGCGGACCAAAGCAGATACGGGCCTGGACCCTAAAGATTACCGTAGGTAAGGGCAGCCTGAAGAGTGGGGCCAAGGGGCCAGGGGCTGCGACGACGCTGCGTACGTTTGTCCTCCCCTGTCGCCCCTAAGCCAGGCTGCTGAATTTACACAGCAAGGACAACTTGGTAAAGCCAGCGCGGCGGCTGTCAGCTGGGAGCCTCTGCACACTAAGCTCCTGGTTAAATGTTTTCATCAAAACCAGAGCGAGAAAGTGCAGAGCAAACACCACCAATTAGAGGCTGGGATGAAGCGTTCCTGCCAGCAGATCTGGTGAGAGGGGCATGAGTCACCTTAACCCTTCGGGAGCCAGAGCCAGCACAACTCCACAGGGGAGAGAAGGAAGACAGGAGAGAAAACCTCTCTCAAACCGTTCATTTGCATCCACTCGTTTTCATTTTTGTAGGAAGTTGCATTCAGGAGCGAACACACACTGTGTTATCCCCATGACCTCTGCCCTCACCGTTCTCATACCTGGAGGAGCCTGAACCAGGCAACTCGCCCGCTCCGGTGAAGACGGTCATGAGCTGGTTCGTGGAGCTGGACAGCAGCCGAGGGCACAGGCTGCCAGGCACACATTGAGGAGATCTGGGGTTGGCCAACCCTCAAGCCATCTCTACCTTCCAAGTCCACTCCAACAAAAGGATTTGTCTCAGACAAAATGCTTCCCCATCAAAACCATGAGGAAATGTAGGCAGTGGTAAAAGCAGAGCTGGGATTAGGATCCCCCTCTTCCCCTAGACCACCTCTGCCTAGCTGCTGTTAATTGTCCAATTTCTGAACATATGAGAGGTGATCAAAATTTAACTGTGTACTTGGGCTAAATTCCCTTTCAATGCAAATAACACGCTCCTGTTTGCAGTGGGATTCAGTGCTGACAAGCCAAAAGTTCAGCTTTCTAGGAGTACCAACCGTTCCAACGTTACAGGTGCTCAGAGAGATGGGTCCTTCCACAGCAACAACCCCTGAAGTCAAAACTACGCTTCTGCTCTGGGTCACTCAAGCAAACACCCACCAACCCCAGCTGAGCACAGGACTGAGCAGATGCTGCAGGACAGGGCCCCAGACTTCGTATGGACCAAATCCTGCCCACCTCCTACACGACCCAGCCGAGCCGGTGCCGTGACGGGCAGCAGTTTGGAAGCTTTCTGCAAGGGAGTCTGCCCCCAGCCTCGCTCCCCGTCCAGCCATGAGGGGCAGGAACAGGCACAGGGGCAGCGGATCTGCTGCTACGGAGATCAAGAGGCAACCACCGAGCCAGGGAAGCGAAAAGCTAAGACAGGATAAATTAACACGGCGGCTTCTACTAGAGAGATCCCCCTCAATTTAGGGCACGGTAGGGCTACGCACGGTGCGGTCCCAGATCCAGCCCTCCACAGTTACACGCGTCCAAAGCTGAGGCCCCCAGAAGTTGGGAATTTCAAGCATACCACGACTACTGGAGCAGACGGTTTCAGATCCTGCTGAGCCAGCTTGTGGCTGTATTCAAAATTGAGTAAATTTACAGCTGTAAGCTGGGAGTTTATACAACCCGTAACTTGTTAGGGATGGCTGACCAAGCCAGAACGATCGCTCCCCAGCCGACAGGGCTCTTATTGGTTAGACCTCTGAGCGCCTGGGAGATTTTATTATTTTTCTTTCTCTTTTTCTTTTGCATAGTGGGGAGAGGGGGGAAAAGAAACATCTATTTTTTTTTCCTTTCCTCACCAAAGACAAACTGAAATTAAATCTCAGGTTCAATCCACCCTGGATTCCTCAGCACATCAGCTGGGGTCTGTAGCACACCCAGTCACCATCTCCTTGGACAAGGCTGCCGTATTTTTCTCACTCTACGTGGAGTCTTGCAACGTGAACAGCTCCACAAGACCCAATGGATTATCATCAGAGCCAGCAAGGCTGCTCTCGCGCTTTTGCGTAGACGCTTCCCTCCCCATTCATACCAGACCCCACAAACCCCACTCTGCTCCGCTCCGGGCTGCAAGAAAACATGGTCTGAGTTTGGTGCAACAAACAGAGTGCCCTGCAGAGACCTTCCTTCCTCCTCCTCTGCAAGGATAAGCGGCTGGAGCAGATTCAGAGCAGAAGTGATCTGAACCTGGATTCACAAACAGCAACACAAGGAGTCTGCCAAGTAACGGGCAGGCGGCAGGCAGTGAGCGTAAAGTCAGACTCCAGGAGCCCTCTGATGGGAACAAAACCAGCATCATTCGCTGTACCGGCAAGTGTGAAAGCTACCCAGTCCGAGGAAAGCACAGGGCTTGCCTGCATGCAATGGCCTCAACCTAAAATCCTCTATTTTTATTACAGCACGGTCCCAGTTTGTCCGAGAGGCATTTTCAGCAGGAAACTCAAACACAATCCAACTGCAGCAAGGCTGGCTGAAGGGCTGGGCGCTCTCCTGGGACTCACTGTTCTGTGTGACCACAGACGAGACGAGGACAGTCACACCAGCTTTGACAAGACACACATTCACGAGTGTGGGGTGCTCAAGCACAATGAAAGGGACACACACCTCCCTCAGTCACCATGCAGTGGCAAGCACTCCCTCCACCGCCCTGGGAGGACGCTGTTTTTCCAAGACACGGCTAAGGAGCATTAACAGGTCTCCCCCTTACCCTCCACTCCATCCTGAATCCGTAACAGCCCAGAACATCAATAGTGTTACATGACTCAAAGAGCCAGCTGAGGCTTTAGGGAGTCACTCAGGCAGGATAAAACACTCTTTAGCATCCAGCCACCATGTAAGAAAATTAAGTAAATGGGGACCTTTGGCAAAGTCTTAGACAGGAGACTGAAAAGGGGGAAATTTCCTCTCGCCCTGCTCTGTGAGCAGGGATCACACCGCCTGCTGCCGCTCCCACAGTTTAAAATACTTAAGTCCTCCAAGGTGCAGCTTAATTTTCTTTTTTAAAAAAGAAAAGTGTCAGTCTAATTAGATAAATCCTCCAAGCACGTGGCCCGGAGTTCGTCATGGAAATTAACCTCCTTGAAAGATCACAGTGACTGAAATAAGAAACTGTGTGTTTTGGCATAGTGCAGTGAAATGGGAGATGCAGGCTGCATTTCATACACCTTCCCTTTCATAAACCTGCCGCGTTTCATATCTGCCCTGCTGGCCCTGAGCTCGGCACCAAGACTTTATCTCCGAACGCCTGTTTGCAAATCGCTGCCGAGAGGTTACAATAACCCCCGGGAGAGATTTTGCTGGCTCACCAGTGTGAAAGGACACTGCTCCCCTGGTATAAAGCTGGGCCAGCCGGAGGCACTGGTGGAGGGAGGGGCTCATCACCAGCAGCCCTACACAGAGGATGTTCTGCAGACACAGCCAGGCTGGGAGCTGTTTGCCAGCCTGGGAGATGTTTTGCCAGCCTCATCATCCAACACGCAGACAAGCGTGATTCCGTGCAGCCCTCGCTCTCCCTGGCACGGGGATGGGCTGAGTGGGGTAGGAGGGAGATACCTCCAAGCCACAGGCTGCGATCACGTAGCTCAGTTTGCGTTTATACCACCTACGTTCACGTCTTGGTATTTAGAAGGCTCTACCTAGCCACCCTGGGAAAGGCGTAGGGCTGGGCGTCACTGCTCAGGAACAGAAAGCCCTGGTCCCTTTGCTGTTGGAAGCAGAAGCAAAACCAGGAAAGAACAGAACTAGCTTACAAGCGAGAGTCAACTGCCAACCCTCCAGATCAGACCTGGACTATTTCGTACTTTGAACAAACGTTGGCCAACTTTTCTCGCAGGCCACCAGACAAACTTGTGCTAGAGCCACACTCGCAACGCCTGTTCCACAAGGTCTGCCCCAGGCCTCTCCTGAGTGACATTACACAACATATTTTAGTATAGAACTGAAATGAGACCCCCTTTTGTACTTCCAAACAGTCCTTCCCCATCAAGGCGATAGAAGGATTCGCTAAGCTTTCCAGTTCACACTGTCCTCTCAAAGGATAGGATCCAAAATGAAAACGCCCCTGAAAAATCTGTAGAGCTGATCGACCTCCTTCTTTCCCGATGGATGCTGGTACGTGCGACGCTGTGCTGCCCTCCCGGCACTGGGACCAGCCTGGCACACAGAAGGATCAGGACCAGCCTCGGAGACCAACTCTGAGGTGACTTGTTGTCATTGAAATGACAACCCCTACGGCTCAGAATTTGGAAGCAACTTATTTTGTTTCAAAACAGCATCACTGGTGGCAGAACAAAAATAGGATACCTTCTGGAGAGCAAACTACCCCCAAACGCCATGGCAGGCAAGGAGTCAAAGGCCCCAAACAACTGCCAGCTCTGCAAAGGCAGACCCTTTTCCTACAGCGCTTATTACACACGAGGCCTCGCAGCTGGACGGCTCTAGAGCTGGCCCCGGGAACGCAGACTCTTGTACCTCCGGGTCCTATTCCAGACCGGCTCAACCACGCGTGAAAGGTATTAGCTGACACCTCACCAACAGCCACCGGAGAGAGCGAGCGTGAGGGGTTGCAGGCAGATCCCTCCGTGCAAGAGCCCATGCCTCCTTGCTACGACACATGAGCCATCTCAGGGAGGAGCTCCAAAGACAGACGATGTGCAAAAACTGCATTTGTGTTTGCTGCTGCTCCCTCCAGCTCGGGGTTGAGGCATGCTGGAAGGACACCACCAGAGAAACCAGGATGAACTCAGCCCTAATACAGTTTCTTAGCGGTGCTCTGCCAAGTACAGGCAAGCCCTGCAGTTCCATTACTAATAACTTAATACCTAATAATATTACCAATGTAACACTTAACCTTGAAGCCAAGCACCTGGACTCAGGAAAATCAGCATTTAGCAAGACTTCCACCTCATTGGATTTGGCTTCTTCTGCCAACTGATCAAACTCAGCATCCACAGCTCCTTCCCACCTGCTCCAAGGTACACGGATACACGGAGTCATTTAAAAAAGGCAAAGCTCCCACTCCAGCTGGAAGCAATGGGCTGAACCAGAGAGATAACACAGGCTGCACGAGGGGGGGAAAAAAAAAAAAAAAAAAAAATCAAGTGCTATTCCACCCCCCTCTTTAGGCTGGGGATGCATGCGGCAAATTCCCAATTACAGCAGTCCCTTCTGCCTCAACTGGACTGAAGTGAGCAGAAAGAAGGGCTGGTGGGCATCGCCGAAGGCTCAGCATCCTCCATCGCACACCAGCACAGCAAGGGGCTCTGCCAACCCTGAAATGCTTTTTTCCAAAGGGAACAAACACACGCACCCTTTGAAACGGGTACGCCGAAACCTGCCTGGAGAGCGAAGGACCCAGCCACGCTGGGTTCCTGACTCCTCACCATCAGAGCAAGAAGCCCCTGAACTCACTCCATCCCCATCCTCGTCCCTCCGGCTGCAGGGGCTCCCATCCTCCGGCGCGACCGCGAACACGCAGCGCGGTACCTGAATCCACGACGGATTCACAGACGTCTCCAGGTTTTGCTGTCAGCCCGAAGTTTGGCTGAAGGAGCCCACCAGAAAGAGTGCACGAAGCCTCTGGCAGGAGCCGAGCCTGTGCCGTGGGCCACCTAGTGTCCGCGTCGCGCGTGGGTGCAGCCTGCCCTCGCCAGGGAGGGGCCGGGGAGCAGGGGCTGGGGGGAATTCAGGCAAAGAGAAGGAGCTGTGGCACCCAACGAGAGGGAAAGGGCAAGGAGATAAGAAGAGGATGCGCAGGTTGAGAAGGGAGCGAGGTCTCACCCCGAGCGGAGGAAGCGGGTGCCCAACCGGCACCCAGCCCAGTGCCCACCCTGGGGCACGGATCCCTCGGGGGGTGAGACCCTGCAGCATGGGGGGAAGAAGGGAGGGCAGCAGCCTTGTTCCTCAAACCGAAATCTGTCAGAGAACATCACCATTAGAGGCCAACATTCCAGCTCCCAGGTCCAGCTGGGTTGCTTACCATCTCTGGGACGCAAACTTGTCAACAACTTTCCCCGGCGCAGGCCTGTGGGATAAAACCGAAGCGTCCCGGAGCCGCCAGCCCTACCAACCCATGCCCACTCCCTTAAAAACCACTTCCATCCCCTTCTCCTCTCCTGCCCCCGCAGCAGCCCCCTCCTCCTCGCTCTCTTTCTCTGTGTCCTCGAGACTCCTCTCACCTTGAGGAGTGTTAGGATTACCCAGCATTTACACTCAATGCTCCTCTTTATTCCTTAAGACTTATTAAGAATGATAATGAGCTCCAAAGCAGTGACACGTCTCTCTCTCTCCCCCTCTGTCGCGCTCTCTCTCTCTCTCTCTCC
>WHYT01016946.1:23289-54300 GCA_009806455.1 Tetrax tetrax
CCTCATAAATTAAAATTGCATTCTGCTAAAATTCCAGTCCAGAACAACTGAAGTAGATGAAAATACAGGTGCAGCTGGTGGCACATCTGCATCCACGCCCTTACCTTGACATTTGTCCCACATTGTCTTGCTTACATTAAATTAAATACAGGTCCTCATATTTTTCATCATACGTTCCTCGTCCCCTGATGCGCAGCGTGCAAGGCTTCTCTCCCAGCGTTCCGGTAACGGTCACCATCGCTTCATACTCGGTGTCGCTCCTACAACACAGAGCAAAAGGAGAGCTCAGGCACAGCTGGATGCCGTTCTGCGTTTAAGGATGAGCTGAGTTACTCTGAGGAGGAAGTTTAAAGTTTAATTTAAACAAGTCAAACTCTCTGGCTCTGCTGGGGGCTGGTGTCGAGGAGCAAATGCCTGCGCTGCCTTGATGTGCAACTCGTCCCTGTGACAGACAAAGTTTGAACAGAAAAGTTTCTGTCAGCTCCCCTGAGATGAGGGGCAGTCCATGGAGTCCAGGTTGTAACTGAACATCAAAAAGCTGACAGCACGTGAGGTTTTGCGCTGAGTGGAAGTCTTGGAGCACAATTTGCCTGCGGCTGATGCTACCCAACGCTGCTGAGACCATTCTGAAGGACTTCTCTGCGTCTAAGAGACAGCTGCTGTAAAGGCCTGAGGCAAGAGCCTGCTCTGCCAGCCAAGTTTTATTTTTCCCTTCTCCTACAAAATTCCCCTGCAGGAAAACCACTGATTTGGGCGGGTGAATTATTAAAATCACCTCACACCTTGCATGGAATTATTTACTAATGCTATGCTGGTCCCGAGCCCTGCAGTGCTGGGAATTCTTCGTCTGGAGCTGAACAAACGAGCTGGCTGCTAAACAGCAACATCTTTGCTTTCTGGGACTTTCAGGCAGGCTGGTGAGCAGTACCTGTTGTCAGACAAGAAGCACTTCAGACATATTCATGAGCACTCCAGCAAAATCGAGGCAGTCAGAAGCCTGAGGAATTTTCTTACAGGAGTTGCATCTCCCTAATTAGACCAAAGAAATTAAAGGTTTTGGGGCCCTACCTCTGCCCTTCACAACCAGTTCCTAGCCTTGGCAAAGGTCATGGCAAGATGGCCATAAACATAATTAGAATGATATTAGAAGTTTATAGGACAAGAAGTCATTTTCATCTGCTCTCTTCTGTTCTTTGCTGGCATTTGCTTGCAGCTCATACCATCTTTGTTGTGTAGAAAACCTTTGGATTAGAGGCAACAAAAATACATTGATTTTTTTATTTCTTTCTCAAAGATCAACATGAGTTTACAGTAAACATTGCGCCAGGCTAAGCAAAGGTAAAACAAATTCTATCACGGCATTAGAACAAGGTTTTGCTCCATCAGTGCTCTGAATGGAGGAAAGCAAAGGGCTTCCAAAAGTTTATTTTAGAGGGAAGCCACATAAACAATAATGAAGGATCCCTGCAAGAGACGTCGCACTTTCCTGCACGACAAACAGCCGCTTTACTGGAACTCCAGACACATTTCTCCCTCCGTCCTCATCAGCGCTGGATGCATAAAGGACTCAACTGTTTCATCAGCCCCTGCACTGAGTTCCAGCCCTGAGATTTGCCCTCTGTGGAAGACGTCGCCCTGAAGAAAGGGATTTCATCCATAGTCAGTGCCATGCCAACTATTGGAACAGCAGGATTTCGAGGGGGTAAATGTAAAGTCTGAAATTCCGGGTGCCAGTTCCAAAAGAAATCCCATCTATGGGAACAGCGTAGGGAACACGGTTACACGGAAGAAGCGCCAGCTAGAAGCACGATGAGCAGCGTGATGACACGAGGACACAAGAGAACTGCTCTCTGCTTTCAGTGCCTACTCACGCCGTAAGCCTGGGCTTGACAGAGGCTGACGGCAAGATTTCAGTCCCGTTAACTGTACCTGGCAGTAAAGCTGATCTGCAGAGTCTCTGTGGCAGGTGGGTCCCCTTCACGTGCCTCCAAAATGCCGTCAGGAGGAGAGATGGAAAATACTTCCAGCTCATTACTCCTTTCCTCTTCATCTGCAGCAAAGAGGCAAATATCAAACAAAGCAAATCCAGACCCTTTGTGTAAGTTTGTACAGCACGTAGCGCTCCAAACAGCGCGCCTCCTTGCTAACCAACTAATAAATCATGTCCTGCACTGCCAGGGGCTTTCTGTGCACGTGGCCAGTTTCCCTCTAATCAAGGGGAGTGATGAATGGCCTCCACGTCAAAGTAATAAGGCCCTGATCTTCTTCCCTTTGAAGCCCATCTGTTGTTAACATCATTAGGCTCAAGCTCAAACCGAACTCATCAGGAGCTGCTGCTTCTTGTTGTCACTTAGGACTGTGTTATAAATGAGCAAAGCATGTCCACTACCTGTGAGGGCTGGGATTCAAGCTTTGGGTTAAATCTGGAGTAACCGCTGAAATCTGTAGAGATACAGTGAGGTCATAAAAAAAGAAAAAGCCCACGTATGTGAGAACAGAAGCAGACCTGATACGTTTGCAGCCAACGTGATCGTATATTGGCTGTATATTGGGTGAGTGCATGCAGTCTTACTAAATAAAAACACTGAACAGTGAAACCATAGAACAAGGAAATCCAATTGCAAAACCAGAATACCCAGCAAAGCAGTCCAGTAACTCCTACAGCCGCTCCTGTTGCGCAGGAAGACGTGTTCAGTCTTGGTCTGTGCAACAAAACAGGTCTTGAAATCAACCGTGTCACAAGAGAGCTCCAGAACTGGAACGGTGAGGTACGCAGTCACTGGGACCAGCTGGAAAACAGAGGAAAGGGAAAGGAGACAAATAATCCACCTTGTTTTTGTAGGGCTTTAATAATATCCGCTACAGCTGGATCATTCTTACCTCAAGCACACCATCAAGAGTAGTTGTTCTGTAATAGAGTCAATTCCCCATCCTACGGCTTCAAGTGAATTAAGTTGTTACTTGTTTCACTGTCTGGGGACAGGTTTTCAAACCAGACGCTGTGGTCTTAATGAAGTAACACGGAGCGAACACGCCGAGTTGTTATTGGGGTTTTTTGTGGAGATGCAGACATTACAGCATCTCCTCCTCCCTTAGGGCTGTATATGGCCCGCTGTGAGTCATTCAGTTTGCGCAGATTGCCCAAGATTGTTATTAAAGTGACTGTATCTTAGCTTTGGTGCTTGGATCTTACAGATCAGGCCTCAGAAATACCTGGTATGAAAAAAAAAAATAAATAATACCTGGAGTGTATTGGAAGTGCCGAAGAGTTGGGGGGTTTAGAGTTTTCCATCTGGAAGAGATCAGTCTCTAAGCGTGTGTGGGCTGTGAGCACACCACACGAGTGAGACAGACTCAGGAGACTTTCAAGGAGCTCTGGGGTACTGCGGGAGGCAACGCTCCGTGACTCAGTCGCTGGCACGTTCACCGAGACAGTCCTGACCCCGCGTCTCGGAAGGACGTTGACAATCGCGCTATGACTGGGCGCGTTGAGTTGAATCATCCGGGCCGTCAGGCCGTGCAAAGAGCTGCTGTACGGGCACCGGGGTGCTGCCCCAAACCTGCTCTGTCCGTCTGAGTCACCTGCAGTCTCAATAGAGAGCTGTCTCCTTGCGCAGCTCCGCGGCCGTTCACCTGAACCAGCGGACACAATTTCCTCTAGAGGGGCGGTCAAAGCCCAGTAAATCCTAAGGCACATTCATTCTGAGTCAAGAGATGCTGATAAACCAGCATGACCAGTTAGAGAGGGTCCAGAGGAGGCTGTGCAGATGATGAGAGGGCTGGAGCAGCCCTGCTGTGAGGCCAGGCTGAGAGAGCTGGGGCTGTTCAGCCTGGAGAAGAGGAGGCTCCGGGGAGACCTGAGAGCGGCTCCCAGTGCCCAAAGGGGGCTGCAGGGAAGATGGGGAGAGGCTGTTCAGCAGGGCCTGTTGTGACAGGACGAGGCGTCATGGGTTTAAGGTAGAAGGAGGTAGATTCAGATTAGATATTAGGAAAAAATTTTTTACACTGAGGGTGGTGGAACACTGGCCCAGGTTGCCCAGAGAGGCGGTGGATGCCCCATCCCTGGAAACATTCCAGGCCAGGTTGGACGGGGCTCTGAGCCACCTGATCTGGTTGGAGATGTCCCTGCTCCGTGCAGGGGGGCTGGACTGGGTGGGCTTTGAGGATCCCTTCCAACCCAAACCATTCTCTGATTCTATGATAAAACACAGCCCTTTCTCAGGGCCCGGAGAGCTTTGTTCTGATCTTACCTGGGTTGTCCAGTTACTGTGTTCGATGACCAGATTTTGATCAAACTTCAGCTTTCTCTCTCCATTCTCAAACTGGAGCACTTGGAATCCAGGAAGCAGCTGGGTATCTGGCAGATGTTGATAGGTAAGTAACTCCAGAGTTGTGTGGAATGACACTTTCACCTGTGGGAAGAGGAATTCAGATGCCCATCACACAAGAAGACACTGCGTGCAGGAAATCCAAAGTAAACATTGCTCAAAGGCCCAGGAGCACATTTTCCCACTGGAACCCAAAGGTGTCACGCCAGCAACCAAATTCCCACTGGAACAAAGCATGACAATTAAAGAAATACCACAGCTATTTCCTATGAATCCAGTACACAGAGATGGAGGGTAAAGATGAACAGCTGATCTCTGAACCACAGGGGAGAAACAGTCTCCAGCAAGACCAAGGTTCTCAATTCCTGAGGTGACAAATTCCATCTTCCCAAAGCTGGCTTAAACCTGTCAGCCTTCTTTCTTCCTGCACGTGCGCGTGTCAAAACGCACAGTGAAAAGTGAGAAGCACACTTCAAAAATGCAACTGTTCCTCATTCTTGGCAGCCTAGCTAATTCTTGACTGTCATTGTGTACACCCAAAACAAACAAAATTTTTCTGAGTTTGCACTGCCTGCATCTTATTTAAGGAAATGAAGGACTGCGGTCTTTGGAAATCTTTTCATTTGTATATAATAAAAATTGATTTAGGTGAGCTCCAGAAACCACAGGAGTTTGCAAAAGGTCAGAGTTGAGGAGAAAAGCACATCACGGTAACTGCAGAAAAATATTTTGTACCCGCAATATAGCGGCCAAAATGGCAGTAATTAGCATTTGCTAAGACACCGCTATTTCCCCTGAAACTGGGAGATTTCTGTACTGGTGGTGTTTTTCTTGTGGTTCAGCTGGACCACACTAACATACCCATTACTAAACTATCTATTCTGGCACAGGATTATTATTTTTGAGCCTACCAGCATGTTTTGCTGTGGATAAAGTACAAGCTGCGGTGGCTGTTCTTTTTCCTCCCTCTTGCTGCGGGATGTTTTGGCGCTGTGTTTGGGATCTGTGCTGGACAGGCTGAAGGGCGTAGACAGGAGGAGCCTGAAGTACAGAGGAGCCTTAGTGCAATTGATGAGTTTCAAACTCTGAGTCACTACCGAATCCGTCAAAACCTGGTGAAGAAATGATTCAAAACTGGTTAGTTTGAGCTCCCTCAAGGGGTTTGTGCTAGTCTGTCTGGTCATTCAGCATCCACCAGGGATCTGAAGGACTTCACCCCAAAGCAACTCAGTATTTTCTACTTGTGTTTTTCAAAATTTCTTGAGTAAAAAAAGCAAAATACAAATAATATAATAAAGTCTTTGAATGTCGAGGCTCACAGAAGCTGACCATGCCGCTCTAAGTGACTCATTCTGTTGTCAGACATTTATGTCTTAAAAATAAGTACTTATTTTTCTACTTACAAACTTTTCTACAAAGAAAAAGACGTATAACATAGGCACTGTCTGAGCTCAGCTTCGCTTATTCCTGGCTAATAAGTACTTCTCCTTTTGTTTTACCTGTCCTGTTATATGCAGGATGGCAAATTGCAACGTGAGGCTACTGATGACAAAAAAAAACAAAACAAAAAAAAACAAACAAAAAACCAACCAACCAAAAAAAAAACCCAAAGAAAAAACCAAATGTGCATACAGCTCTGAGTTCTTACAGCAGCCCCGCAGTACAAATGAGCTGAATACATCAGCACATGAAATACTTACTCCTAACCGAGGCTGATCTGGTATGAGATCGCTTGCCATTGAATAAAACACCATTCCGCCCTCGTGATCCGTGTCTACTTTTAACCTGAGTGTGAAGAATCAGAGCTGGTCAGAGCCTTTCCCTCCAGGCCGATGCATCCTGCGCGCGTGCCAGCGTGGTGGTACTTACAGGGCATGCCTTACAAAAGCTTGTAAATCTACTCGTAAGGGTGGAGCTTCATAGCCGTGCCTGCGATGCACTTTGTTAGGCACTGTCTTTGCAAGCTGACAACAAGAGGAAAACAGAAATGATGCAGAAAATGATAGCACTGAAACTTGACGCCCTACTTTTAGCCCAAGAGGCCGTTCGGCAAAAAGGGATTCTGCTCGGCAAGGCATTGCCTGTTTGTAAGGCGTGATGGCCACGTGCAAGGAACAGCAAAAGCTAAGCAGCAGAACCCTGAATGGCTGTGGCTAATACAGAGGCAGATGTCTTTTCCTCCAGGAATCAGGGAAATCAGGGATGTTTTCCTTACATATTATCCTCCATTCATTACACTTTGCACCTTTGCAATGATTCAGTCGGAGAATCGCAGAGCAATTCATCAAAGACTACTCAAGCCTCCCGTTAGCCTGTGAGCTGCAGTTGCAGTTGTCGAAGAGGAAGTTTCCCAGAGGAGCGGCACGCTGTCCAAATTCACACAGGAAGGTAGACGCAGAGCCAGGAACACAACTCAGCAGTCCTGAGTCTCAGTCCCATTGTTAACTGTTGTTATCAATAAAACCTGATGTTGTGATAGCATTTCAAACCCTGGGGCTTTTGTCTGGGGTCTGCTGCACCAGACAATGTCAGAAGACCATGCCATTCCCACCCCAGAATGCTTCCCAGCGAAAAGGCAGATGCAACAACTGAAGAACCCCAGTTAAGGAAGGATGTACGGGACTGTTTATACAGCGTGGCCAGGTACACAGCAGTCTGCACATAAATTCCAGGAAGGAAAACGATTATTTTCTTGTCATCTTTAGCCTTGCTGTGACAGTCAGCTTACCTCCTCGTCCAGGCTCATGAAACCCAGCACAAACCCATCACACTGCGCTTCAGTCGCGGCCTCCGGCAGGACCGGCGGGGTGAAGGAGATGTAAACGGAGATGCTGCCACCTCCTGGAACCACCTGCAGCCGAGAGACAACTGTTAAGCAGTGCGGGGAGCTGCCTGGGATTGCACAAGAATCCTCGGCGCTCAGCTGCTAAAGAAGAGTTGGACAAGCAGCATGAAATCTCCTGGGGATGGGCTACGCTCTGGCTTGCACTAAAATGACAACAAAACTGACTGAATTATTTCAGCTGCAAACAGCGGTGTAGCCACTTTTTAGCATCAACAGAGCTTAAGCACGGTCACAGACCAACTCCTAAAGTATGCAAAGATACCTACGTACCCATTTGTTGTTTGTTTTTGAAAATACCCAGTCCTGCCCAGTTCTTCCCACTCTTACTCCACGGCTAACTCAATGATTCTCCCGCAACTGACAGCACTCACAAGAAACAGTTTTTGAAGAGTTACAAGAGTGAATTACGAGTATTTCACAGTTCAGTTTACTCTTGGCTGTTTTTTTTTTATTTTACATGACAGCAGGGAATGTAATCAAATGCACTAGCCAGCTCCAGTGGATTTTCTGGGATTTACAAGTTGAATAGGTTATGCTTTCTTTAGATGTATCATGCACATTACGGCTAAATCCTGCTATTTCTGCAGAAGAACCTTTGCCACCTTCCCTACAGAGCCAATCCACACCTAGCCATATTTGTACGCTCAGGGGGTGTGTGGTGCATACTGCTTTCAGGCCACAAATTCCCCCGTTTCATGGGATCACAGGGTGAGATGCTTGGTCTTTCTGGACCTACGTTCAGTAAAAGCAAAACTAGCTCAGCTCTCCTTGCACTGCGTGCCCCTGCTCAGAGTGGCGAGGAGAAAAGCTCTGCCTAAGGTCTAGCAGGGCCAGAGCAGAGCTAGTAAGCTCTGTCACGTCCTACAACACTGCAGGGTCTGTGCACTGTGGTCTCAGAGAGCTTAGTTGCTCAGACATGAACTTGAGCCACATCTGGCCAGCTGTGTTACACAATACCTGAGCCAACAGACCTTCCTGGAGCAGTAGTAGAAACATGGGGAACACTTCTGCAGAGGAATACCTGAACGACTCCGATGGCATCGACTCCATTCCACACGGGCAGACCTCGCTGCTGGAGACAGGCAGAGGCTGTCTCCACAACAAGGGACTTGTTTATCTGAGCTGTCTCAGCCTCAGCCACCCCAGAGCTGACTGTAGGCTTCATTTCTTTGAGATGCCATTTCCATAATTATTTCCTTTGGGTCATCTTTAGCTCATTCTAACTTGTAACTGAAACTGGCAAAAAAAAACTTGCTAATATTTAAGAATCAAAATTGATACACCGATGTTTTGGGCAGTGCTGTCACTCATAGTTAGACCTCTTTATCTTATTCCCAAGGAATTGTGATGCTGTGGCCCCTGTTTGCACCAGTTACTTTTGAAGTACTGTGGGTTACAACCATGTATCCAAAAGAGGTGTCCACAGAGCAGCCCATTCCCAGCAGCCTGCTTTCCAGCTCTGCCACATCTACTTAGCAAATCTACCCCGGTTAAATAACGTGCTTCCAGAGCTTCAGGCTGGATGATCCCACCTAATGCTACATGTCTCACCAAGGCAACCCAAGTGAGAAGACCAGAAATGCCACTCCAGAGGGCCCACTACAACTGAACACCTCATTCCAATCATCACTTAAGTGCTCAAATGTAGGTGGGACATTTTTATTTATTTGTTGACTTTGCAAACTCTTCTCATGGTCATCTTCAAGATCCTAAAGCTTCCTAGTCTACCGTTTCACTGTTTAGTAGTTTCTACACCAAACCAGAGCTACCTCCTCCTCCTTCTCTGTCTCTGTCCTGCAGAAAATACGCTAAATCGAAGCAGAAAGAAAATGTAAAAGCTTACTATCTGTCTTGGAGTAATGGAGTAGGGGTTGTCTGCGCGAACCCCTTCACGAGGCCGTATAAGTACAGAGATGATTTTCTGTATTGTAGGTTCTTCAGCGGTGATTTCCTTCTCTTTGCTCTCGGAGTCTGAAGACTGCAGGGACACAAGGGCGGGGAATGGTTAAAACTGTTACGCTGCAAAGGAGGAATGCAAGCAAAGTGTACAGGGAACTGCTGGACTAGTCAGCAAGTATGGTCAGCTCCAGTTTCTTTCTTTCTGGCACAAAGGCTGGACATGTGGATGTGTCCTGTACATGAATTTTTTTCATGCATAGGTTTGCTCTCCTGAAACTGGTCCTGGACCCCTTGGAAAATGTGCATGCTTGGGTCCTGTTCTGCCAAGAGAAGCACTCAACTGTAACATCTCTGGCTCATTATACAAACCAGCACTTTAGGGCAATAACTTTCCCTGTTGCACAAGAAAGTTTAAAGGTGTATTCAAAACAATAAATACCTCCAAAACATCAGCTTCAATTTGAACTTTGAGGGTTAGATTCTGCTCCGTGACCACAGCACACGTTGACACCATAAAGCACCCATGAGAAAAGTAGACACAAATTGAGGCGTTACCTTAACGCTTTCACGTAAAATCAGCATTAGTTCGTCAATGACAGCATTTTTAAAAGTATCTGATCAGTTTTAACAACTTTAAGAGAAGGAAATGCTGAAGTTCTTTGCTTATAGCTCATTCTGGGAACAGATTGCTGGTACTGATAGCCCATGCATTGCATTTTTGACTGCGCGAGGAGCTGACAGCGCTGTTAACAATCCAGCTCTTAGTTACGAGTTATGTCGCGTGTTATTGTTTTCAACCTTTCACGCCAAGAAACCCATCATGTATCTCAGCAGCAGTATAAAAAACAGACTAACAGCTGACCTCATCTGGGGTTTGCGAAGCTGGATAAATGCTTCCGCAGGGAATGGCAGTTTGATCCAACTTTAACATGATCTCTGACTCTGAGTTGCTACCAATTGATGCAGTCTCATTTTCGTCTGTGTCCTGAGGAGGAAAAGGGTCTCCAAAGAACATCAACAGGTCCACCAGCTTGTTATCATCTTGCTCCTGATTGTAAGTTTCCCAGTCCAGGCGGATGTCTGAATTGAAAAGGAGAAAGGACAATTACTTTTGGTCATCGAGAAGACTCATGGCGTGGTTGGTACCAGAGAACAAGAAGATCAAGTAGTGAATTTGTCTCTAGCAACTGGATTTGCACATCTTAAGCTTTCTGTGAACTAAAATGATTTAAGACCATATGTGCTATGCCTTTATTACAGCTTGCCTGCTCTCTAGGTCCTAAACTACACTTTTACTAACATTAAAATAAATTCTATTTTGTTTGTTTAGCACAAGTGTTTGGTGGTATTCAGAGGAAAAAAAAAAAAACCCAAACAAAAGGTGATTGACCTTTGCTCTGAAGAGCTTAAAATGTTACTCAGAAGACTAAACAGAGAAGAGCCAGACTAAGAAGCAGATAGTGCATCTGATTGACCAGGGTTAGTGCTGTGAGAGATTCACAAAAGCAGGATGGAAAATCCTGAATTTCAATGAGTGAAAACCCAGACATCCTTGAGTTACTTACATATATTCTACTACAGTGTGGCTGGAGCTCACCTGCTTCACTGTTGTGGAAAGCAAACTAGTAAGCATGGCAGTAATGCCACGATGAGAAATACTACCATGCACATAAAGACCTGACCACATGTATTACTGTTCTGTGCTCACTAAGTTAGAAAACAGCTTAGACACTCTCCTGTACACTATTATTATTTTTACAAAAAACTTCTTGATTATGAAACAAACAGGCCTGTTAATTAACATGTTAATGAGTTCTATTTTTATTACCATAAGGAGTTCAGTACAAATGTCCCTGTTTGCTGTACAAAAGTCATTCTTACCAAAGGGAGTGGGGTTGTTGAGCTGGACCCTCCGAAAGGCAGGACACCCCCCAGAGACGTGAGTGCCAAACCTGAGGGGAGAACCTTGCTGTCAGTACATGCAGAAAATAAGTGAGTGTCTGAAATGATTTGCCATTAAAGATTTGTTTAAAAGTGAAAACATATTTGGCTGTTAAGAGTGGCTATCAGGTAAAGCATGCTCCGTACTGTGAAGTACAATCTTGTTTTGTTTGATCAGTCTCTATTTCCTAGTTTTCTTAGTTGTCTCAGGTGTTTCAGGGTAAACATGTGAAGTCAGCTTTTGTGAGAGACGCTGGCAGCGGCAGCAAATGGCTGCACAGCAGTGGAGTGACCCATGCCAGACACAGATTTCCAGGTGCAGAAGGGTGTTTTACGGTGGATAGCTAAATTCCTTTTTTATGTCCTGTTACAGAGCTGACATTGCAAATGCTCTTGGCGTGACACACAATGCTAATTCCTCTGAAGTCAGAAAGATGCAGCCGTGCTGTAGAGCAGCTGGCTGAGTGTGTAAACCCCTCACCCAGATGTGCAGACATGACTTGGCATATGAGAGGGCTTTAACCTGCCCCTGTTTGCCTTGGGGCTGCGTTGCTCCTGGTCCAGGTCCACGGACAGGGAGAAATGAACTGCAGGTGACGATGAAAACGGCCACCACGTGGAGTTTTCAGCTCCACAGAATCAGATGAGGCTGGAATGGGTGGATTTCTACTAAGTGTAGAGTGGTGATGGCTGGTACAGCTGAGAAGGCTTGTGTGCAGATCCTTTCCTAATTATGCCACCAGACACAAATGTATTGGTGTGACCCAAGCAGGTACTGCACCTTGACAATCGCTTTGCTGACCTTCTCATGTTTTGGCCATCTATAGCCCAATAATATTTAATTGTTTGATTTCTCTGATAGTATTTTGGGCTATACCTGATCATGCGTTGCTCTGTTTGCGGTCCTGTCATCTGCAGGAAGATTGGACAGCCTTTCACAGTCATTTGCATAGGAATTAATTGAGGTTGTAAGTCTCCCACCTATTAAAAAAAAGAATTTTTGCTATTAGAATCAAGACAACATTTTAGTTTCACCTGGGTTACAAAATTGTGTTTTGAAAACTGGTTGGATTTTCAAATATTTCTTTTACTAGTTTCTTTTGACAGCACCTAATTAATATGCTAATGAAAGCTCTTCTCAGCAGGAGAATGCAATACCTCATACATTCATGAGCTTCCCTGCAGCTTTTCCATACCACACAATATATTGTATTGGTAGAGCAGAGTAGTGCACTGGCTAGCTACCAAACAGATTTTATAAATCAAAACTGCTCCAGGCATTTTAAAGGCACGTGAAAACCTCACAAGGGATAAAAATGTTACCCCAAAACTAAACCACGTGCTGTAAGAGGAAACAATTTTTCCGTACGTGGCGTTGGAGGTCGCGGTGTAGCAGTATCTACCCAGAATTTTTACAGAAGTCCTAACAAAATGAAAATATATTTCTAATAGAAAGGAATCTGGGAAATACAATTGGTGTAAAATCAGCCATAGCAATACTTCACTTGAAACCAAAGCCCCACCTACCTCACAGACAAGATGGTCCCGGTACTCTCCCCACATGTTGTTGTAAGCTGTTATTTCTACGATTAGCTGCTGGAAGGCTTTCAGAGTTCCTGTTGAAGGTTGCACATGGAAAGCTACTCCCTTCCCATGAGAGAGCACTGCTGCTGCAAACTCTGAAGGAATACAGCAAAGAAGCATTTGATGAATTTTGAGGAAATGGAACAAAGTTAGTCTTTCAAAGAATATATATGACCATATTTTTAGCCGGTGTTAATTAGCCTAACCTCACTGGCTTAAAAAAAAAATTGGATCATTTACACAACTCACATTTATACCACTTTACCCAAGTTTCCTTCTGCAGTGGGTCTGAATCTGTTTTTTGAGAGTTAGTTCTTGCAGAGATTATTTCATAGAGGGACTCCCGTCCAACAACCTGATCCAGGATTCTTTGCAAGGCACTAATTGGCTACATGAAAACACACCCTCAATTTGAGAAAAATAAGCTGGAATTTATACTAACTGGTTATCTTTCTATTAGCAGCTGCCTGTTTACCTCTGTGTGCTCTTCAACACAAAGGATGAATTACAAAGAACAAATCCTTTCCACATTCTGAGTCACCTCCCCTTCTAAATCAATAATCTTGCACGGAATCTGTCAGAACAGCATTTTTCCAATTTTTAGTACTAATTCAACAGCTGAAATTCTGTCTTTGTAACGGATATCAAACACTATGGCAAGGTACCAATATGACCGTGCTTTATTTTGGATACAGAAGACACATCCACACTTTATAGCATTCCATTCCCATTCTCCCCATCCCTGGGTCTCATGTGGCTGCAAATATTATCATTTTTCAGTACAATCCATCAGAAATGATGGATGGGCTGCGCTGTAGCTTTCCACAGTGGGGAGAATATATAAAAAGGTTTGAGGGAGAAAAGCCTGCTGCAATGGTATTGGAAGACCATGTAGGAGGGAAATAGCCAAACGTTATGCACGTCATCCATACCGTGTGCTGGGAGTGAACTACCACCAGAACCACCCATTTTTGTTTCAGACTGGTGGTTTTGAGAAAAAGAAGAGGAAAAGGAGAGAGAAAGAAAAGGAAGGGGAGAGAGAAAGAAGTGGGGAGGGAGAGAGATTGACCTAATGCCTATGCAATGTGGGTTTTCGAACTAAAGAACGAACGGAGGAACTAAGTCATTTAACAGCGTAGACTCAGCCGAATATTCCAAGAATGAAAGGATGTGCCTGCTGGACACATTTAATCCTGAATATGGTAGTAAGTTTGAGGGGATTAACAGCTATTCCCATACCTGACTGTGCTCTTCTGGCTGCATGTTTTGCGACAGGCCCTCTTCTTTTCGCCAGGTAGCTTGAGGAGCTTGAAAAAAAATTAACAAATCAGAATGACGCTTCTGTGAAATGAGTAGAACTTTGATAGAGTAACAGCTCTACGTGACTCCTAAATTAGTAGCAACTTAAATAAGGACTGCCTACAAAGCATGTTTTGACAGGAACATCCTTAAGAGTGCATCAGCTTGAGAGCTGTAAGATTGTGTCCAATCTAACACAGCAGAGCCTTGGCCAGCGTAAACCAGCTTATGTCCACTGGCAAAAAGAGTATCTTGCCAGTTACACCAGCTAAATCATCCATCCTTGCACTGTGTGCTATCAGTTCCTGCAGGAACCTCACCAGAAGGTCTCATTACCACAGTCAGACTTAGACCTTAAAAAAACCCCTCCAGCGCACTGCTAAAAGTCCCATCTTGTGAAAGAAGCAATAGAACTCTGCCCAGATTTCAGATTTAATCCAGATCTAAATTAGTATTTGAGTCATTATGCAGAAAAGCAAGACTTACAGGCGGGTTCCTTGTTCTGGACTAAGTGAATAGGCAGTAAAATACTCAGCTTCTACTTTGAACGGAGCACTGATACCAGTGTGATTGGTAAGGATTAGCTGACGCTTTACTACGTCTTTGAATGCAACTTCAGATCCAAAGTCCAGAAGGAGATCACAAGGGCTTTGTGACACTTGTCTCTCATCACTGTCAGAAAAAGTTATATTAGTATTAAAACATCAGTTTTATTTTTTCTGCCACAGATAATTTGAGTAGATTTTAAAATGTGCAATATGTAATGTGGTTGTGATGACCAGTGTAAAAGGATCATGCAGACTTATTTTTGTCATCATCATTTACTGGATTCCATTTTTTCACTTCTATCCGAGTAAGGATTTATTTTGGGTAGAATTTTTATCATGTATAACAAGCCAACCTACCAAATTAAATTTTTACTTATATAAAGACAAGCTTATTCCAAAACAGAGTAATCATACTACATATCAGAAAAATAAAATAAGTATCAGTCAGATACACCAAGTAAAAAAAGTATTTTCACCTTTCTTTGATAGAATTTCTCATTGTGCCACCACAAAGCTTAATAGTCCAAAATAGAAGATCTTGGGAATAATTCTGTAATTCTACATTCACATCTAAGAGTTGAATTTGTAAATTTTTGGCATTCCAGAAGATAGTAGTTTCTCACAAACATGCGAGGGACTGCAGAGGTCCCACACTTTGATTACCAGGGAGACTTTTCGTGCTCTCTATACCTAGAAGTGTCAAGGCAACTGGTGCGTTACTGGTGCGTTGCAAATGCCAGGAGCACAAGGGAGAGCAGACACCACACATGAACATGAGTTTCACTACTATCACACCAATTTATGGTTAATGAATTCACAGTTGTTAATGTAATTTGTTTCAGCTATACAATGGTGGGAGTGGAGTAGGGCTCTTCCTTAGTCTTCTCTTGGGCTTACAAAGATGCTGGATTTGGTGAGGTTGTAAACCCAGTACCTTTTCTTCACATAAGCACCTTCAGTGAATTGTCCCAGCACATTTTGCTGTCCTTGCTGCCTACAGCAGGAGGAAGAATTAAGTTTATATAGATAAGGTTTCCCCCCGCCTCTATTGTATTTTTGCTTCGGGAAGAAGTAATTTTTGTTCAGTTCAGGGGTAAAGCCTTAATTTACCTGACACCTCCACTGTCACAAGGTATTGAGTAGGTGACATGCAGTCCTTTCACTTCTCCAGAAATGCTCAGAAAGAGGGGTTCCATCATGTCTTCTATGCGACAGGAAAGGGCAAGGTCCTTCAGCTCACCCTGAAAGGAGAAGAGTCCAGTTTCCTTGTGGATGAAACAAACACTACAGAGGAAAAGACAGCCTCATTAAGAAATTTACTTAGAAAACAAATATAAAACTCATGGACTAAAACCAGAACTACAACAGAATCTTGAAAAGTTTCACTGAATTGTTTTAAGTGCATTCTCTGCCAGCATTGGATTTTGTTAGAAGGGAGTACAAAAGTAAAAATTTGCGGCTGTTTCTTGGCTTTGTACTTCCATCAGTCTATAAGCCTAAAACTGCTCAATTAGTGATTTTTGACATATTTTTTATTCTGCAAGTGTTGAAGCTCTAAGCATTAATCACTTCTAGTGCTTAAATAATCTTCCAAAACCAAAGTTTAATATCTACCTCGGTTTCAAGCAGGACTTGTAGAATGAATTATGTAGCCCAGTTACACCAGTACTCTGGCTAATTCAACACTGCTATTCTTTTTTGCCTTATCAATACGTGAATCGATGCATCCTGCATAAAATAATAGATTTGGCTCCAGATTCAGACTTCTAAATGTAATTGTAATTGGTGCTCCAGGCGCTGGTGCAGAGATTCCTCTGCAGCCCGTGGTGCAGCCCATGGAGGAGCAGGTTGTCCCCCTGCAGCCCATGGAGGTCCATGGAGGAGCAGAGATCCCCCTGCAGCCCGTGGAGGTCCATGGAGGAGCACAGATCCCCCTGCAGCCTGTGGAGGTCCACGAAGGAGCAGAGATCCCCCTGCAGCCCGGGGAAAACCCCACACCTGAGCAGGCAGATGCCTGAAGGAGGCTGTGACCCTGTATGAAGCCCACACTGGAGCAGGCTCCTGGCAGAATCTGAGACCCCATGGAGGGAAAGATGACCATGCTGGAGCAGGTTTGCTGACAGGACTTGTGATTCCATGGGGGAGCCACGCTGGAGCAGTCTGTTCCTGAGGGACTGCACCCCACAGAAGGGACCCACGCTGGAGCAATTTGTGAAGAAGCGCAACCCATGGGAAGGACTCACGTTGGGGGAGTTTGGGGAGGACTGTCTCCTGTGGGAGGAACCCCAAACTGGAGCAGGGGAAGGAGGCAGGGGAGGAAGGATCGGCATAGAAAACGTGATAAACTGACTGCAACCCCCACTCCCTCTCGCTCTATGCCACTGGTGGGGAGGAGCTAAAGATTTGAGAGTAAAGTTAAGCCTGGGAAGAAGGGAGGGGTGGTGGTGGGGAGGTAGATTTAGTTTTTGTTTTCTTACTACCCTACTTTGATTTTGGTTGGTAATAAATTAAATTAATTTCCCCAGGTCAAGTCTGTTTTGCCTGTGATGGTACTTGGAGAGCGATCTCTCGCTCTTATCTCGATTCATGAGCCTTTTGTTTTATTTTCTTTCCCCTGTCCAGCTGTGGAGGGGAAGTGACAAAGTAGCTTTGGTGGGAACCCACCACAGAGCCCTTGAGTTCATCTGTCAAGGAGAACTGCAAATACAAGCTCTAAATCTCCACCGATTCATTAATGGTACTTGGGCATCTAGCTCACTCACAACACAGAACCTTCCTTGTAGGTGGCTCGGGTGGCACTCAGTTCCCCAGAGACATGCAAAAGTGCCCTTTCGGATGCCCAACGTGTTGAGCTTCCAGCTTTCCATGAAGAAAGCTCAGGTTTACTGGGATCCTGTGCCACATATGCCAGACATACATGGGTATCTGAGATCTCCTAGGGCATCTCTGATAGTACTGAGCATCTGCTTTTAAGCAGATAAATGAAATTTAGGTCTCCAGTGACTGTAAAGGGAACTCATACACCACACCTATAGGAAGCTCCTTTATTCAGTTGTATTAAATCAGTGTTTGGATGCCCCTATAAAGTCTACAGCTGAATTCCTGAAGTTTGTAAACTCTCCCGTCTACACCCTGTTTTGTAGACTCTCAGTCCCTTTTAAGTTTTCAAATATCAAAATGACATGAGCCCAGCTGCATTCAGAAAACCAAATGTATACTATATAGCTCAGTCTGCTACATTTCATTTGGGATAACGGGCAGTGACGATCTGTGTGCTCTAAGAAAAGTGATAAGCATCAAAAGTAATTGAATAGGCATTCCAGAAAGAAAGAAAACAAGAATAGTTGGGAAACAAAGAGGTAGGGTAGAAAACTGCACACCATATGAACTGATTTGATTCTTGCCTTCATCCATGGTTACCTCTAAAGCAAAGCAATTTCAGAGATATTGTACAGGAAAAAAAAAGCATTATAATTCATATATAAAAATACTTCCTTTTGCCAGATGGAGGTGAGATGAGAATGCTAGTGTTGCTGTTCTGATAAAATTGCAGCGATTTTTAAACTTACCACGATGTTAGCCGAAAGCTCTATGCAGAATTCTTTTTCTTCATTTGGGCCTAAGGTGCCACTGGCTGGGGAGACACCGGCGGAGCAGAAAGCTGCCTGCTTTCCAATGAGCTGCGGAATAGAAAGGACAGACATTCAATTAACTCTCTTAATTCGTTAACACCGATTATTTCATGTTTTCTCTTCAGATCAAAGAGGACTATAAAACCAAAGTTATTCTAAGGCTTAGGACACTCTCAGGTAGCAACACAGTTTGTTGAGATGAGGCTTGCTTTACAATTCCCCCGCGGTTGAGAAGATCCTCATGTTACATTTATTCCAAATGACTTCAGGTGCCCGGCTGAGACATGGGGCTGGGAGCAGAGTCACCGTTGTCCCTTTCACAGTCACAGTCCTTTCCAGGGTTAAGTCAACCTGTCTGATGTTGGAGCAGGATCCTACAGGTGCCACATCTCTCTCCACTGACTACAGAGGTGGCCTACAGGGACAATCCTGGTGCTGGCACCCTTCCCTAATTGACTAGATGCACACGAATCTAGGAGCTCAACTTGGTTGCTTACATACAAACATCAGATGCCATGTAAAAAGCTGTAGATATCCCTCCCTAGGCTCCAGCTGTTCCAAAATGTTTTCCTGTAGGCCCTATATTATCCACACGCTCAACTAGGATGTCTTGGGCACCTAAGGACATCTCAGATGGCACCGAACACTTTTATGTAGGCAACCGAGCTGAAGCCTGGATGTCAGAGGAGATCTGAATGACCACAGCACTGACAGTAGGACTCAGCTTACAGGCTAATTAACCTAATTATACGCATAGTGGGCATCAACACTTCCATTGTAGCCAACAGACATCCAGTTAGTACGTGCTCTGAGCTGAATCCCACTCAGAATGCAAAATATAAACAAAATTCAGACACAATTCAAAACCACCATTGTTTCTTTGCTCTGCTGAATTAAATGCAAACCCTAAATAGCCGTTTTCGGTACTTCGTTTAGTACTCTGGTAGCTTACATCCTATTTCCCCTCACTTTTCTGCCCACCCATTCTCCCAGTGGTGATCCACAGACAGTAAGAACATATTAAACATCAACTGGTAGTTAATCTTTTCAAGGCTGGTCTCAAGAGAAGTCTTGCTCATAAGCCAGTAAACAGGAATCACCACTCAAAGGATATATCAGAAAAGCTTTTAAGAGCAGTTTTTATTTTGATAGAAATTACAGTTTCCATCCCTCCTGTATTCCATCCATTAAAAGTGCATTTACCTTTCCCCATAAGTATTTTGTTGGCAGCAGTGTCTGGTTAAAAAGTTTACTGGTTGCTTTGGCAGGAACTGCAGTATAAATTTCAGTGAATACTAGATGACTAGACATCAGGCACGCTTGGGGGGTCTGAACTTCAACAAAAACAGGAAGATGACTGGAAATAAACACACAGATGGTCTATTGTTATCGTTAATGAAACGTGCTAGACACACAACAGCATGCTGGAAAGAATGATGATTATGTTTATTTAGCAATATTAGTGATTGGATGGCTCATTGATAGGTTACACAACCCCATTCTGAGTTCCTGCTACATATTTTTGTTCTAGGAAAGAAAACTATCTAAAGTGAAAAATCACCCATGACTCTCAGGAAAAAAAAAAAAAAAAAAAACAAAGCAGAAGGCCACTTTTCCCCCTTACCTTCCTTCTCCATTTTCAACCTCTAGTTCTAACACTGTCTGGAGACGCCGGCACAGCAGTGATGTGAACTGAACTGACACCCTGCATCCACCCAAAGGAGGTATTTCTCCAGCAGATGGTTGAATGGTAAAGGGAGATACCTAGGAGAGGAGAGAGGAAAGAGAAATTTCTTTGACGACTGCAAAGCAAGTGTAAAATGCTGAAGCCACACACTTTCATTAGGATTTGCACGTGTCTAGTTTTCCCTCAGACACGTCCTTTCTCTCTGCCCTTGGAGTCCCACCTGGGTTGATTTCAGTAAGCTCAGTGCTAGCTTTGTGAAAATCTGGCTAGACAAGGAGGCAGGACTTTGCTTCTCTGGGGACAGCTAGTACAAAGGCAACGACCTAAGAGAAGGGGAGTGGAATTAGAAAGAACACCGGTGTGGGATGGGGCCTGGAGTGGCTCAAGAAAGGAAAGGGGTAGCTCTTATGCAGGAGGAATGGAGCACTTGATCTATGATCTTCACTGGGATATGAATGGGCTCTGGGATAACAAATTCAAGAGATTAAGGCTAAAATCTCTCTGGAGTTCTGGGAATTGTTGGGAATGGCAAGGGACAAAGGAATAACAGTGAGAAGTAAGGGACTGTGAGGACAGGGTCTCCTCCAGGGCGCTCTTTTTGCCATCAACTTTCACTCAATGTTGGTGAGGTATCTACATGACATGTAAAAAATAAAACAAAGCTCAAGAACTCATGGGGATATAGTACAACTTCTCACAGGCTTCCATCTCCTGATGGTCAATGGAAAGTTCTTGCTTAACAAGCTCCTCTTTCTGTTGCAAAACTGACAGTCTGTCCAGAAAAACAGAACATTTGAACGGTGTTTAGACCAATTTTGCCATGGCACAAGTGAATTCAATTCCTTACATGAATAATTATGTAAAGATCCCTACAGGCAGAATTTGGCCTTTCATTACAACAAAAAGCACTTACCTCAGAGTCTGGATTTCATTTCCCTTTCATGTATAACACCAAGGAGAAATCTAGCTACAAAGCCCACTGTGTACCACAAATAATCAAAATAAACATTTTGTCTTTTTTCGTTTGGTCGGTATTTTAAATTTTAGGAATATGAGATGGTCTGCAGGTAGCAGCTCTCGCCCAGTTCTTTGCCATGAGTATTACCTCCAAGCTGCTTTAGTTATTTCATATGAAATAGTGGAATGAGCTCTGAAGTGAAAGACTGGAATGAATCGCAGGGACTTACCTTTTCACTCCTTTCAGCTAGACAAACCTGGCTTTCTTGCATTCTCCATCGTGCTGGCAGCTGACACAGATTTTTGATATCAAAGGTTCTTAACACAGTCTCACCCTTCTTAATCAGACCTAAGCGGAGTGATGGAACATCCAGACAAAGAAGTGGACCCTAGGACACCAGGAAACAGATGTCAGAATGGGCACTTTTGCCAAAACTACCTAATTAAGAAGCGTACATTAGCTAAGATTAACATTCAATTTCACAGAGAAAAGCAGAAAGCAAATGCTTTGCATGTAATACAGAAAAAAATCTTATTGCCATGGGAGTATCAACATTGACTCAATAGTTACCAGACAGCAAAAATACCTCCTGTTTGTGACTGCTTTAGATTTGTCAGGCCTTTAAGAGGCAAAAAGCTTTACATGGACAATAGCCAGGCCCCATAGCTAGTCATCCCACAATGCTGAACTCTTCTTTACCTTAAAAGCAGCCTCAACATGCAGTACAACTGGCTCTGGGCAATGTTCAATTTTACATGGCAGGTTACGGCTGATGCACCCAGGTTTGCTTCCAGTAATTGTCAGTTCAAATTCACAGCATTTATTCATCTCTAAAAAAGAAAAATTCAGGGTTCTGTCTCCTCATTTTGCAAAGAAACCATCTGCTGCAAGCCCGTTACTGTAATTCCTGGAGCCAAATTAAATCTCCCGTTGGCTCCAGCGGGCTGGGGATCAGGGCTTGTTTTGCAGCTTGCATTTCAGCACTTTGTGACTTTTCTCTTCCACACGTACCAATTTAAATATTCCTGTCATTAACTGATGCTTGCAAGTCACAGAAGCTTTACCTATGATGCCAGTACGAGGTCCAACTTCCATGATGTCACAGGAAATGATTTTCTCCCATGTGTACTTGATCAGCGATTTGCTGTTATTCCACATCTTAAAATCAACGAGACAATTAATGCATTTTAGGTTTTCATAGCAACGAGCCAGTTTGCTGAGAGAACTGATGCACTGCAAATTAGGTATTGCAAGTCTTATACCAGATACTTGGAAAACTCTAAACATATCACTGCTAAACATTATGCTCTACTAATACACCTTGAATCTAGCTACCATAGACTGCATCTTCACCTGAATCTTGAAATAAACTGAGTACAGTAAGAGCGGAAAGGCACAGAACTTCATCCTCCTGTGTCCTCCCTTTCCTTTCTCCTCTGTGCTGTAAAACAAGCACAAGAAGTAGGATTCACCTGACTGGCTTTCAGGTGTCTGCAAAATAGATAGGAGCTCTACATCTACCTCATCTCCTAGGAATTCTCTTTTCTAAAAAAAAAAAAAAAAAAAAAAAAAAAGTCAATTACTGCTGGGAGCAGTTCCTCTGACCTGTTTTAGCTTGTGGGATAAGATGAATCACTCCCTGCATGCTGCCAACCACATCTCCAAGGACTATAAGGAAAGTTTAGAGCAGGTAGCTCAGATGTGGAGATCTACGCTGATAGCACTGTATTTAGTCAGATAAACTCAGTGGCTACCTGCATACTAGGGAAGGTGTTTTCTGAAACTCAAAGAAAATCCATGAATCATTCTTTTCAAGAACTTTATCATATTTGAAGCCTTTTCAACTTTTTCCTCATTTTCCAAAAATATTACAAACCTTCAAAGCTTAAACTTCAAATCCTTTTGTGAGCAGCCTTTTTTTTTTTTTTTTTTTTTTCCTGTTTTTAAGGGAGATGTAAGCTCTTGAAACCTTTGGCTTGCTCTTTAGATATATGCAGACGTTATTTCTTAATTACAACAAATAATTTTGTTCTCTGCAGCACAATTCTCTCTAAGCACAGTTCAAGTTCTTATCTTTTTAAGACTAAAAAAAAAGCAACTGGCAACTGTGAGGAATGTCATTGTATTATCAGTAAGTGACTTAACTGCCACATGTGTAGCTATACCGGATTACTGGAAAGTATGAAATGGCTTTTTAAGTTGAAAAAGAACTTCTAGAAAGAGAAAGCATAAAACTAAACACTGATTAGCAGCAGCTTTAAGAAAAAAATGGGAAAACCATTAACTGGGAAATGTCTTCCTGCCTGGCTCTTGCTAACAGGCCTATTTTTCCCAAGTGAGTCTAAGATCAAAAGGATCAGGATCTACAGTGAGGAGGATGCTGAGTGAGTGGACAATTGCAGCAGCAGTCCATCCCATAATGGTCTAACAGAAACGATCAGAACCTGCAGGAAAGAATAAGGTCTAGTAAGCTGCAGCATATGTGACTTTTGTAGCTCTGCTGTGCTTGCTGTAGCCCTTTGAAGGAACTGTGCCTCTGTTATCAAGTAATTTAATCATCCATTGGCTATTCCTCCCACCTGGAAAACTTTCACACTACAGGAGTGACAAAGTGATAAGCAACAGGTTTGTGACCCAAAAAAACATTTAGAAGGGTAAAACCCTGTGGTTTCAAACTTGAGAGATGAAAAAAGAACAAAGCCAACGGCCTGGCATGTAGGGCTAATGAGGCTTGCTAGGGGATTTCAGTACAGACCCTCCTGGAGTCACAGGCTCCCTTAAAAACATTTAAGAAAAACTAAAATAACATGGATTGTCTGATATCTTCTAATAACACCTATGACATCTAGTAACACAAAGCACATGATAACAACGAAATCAAAAGCAAACAAACCTTAAATGTTTTTCTGACATTTACACCAATAAAGTTTTCTCCAGGGATGATAATGGCGTATGGTTCCAGAAGAAGATGAAATGGTTCTGTTGATCCTTTAACTTCTATTTCCAATGCTATTACATCCTCTGCTTTGTACTCTGGGATGTTTTGAAGTATCCCCTTTTCCAGTAAACTTTGGGAGGAAATATGGTAGAACTATTAAGCATCTTAAACTGGTCTTAAAATTGTATCTCATCTTTTAATTGCCAGGTCAAAACTGAAAATCATCAAAAGTTTCTCAGCTACAGGCTGCCCAGGTGCAGTTAGGTCAGGCTGGGGACAATTAAAAACCGGAAAAAATTACAGTAGTTCTTTAATGTACTCTAGTCAGAGAATCATAAAATGGTTACGGTTGGAAGGGACCCTCAGGATCA
Organism: Tetrax tetrax; assembly: GCA_009806455.1. Classification (NCBI taxonomy): domain Eukaryota; kingdom Metazoa; phylum Chordata; class Aves; order Otidiformes; family Otididae; genus Tetrax; species Tetrax tetrax. The sequence goes on from WHYT01016946.1 coordinate 47,320, forward strand.
TCCAGTCCAACCCCCCTGCCAGGAGCAGGGATATCTCCAACCAGGTCAGGTTGCTCAGAGCCCCGGCCAACCTGGCCTGGAATGTTTCCAGGGATGGGGCATCCACCACCTCTCTGGGCAACCTGGGCCAGTGTTCTACCACCCTCAGTGTAAAAAAATTTTTCCTAGCTGTGCAAATAAAATCCTTTATAATTGTCAGACCATCATCACCAGAAAGATGAAGAATTCCAATAACTTAATGTAATAGCAGACCTAAAATGTGGCTACACATCTCACCAGGAAATACTGTTTCTCAGCTTACCAAGGTGATTCTGGGATGTGCCTCAGTATGATCTGAATCACGCTGTGATAATTCTTCAGCTACACACATGAAGAAGGAGAGGATTTTAATGTCAAGTAACCAGCTATGTTGAGGATTTAAAAAAGATGAAAAAGTAGTTTACATTTAAACGATGAACGATCATCATCAGAGTACTAAGCTGTGATAATATTCAGACTTCAGAGTTACTAAAAGAAAACATGTTTGACTGCAAAATATCAAGCCAGATTCTGATCTCATGGTGTACGGTTCCAAGAAAAATACTCATTTTTGACATGCTTGTTATTATTTCCCTAGTATATTGCATACTACACACAAGCATCTGCAAAGGCTTCCCAAATTAAGGTCAGTACTGCTATAGTAACTTAAAGTTTCTTCTAACCCCTCCAGGGTATTTAGCTTAATTGACCATCAATATGATTTTGAGTAAGAAATGCTACTTTTCCATCATGGGAAAAGAGGATGCCTTCTATATTCTAACGTAAAAAAAAAAAAAAAATACAGAAGCAGGATTCAAATTTGAAGGGCTTTGCCAAAGATTCATTTGTTTGTAGAGTTACATTAATTGAAGTACATATGTTAATTCAATATATTTTTGTTAACAAATTAAAATCTTTAAAACCTCATGAATATATTTTTATATTAACCAATAAGAGTATCTTAAAAACCCAGTTAGTTTCTCTTCCGTACTTATTTGAGGTATTCCTATGTCTGTCAATCAGCACAGCACAGGATATTCCCACTCTTGGGCTTACTTTGGATCAAGTTTCTTTAAATACAGCGAGCTCACGCTCTTTATTGACACAGAGAGCAGAGCAGAATCTGAGACAACAGTCCCTGGCACAGCTGCATTCAAACATCATTGCAGCCCTCTTTACCCCCAGCTGCATACCATCATTTCTCTGCCAAAGGCTCCTACTACTCCCTTAATTTACCACACAGCTGTTGGTAGGACCCAAGGTACAGTTGGAAACAGTTTAAATAATCACTGTTTGTTAACTAAACTTGTTTAGACTTCAGTAGGTATGGGGCACATCCCCAAAGCAGCTCACTCCGCAGATGGAAAAGGTCAGGAGACTGTGGAGGAGCTGGTAATGTGAGAGTGGTAACTTCACCAGCCAGCACAGCTGCAGCTATGAGGATGTGTCCACAGCTTCGGTGTAAAATTAATTGTGTCCAATCAGTACCAAAAAAATGACATGAGATCAAAAATTGTCTCATATTTTGCAGTCAAAACATGTTTTCTTTTAGTAACATCCTACATTTCGAACCCTGTTTATCAGAGCATAGTACCAGCTAATTAAATTTAATTCAGAAAGCTGCACGGTAAGGATTTTATGACTTGCATAAAAATACACAGCTGGAGTTTGTAGATAGGAAGGAATCACAAGCCATACCTCCTGTGGAGTGTAAGTGAGAATGAACTCATGATCAGCATGGGGAAGCAAAACTCCCTGCTCAGGATTTAGGGAGAAGGCTGACTCTGTGTCTTGGTTGTATTCGAGCTTCATAAAGTCTGCAGTTTCTTCTGCTATTAAGGGTTTCAACTTAGGCTTTATTATCTGGCAGTAGAACGGAAGTTCTATGTGGCTGCAAAGAGATCAAAAACCAACAAAAAGCTATGATTAAAAAAAAAAAAATCAGATGTTTCAGTAAAACATTGCGAGAAAATTTTCAGTTCCTTTTTCCACGTAGGGAATTCCTTTCCTTAAAAACTACAGGGGCTAGACTTATCAGTCTTTGTGAGCTACAAAGCTGGCAAGGCAGTGTAGAGTCAGAATACAGAAACTGTACAAAGAACATGCTAATACATGGAAATAAATTACATAAGTTTGCAAGATATGTTAACACTTTTTTTTTTTCTTATTTAACTTGTAATGCAACTTTTAGTAAACAAGACAATTCCTGCTGATATCAGTTCTGAATTTAATCCAAGTGCAAGCTGTGGTCTTTAATATATCAAGAAAGACAGGGGCTCCAGCTAAGATTATAGCAATGCCTCTGCAATATTCTTTGTAATCCAAAAAAGGTTGCTCAACTGGGTTGCTTCAGCAGAAGCGTATTTCATGGAATATGCTCATATTGACCTCAAAAACTTTGCCTTACTAAGGGGAGAAAGGAATTTGAAAGTGAGTATCAGCGACATAAAACTGAACATGTACGATTTCTTTTATCGCTTTCTATAGCAGTAGAAAGTTTTCTCTTTCCTCCTCCTGTGGAGTTCAGTCTCAGCCTGTCCAGCTTTGTTTCATACCAATGCTGACACCAGACACGCCGGGACTGCTGTCATGATTATAACACAGAGAAAGCATGGAAATTGGCATAGTCACATCCTTCATCAGTTTACAGTATCCTCTTCTCTGAATCACATTTTTTATACCCAAACAGCATTTTGCTCTGGCATTGTGCATGTGTGGCTTCCAGGCCACTTAACAAACCCCCAGAAATTCACTGCAGCAAGTAGCAACTTACATGAACATATCTAAAACCAGCACTGATCTCCTCGCTGCTTTGGTGGTCTGCAGCCTCTAACTACTGCAGCCATGCACTTCTATTATTGTCCAACGGATTTCGATCAAAATCAGGATTCCGTTATGTCCAGTACAATGTAATTGCACATAGGGACATATTCCTTGACTTAAAATAGAGTTTATATTTAAATCTATTAGGGCTCAATAGTAGGAATCATTGGAAAGTTTTAATATGAGCTAGTTATATTGGCTTCCCAGTTTACTCAGTGGAGATCCAGTGGAGTCCAGGATGCTTTATGTCTTGTTCCGTGGGAGATGTCTACAGTCAGAATTGCATCCTTAAAAACATTTATTTCCCTGCACTAAGAAAGGAAAAGAGTACAGGGTGCTTAGCTGAGTTCAACAAGTATACATTGTAGCCATGTAAAGTTAGATAAATCCCATCTGGATGATCCTGTTAAATATTTCCTGCAACCATCCATGTTTATGAATCTTTCACAGTTGTAGATTGATCTCTACTGAGGCAAAGATGTCGACCTTGGCAGCGTATGAACCAAATGGTATGGCTAATGGTTGCCATAATGTTTGATCTATGTGTAATGTTCCTGCTCTTATAAGCATATCCTTGAACCTTAATGACCAAAAAATAGACCAAAAGGAAGCAAGGCTTCTGCACAAAGTTTATCTAGTGCATCAAGGTTTTTCCTTGAGAGAGGATGGTATCAACGAATGAGGTCCCTATCAGTAGTTCAGACTGCAGAGTATTACTCTTTTAATAGTAGTTACATACGTAGAGTTTCTTATAACCAATTTCTTCTCCTTGGTGGTGTGTGGGTTTTGGGGGTCGAATCGTATGAGATGCTGTGCTGTTGCATCAGTAACTTCCCCAGGTTCAGGTTTGCTTTCTCCACCCGTGACGAACAAAAGCTCCAGAGCTATCAGCTCTCCAAGCCCTTGAAGAAATAAGCAGGTATTACTGTTTACCATCTGGCTATTAACGTTGCTCATAATACTCATTAACAGCAAATGCCAGCAATAGCCATTACTGATTGTATCTGGTGTTTCCTCAAGTTTCAGAACTCCAATGTGTTAGCTGTATAATATTTTCCTGAAGTTCTTTGTTCATCAATATATATCAGCAGAGATCTTCTCTTCATGAATTTAACAGATTTGGATTCCCAGGCCACAACCTCAGCTCACTTATACCAGCATTGTTTCACTGCAGCAAGCAGAATGTTTGCAATGGTTGATAATGTGGCTCACGGATGTTTGGAGTAGTACATTAAAATAAAAATAAGAAAAAATTTCCAGAGGAAATACCTGGAATAAAGTGATTATGTAGACTACATGTCAAGGCTGATGTCACAGCACTCACACTGCAGGACAAGCATTTTTACAAGGATTTCAACTGGTTTCATTAGCTAGTCCAAGGACGGCCTATCTCTCCTCAATACCCTGATCCATGATGTGCCCCAGATTTCCTCCACATCCAAATGAATTCCTGCTGATGGTTTAGGGTTTCTCGTGTTATCTTACTGATACAAAAGCCTAAGAAATGAATTACAGCTGACTACAAGTGTTCTTTTCTGCTACTTGGTCACATTTTTACATTTGGACTTTTGGCTACAGTGGGTTAAGAGCTCAGTGCTTTCTGAGTCCCATGTACTTCATGCACTAGGATGAATGAGTAATAATAATAATAATAAAATAAAAATGCTTAGCATTTAACACCATCAAGAGACAAAGTATTTGCTTAATCCAATGACATAAAATCTTACCATCACTTCAAGCCATCAACCACCACTCACATTATTTGAATATCTACAGTGTTATTAGAAAAGTGATCTCTCAAAGCTGTTAGAAACGAACCTGTGACTGTAACGTCATTGACGTGGCAATTGTCACAAACAACGGTATATGTTTGCTGTGAGACTTCTGGAAAAGAAGGGAAAAACACCACCTGAAAGAGAGAAGTGAAATAGCAATGTCTGTAACTGATTTTTCCCCAGGAAGTAATAAACTTCAATTTGCAAACGTTCACTAAAGGACAGTTCTAGTGATCAGTAATTAAGTCTTACATTTGCAAGCAACAGACAGTGTGACAGTCCCTTAATACAGAGAAGAAAAAATAGGTGTTTTCTGGGTCACTAAACTTTCACGTGTGTATCTGGGTGGTCACCAGAGGCTGTCTCTGCAGTCGCTGGAGATGTGGGCAGCCTACTGAGTGAGCTGTATCAACTGCACCCTCAGAATCGGATCTGCCCTCAGTCACTCACCAAGCAGTGCCACCGCTGCCCGTCAAGCTACAGCGGTGTGACCAGGACAGTTCCCATGCGCCTTCCCTGAGCTCCACCTCAGCAAAAATGGTTCACAGGCCAAAACCTTTGGCTGTGCAATGTGCACCATGGTTATTCTATCTCTTCATCCATTACTGCCTCCAAACCCAACCCATGCTAAATCCATCTCCTCTTTCTCTCCCACATATGCCTGGCCCCGATGAAGCAATGCACCTGGAGAGACGTAAAGGAGGAGAAACATTTCTCCTTCATCCACATCTGCCTGATCCACTCCTCTTATCAACAGCTAGGAGGTACTGGAGAAGGGAAGGGCTGGAGGCTAGCCATACCCTCTGTATCACTCTTCCTCTCCCCATAGTGATGCTCACAGAGCATCAGAGAAAGTAGTGGTGGCAACCAATAACTCACACATACCGCAAGATCTTTTTCAGCATAAGTGAAGGATTTGTACATGCTGCTCTACAATGGAAGAATTTTTTTTTTTTTTTCCCCAAAAAGTCCTTATTTTTCAAAGAAGTTCAGAAAGGAAAAGTTTCCTGGACTTGATGCCCCAGCTGGAGTGGAATAAGGACTCCTGTGTTCTCAGATTCCTGTTTTCTCTAACAGGATTCCTCGTGCGGGGAATATCTGAATGGTCTCTGGGTGGCTAAGCAAGACCTGGAAGTTGCAATGAAAGACTCTCCAGCAAGACTCACAATTGCAATTCTTCCAGTACAATTGCACAAAAAGATCTGAGCACTTTTGCTCACACAAACCCAAAATTTGCAAGGTCTAGACAAGTTCTTCTAGAATGATCTTGTTTGGTGATGTATTTAGTAAAGTACAAATACTTTCTCTAGCAGTTGGTACTAACCTCTACTGTTGCACTCTGCCCTGGAGCTAGGTCTAAAACAGCAGGACAGATCCCAAAAGGATCTTGTATCACAAAATCAACAGTGGCAACAGCCTAAGTTGTTAAAGAAAAAAAAGGAAAAAAGAAAGAAAGAAAGAAAAAAAAAGAGTAATGAATTAAATTGATCAGTTTGTTCTCTTTAAAATATAGGGTTACCTAAACCAGGCAGTATACTACAACATCACTGTTCTACCTCTTACTGTAATTTTTTTTCACACCTCTCAAAAGTATATGGCTTATGTATATGGCTTAACTAGAAGAAATGCTCCATGCTTTAGAATTACCTTGGTGAAAGCAGGAGGGAAGGTGCTGTTTCCAAAGACAAATGATAGTGTCAGGAGCTCTAACATTCATGTTTACAGAAGAACAGCTATGCCTGAGCATAGGAGCTCTGTCTGTTTCTCCATGCTTATGGCTCACTTTGAGTTGGAGCTGTTAAGCTTTTCAGGGGGGACAACCTGGAACATCATCTATGCTGTTAGCCTTTTCTCCAGGACACAAAGTGCCAGTCTACCAGTTATCTTCTTTGTCCATACCACTTGGACCCTGTTTTGTGATGGAAAGCTAAAGACAGACCAGTACTGGAGCAGATTGCTAGGGTCTAAAGGTGCATCAAGGTCAGTAAGTGATGTCTTCGGTGGGCAGAGAGAGAAAATTAGCTCAAGAAATGCTAGAACTGATTGCATTTCTACTTATTTTAAGGGTAGGATTAAAGTTCAGGCCAGTTGTCCTTTCCCTGCTCTATGCCTGAATTTACATCACCACTGAGCAAGACAACTTCTTCTAGAGGCACGCCAGAGCACAAGCAGGGGGTATGGACATCCGGGGAGAGTGGTCTCAAGGATAAGTTGAATCCCTGAGGGAATGGGGCAACTGAGGTGTCCCCAGCAAGGCCTTACAACTTCTGTGCTAATATACCATGACTAAATTAAAAGACTTCATGTCAGGGCATCTACACCATATCATGCCCAGTATTTCCCTTCTAATCACTCACCCTGAAAT
>WHYT01016946.1:61119-133982 GCA_009806455.1 Tetrax tetrax
GCTAAAATTTTAAAAAAAAAAAAAAAAAAGAAAGAAAGAAAGAAAGAAAAAAAGAGTAATAAATTAAATTGATCAGGTTGTTCTCTTTAAAATATAGGGTTACCTAAACCAGGCAGTATACTACAACATCACTGTTCTACCTCTTACTGTAATTTTTTTTCACACCTCTCAAAAGTATATGGCTTATGTATATGGCTTAACTAGAAGAAATGCTCCATGCTTTAGAATTACCTTGGTGAAAGCAGGAGGGAAGGTGCTGTTTCCAAAGACAAATGATAGTGTCAGGAGCTCTAACATTCATGTTTACAGAAGAACAGCTATGCCTGAGCATAGGAGCTCTGTCTGTTTCTCCATGCTTATGGCTCACTTTGAGTTGGAGCTGTTAAGCTTTTCAGGGGCGACAACCTGGAACATCAGCTATGCTGTTAGCCTTTTCTCCAGGACACAAAGTGCCAGTCTACCAGTTACCAGTCTACCAGTTATCTTCTTTGTCCATACCACGTGGACCCTGTTTTGTGATGAAAAGCTAAAGACAGACCAGTACTGGAGCAGATTGCTAGGGTCTAAAGGTGCATCAAGGTCAGTAAGTGATGTCTTCGGTGGGCAGAGAGAGAAAATTAGCTCAAGAAATGCTAGAACTGATTGCATTTCTACTTATTTTAAGGGTAGGATTAAAGTTCAGGCCAGTTGTCCTTTCCCTGCTCTATGCCTGAATTTACATCACCATTGAGCAAGACAACTTCTTCTAGAGGCACGCCAGAGCACAAGCAGGGGGTATGGACATCCAGGGAGATTGGTCTCAAGGATAAGTTGAATCCCTGAGGGAATGGGGCAACTCAGGTGTCCCCAGCAAGGCCTTACAACTTCTGTGCTAATATACCATGACTAAATTAAAAGACTTCATGTCAGGGCATCTACACCATATCATGCCCAGTATTTCCCTTCTAATCACTCACCCTGAAATCAGGAGGTGGCCAGTCTTTCTTTGGCATTATACAGAACTTCCCAGTGCTAAATCCCTCATTTCTGCACAAAATAGTTGTTACTTTTATTCGTCCAACAAGGCAGGAACCACAGTCTATAACGTGAGGCACTGCAATGAGTAACAAAGGAAATCAGACTACACAGACAGTGAAGGCTAGCAGCTGGAAAAGCCAGTTCTTAAATAACTCATTAAAGACAATATTACTGCCTATGAATATGCTAGGTGCTGCAATCCTAAAAAGCCTTAAATTCTTCCCGTTTGAAAGTACGAGGTGCATTATTTCTGCATTCATCTTACTTTTTAATGGTGCTTCCTACTTAAAGACTCCGTTGAACAATGACAAAAAGTAAGATGATTTTTTTAAAAAGCTCAGTATAGCAGGAAAGGTGAATTTACAAAAAAATCAAAGCAAGTTTCTGCAAAAGTAATTCTGGTTGTTACAGTTGAGGCTAGATATCTGAGAGGCAAATCCTGCAGATATGTCACAGCAATATATAATTAATACAACATTCCATGAATATTAATTAATAGCACCAAATATTTATAACTAAATCGTAATTCCTTAATATTTAGGATTGATAATTACAGTTAGTAGTTCAAGAATTGTCAAGACACAAACCTAGAAAAGTGGCTCCTGCTCAGTCCTCTAATGTAGTGAAAAAATGAGCTTGATGTCACAAGCAAAATCATTGAGGAAAAAATTGACAAAATCATATTTTCATAACTAATAAATATATTATGAGTTAAAATGAGATAAGTATCAAAATGCAGCAACTGCACTGCCTAGCTCGTCCACATTTTTTTTTGTGACATAAAATTGGAGACAGTCAAATGAAAAAAAAAAAAAAAAAACCAAAAACAACCAAGTCCATTTAACCTTAGAGAAATTTAAGAATTGGACATTACTGACATGTTAAGACCAGAGGTGATCTAGCCTGGATTGGGATCAGAAGAGGTTCTGATACTTGAGTCTCCACTAATATACAATCATCATAATCTCCTAGACACTCAGGAATAAATTGGACCGTATACTGGCATGTCATCCCAGGTGCAATCATTCCTCCCTTTCCTGGAAATTTTCCTTTGGGGGGAAGAAAAAAAAGAAAAAAAAAAAAAAAAAAAAAAAAAAAAAATTAAGAGAGATAACAGAAGAAAACAAAACAGAGATGGAAAACAAATACAGTACAATGGCTTACAACAAATCCCAATGCCCAGTTTCTTCCCACATCACAAGAAACTCCCCTCAGGACCCTCCTCACTTAAATACTGAGCATGATGTCACATGGGATGGAACAGCCCTTGGCCCAATTTGGGTGAACTACCCCAGCGGTTAGCTAATTAGGAACCTATCCCAGCTGGGTGCCCCAGCCCAGGGGCCACCAGCTCCAGTTCTCCTCCCAGCTCAAGTGAATATTAACTCTGTCCTAGCCAGAACCAGGATAGACCTGAAAAGGGTCTGGTTTGGTGTTTTTTTTTTCCTTTTTCTGGTGATACAGCGAGTCTTGAGTGACTAGGTCAGCTGTACCATACATGTAACAGACATGTGCTGTGAATTGAAATGAACGTTATCCAAGCAGTAGCACTCCCATTTATTACTCAAAACATACTGTACCCACCAATATATTAATGACTCAATAAAAAAAAAATACAAAATTTCAGAATTTTCATGTATGTTGACACAAAATGGAAAAGATACCTGTTGCTCAAGTAATCCAGCAATAGCCTCCACTTTTATACACTGACAATAGCATCAGAGCAATGATCAATGCAAGTATTTTGCATCTCTATTGTTAATTTCATCCAAGATTGCCAAACAGCTCTGCACATGAGAATACTTTATTGCAAGACAGGAAGTCAAGTGCACTGACCGGCAGTTATGAAGAGAAATTGTTAGCCAGTAGATTAGGCATTTAAGGGGCTACTGGTTTTACTGGTTTTACTCTGTGTCTGAAAAGCCAACCGGAGCTGAGAATATCACAAAGGACCATGTGGTGAATATTAACTTACATGAAAGGTTCTATGGGAAACTGTGCTCAAGTAAATTTTCATTTAAATGTAAGTTCCAGGATCCTCCCCACCCAGCCTTTTTATTTTATTTTACAGAAGATCTAGAAATTAAGGAGTAGCAATAAAGCTGAACAGAGCTCCAGGTTCTGACTTGGTTTCAACTTGTACCTTCTGTAGCTCCTCCGTAAAACTCTCGTGATAAACATCGTCTCCTCCTTGGGACTTGATCAAGTTTGTCTCCATGTCCACTCCGATAACATCTCCTGTATACAGGTCCTCAAAAGCGCTAGCCAATAAGTGGGAAATGTCCTTAGGAAAGAAAATAAAGATAATAGAATTATAGAATGGTTTGGGTTGGAAGGGACCTTCAAAGCCCATCCAGTCCAACCCCCCTGCAAGGAGCAGGGACATCTCCAACCACATCAGGTTGCTCAGAGCCCTGGCCAACCTGGCCTGGAATGTTTCCAGGGATGGGGCATCCACCGCCTCTCTGGGCAACCTGGGGCAGCGTTCCACCACTCTCAGTGTAAAAAATTTTTTCCTAATATCTAATCTGAATCTACCTCCTTCTACTTTAAAACCATCACCCCTCATCCTGTCACCCCAGGCCCTGCTGAAGAGTCTCTCCCCACCTTCCCTGCAGCCCCCTTTGGGCACTGGGAGCCGCTCTCAGCTCTCCCCGGAGCCTCCTCTTCTCCAGGCTGAACAGCCCCAACTCCCAGCCCGGCCTAGGATGTCAGTGCTTACGACCTGGGACAGGATTGGAAGAGATCCAGTGTGTGCTAATGGCTGGAAATAGCAAAAGGAGGAGGAAAAGTTGTCGGAAAGGGCTGGGAAAGGCATCTGGGAAGGATCCCAGAAGGGGCAGGCCTGTGCGTAAGGCGGTGCAGGCACAGATGTGTCCGTGCTGGGGTGTGCGTGTGCCCGCGCTGCCTTACCTGTGTCCCGGGACAGGGGCTCCCCCGGGCCATGGCGACCCCGGCCGGGCCCCCTCCGCCTCCCGCCGCCCGCCCCAGGCCGCGCCGCCGTTGCTGAGCGACCGTGTGGGCGGGAAGGGCCAGGCCCGCCGGGCTGGGAGGCCGGCCCGGGGGTGGGGTGGAGACCCCGGGGCTGGGTTCCGGCCGGGGTTTGAGCTCCCTCCGAGGCCATCCCGGAGCGGAATAACGGGGGGAAGCCTCCCCCGACTCCCCTTCCTCGCACAACCCCTCTCCGCCCTCCCGCCGCCGTGCCATAGTACTTGGACCCATCTTGGAGGGCTGGGGGTGGCACCCCGTGTTTCTGAGAGACCCAGACCCCCTTTCTCCCCTGCTGCTATCCAAATAGGTACTTTTGGTGCTCTTTTAAAGCAGTGGGGCTGTATGAATTAATAAGAAACGAAATAAAATGTTGATTTGAAACTTCTGAGGGTATTTGGGCATTCCACAAGGCCTGCCTTGCCCCTCCGCTGCTGTCAGGCTGCGGTGCAGGCCGTGAATTTGGCAGCTGAGGGAAGGAGACAAATCCTCTCCTTCTTCCCCAGCTGCCACACACTGCACGTAGAGGCAAGGTTGCTGCAGCCGGCCGGTGAGGGCTGGAAGATGGGGTAATTCATCATCAGCCCGAGAAACCGTCCATCTTCCCCCCCGTTTGCCTGGGCGCCCCGGCTGTGTATGCCGGTTGCTAACAACAGCCGCCTGCTCCTGCTGAAGTGGGTGATATTTTCCTTAGAAACCGACCTGGAGTATCATTTTCTGCTTATCCTGCCTCCGTTTTTTTTTTTTTTCTCCCCCTTGCATCATGCTCAGAGCGAAGGAAGCAAACTGTGGGCCCCAGGGCTTCTCCATCTTTATTAGAGTCATTAGGCTCCATTAGGGTTCCTGTAAAGGGGGTTTGCAGGCACTGGAAGTGGAGACAAGCAATGTTACTGCCCTCTTATGGTTCTTCATGGAAAAGAACAATTGCAGAAACAATTACAATTCACCTACCCGAGTAGGTAAGCAAAAGGCCTGGGGTGCAAGCCCCAGGGCAGCCGTGGGGGTGATTGAAAAGCTGGTGTTTGTAGGCATATGGCACATGGGCTTGTGACTACACAGTGTCACAAGCTTTACTTCATCAGCTCACCAAAACCTGCGGTTGGAGTAAGACACCAAATTAGACTCGGAGGCACTGCTGTGTTTTTAGTTTCCCTGTGAAAAAGGGAAACTTGCCCAAGGGAGAGCTCGGCAAATCTGCAATATCCTGTTCCAAAGGTTAGGGCAAGTCAGAGAAATCACTGACACCTGACAAGGGTAGGACCAGGTACCAGGGTTTTCCCAGGTTTTTCTTTTCTGGTGACCAGAAAAGAGTCACAGCCTTGTTTCTGTGCAGGCATGCCGATGGGTCCTTGCCTTTAAAACTAGGTTTGAGTATCCACATTTTGACATGTTTCTGTATCAGAATTCCAACTTTTCTCATCATGTGCTATTACAATTGATTACAACATGTGTTTGCTGGAATGTTAATAAAATCCAGCATTTTTTAAAGAATTCTTTCCCAGCCTTTAAGAAAGCCTTCGAGTAGCGGCAGTAAAGCAGATATTTTTGTTTAAAATAGTATATAGATATACATGAAAACTGACTGTGGAAAAAACTTTCCATACTTTCATCTTTACTGTCTTTCAGTAACTTGCCAAGCAGATCATCTCACTGGATTTTTTTTCCCAAGTACAGTCCAGAAACCAACTGTGACATCTGGAAGTGAAGGTGAGATCCATCTGCCCAGCAGTCAAATGCAAGGTCAGAAGGGAGTGCTTAAACACTGGTCCAGAGCAATACACAATTGTTTTGCATATGGCACTGGTATATTTTTCATTAGATCTCCATTTTTACACCATCATCATTGACTCATATAAACTTAAAAAATAAATGCCACTCTTCCCATTGTAAGGCTGTTTAATTCACATATGTATTCATATTTCCATATAAATAAAAATTAAGAACAATTTGCATATATGCATATCTCATGTTTTTTATTGCCATTCTAAGATACTTAACTTCCAAAGGCTGATGAGAGGCTCATGCATGTAGGAAATGGTTAAAAAAAAAACAACAAACAGAAACTTTAGTCTACATTTCTAGGTATGACTTGTACAAATTTAGACACTAACTGCCATGCATGACTTCTGCTAGACATTTTACCTTCTGTTTCCCCTCTGTATCATGTAAGGTTGGATTTTATGGTGACGTTTTGATTTGGATTGGATGTGTGGAGCTGAAGAGACTCCCGATGGCCCCACGTGGTATGATCGTGTGTGCGGTGTGGAGCACCATGGCATTTCTCTTGAAGGAAATGAATCTGAAACTAAGCTCTCCAGGAGCTCACCTCATGTGCTCCGTCAGCTAATGGGCTCTCAACCTACAGGACCAGGCAAAAGCTAGTCTGAAATAAAACATCAGAGTGGACGCGGTCTCCAGATCACTGACTTTTGTGCACTGCGGTTCTGCTCATAGTACACCAAGTCCTAAGGTAGACGTAGCCTAAATCACAGACCTCAGAGGAATCATAAGTTCTGCTGAAGTCTGGATTATTCCACTCTTAGAAGCAGTCTCTGTGTCTTGTCAGGATTGCATTGCTTTTCTATGTTTTTTTTTTTTTGTTCACACTCCCCAGGTGGTTCCCATACATCCCTTGTTATCCCATGAGGATTCTTAAAAGATCAACTGTCGAAAACCGTGCTTTCTTCTGGTTGTAATGTGTTTGGGAAAGGTCCTTCCTGTTGTAACCTAACAAAATCACCTTAAAGTCATGAAGGTGGTTTGTTCAGGCATCCAGGTACCAAGTGACGCTATGTGTGAGGAAAGCCCAGCTCCTCCTTTCTGCTTGTTAGCTTTCTAAGACCGACAGGAACAGAACATATTTGTATATAAAATGGCCAGATGTGATTTGAATTCAATCAGGGAACTCAAGCACTGAGTAAGAGGCGATGTCTACACAGCTGCGTTGTAGAGTGGAACTGTATCTTCTGCTTTTTGCAAGAACAGCAAACTCTATAGCATTTTTATTTATCTTGCTCATATTTTATCAAAAAAGTAGATGGATGTTATGACCTGGGTCTGGAAGTCAGCCAGTATATTTCTTTTTTTATAGATTTTAAAGCAATGAATGGCTATATTTGACCAACTATAATTTTAAATTATTGTCAACATGTATCCCTTGAGTGTGTAAATATTAAAATAATAATAGCATCCTTTCACTAAATCAAAACAGCTTGCAAAAAAATGTATACATTTATCTTCATGGCAACCCCAAAATCTTCACTAATATCGGTAGACTTCCTTATAGAGGGAGGACTCACTAAACTGATTCCTATCACTTGATATTTGAAAGGTTTCTTTGAAATTATGAAATTTAGGACACTCTTAAAAATCAAAGGTAAAAATACTGCTGAAAATGCAGCCCCTATTATATTAATGCAACGATATGGATTCATTTGGAAATACGTATCTAAACATATATCAAATGTAAATATAATTCAAATTATATATATGTATATAAAAAAAAACCCAAAATATTATTGGGTGATATATTGATTTAAAAATAGCCACAAATTCATAGAGTTCAGAATGCATCATGACTCCAAATATTTTTTCTTTAATGTTTTTAGCACTTTCTGAAAACAGGACAAGTTACGCAGAATTCAGGAGGCATTTTTTAGGTGCAGGAAAGTAAGGGGAATGATACTGCGGTATTATCTTTCGGGCCAGCAGAGTTGCACGGGTTTGCATATTTGCATCTGAGTAGCAGAAAATTATTTCTAATTATTTCCATTTCTTTGCAAAGGTTTTCTTCTGGGGTTTGGGTTTTCACGAAACAATTCCCAAAACGCCACTGATGAAGGATTCACTTGGACGTTGCTGCCCTCCAGTGGTCTCATTAAGGTTTCTGTGTATTCAAGAAGGCCTTGAAAAACAAATATTGTATTAAATCTTTGTTCTGATCAGGCAACTGAGCAGGTAAAAATACTTCCATGTCAATCTAGCATATTCTCTCGCCAGTGTATTTGGTAAAGTGTGTTTATTCACGACACTGGCAAAACTATATATTATCCCATAATTATTGCAGAGGCAGCCAAACAGGCATCACTGGAATGTGGGTCTCCTTTGCATGTTACCACATGTGTCTTGAACCAAAAGCAGCATCCACAGTCTTACTTTAAATCTCAAGTAAAATTTGCAGACGTGGAACATGGAGAAATAACCCTTCAGCTTCTGGTGAAAAATGCCAAACAGCTCAGCTTCTGAAAGCTTGCTCCTCACATTGCACTGCTTCCTTGTCCTGCCAAAGCTGGTTTTTTTTTTTCCCTCAAATGTCCTAGTTAGTTTAAATAATACCCATTTCTTACAGATCCTGCCTTGCTGGCAGTACTTAGATCATCTCCAGTTCTCTTGGAGACAGTTAAATTACCTGCGACGGGCACTTCCACCTGGATAGTCTTCCTTATTTTCTCTCTTAATATCTCGTGTGGTTATTTTGTGGCTGATGTGAGTCAACCCTTTCACTTGCTTCCAGTTTACACTTCCTGACTTGAAGCTTTTCTTTCTTTCGCACACCTCTCTCCTCTGCCTACAAGTCTGTCCCTCACTAAAACATGTCAGTGGCTATTGCCGTACTTCTGCTGAAATACTTAAGCTGTAATTTCACTCAGGCCGCGTGGGATCTTACAAACCAGACACACCCAACATGTAGGAGAAGCATGTGGAAAATGCATACACAAAGGAGCCAGTCATTCCTTTCCGACAGTGTCTGGGCAGATACATCACTCGTTAATTAAGCTGGAAATGGGCTACGCCTCCACGCAGAGGTCCAGCTGGAGGGTGCCGTGCTGGTGTGACACTGGGACTCTCAAGCAGAGCAGAGCAGAACAAGGGGCTCGTACTCCACATTCACCATCCTGTTCACAGCTCCCTGGGTCAGAGGGCTATTGGACTAGAGAGTCTGACCTCTTTTTGTCGAAAGCTATCACATTCAGCCCAAAACAGTTTGCCCTGTAATGTGTTTTATTAAAATTAGTAGTTTTCATTCCATGCTTCATGACTAGCTGGGGATCCACTGATTATTGTAAGGAGTCTATGAAAGCTAAGAAGGAAAGCAGCCTCTGGTTAGATTCACAGCCCAGTATTTGGCTTCTGCTTACAGATACGCCTTTGTTCCCCAAATTGAAGAATAAGGCATTTTCACACTCCAGATAGTTTTTTGCCCTGTGGTCATAGAGGCTCTTCTCAGCGCTGTTTTGCTAAATGAATCTGTTTCTTGGCGCAGCATCTGTGTAGTGGTGGACCACAGCCTTCATCTCTCCAGATCTTAAAGACTTTGCAGTAAGAAAAAGATTTAACTGATGCTTAATGATGTTCTTCTACCCTTCAGGGACATCACTGGGGAGATGTCTGTACCCCATGCCTGCAGTGCAGATTCCAGGTTTGCACAGAGGATTAGTTTTGTGTGAGCCTCTTCTGTCCTGGAAGCAGCCTAGCATGGCATGGCAGAACTCCACAATAGCTAATTTACCCCGCTGGGAATAACCTACCGATGACTCTTTTCAGGAGGATATACGGTTCTCTCTTCCCTTGATGCCCTTCTGTTTCAGTTTCTTTTGGAAGTTCTTCTCCTTACACAGCAGCCAAGATTTCTATAAATGCAAAGAAACCTTGGAAAAGGGGAAACTTTGAGTCTGTTCCTTCTACTTTTCTCCTTGCCCTTGGGAACTCCTGTCTTAGATCACTCTACTACTTACTTTACCCCCTTGAGACTTACCTGGCTGGGCTCATTCAGCCAAGCCATGGCTGTCAGCCTGTTTTCTGCTGTGCGAGTGCCTCAGTACTTTACCATGCTTTCCATCCTTGTCTTGAAATCTTTTGCACAAGAAATTAAATACCTTTTTTCTTACCTTTATCTGGTAAGTGTTTTCTCAGCCTCCTGTCGGCAAACTTTCAGACACAGTGTTTGCAGATATTCCCCTGCTCTCCTGGTTTGTGCATTGAGTGAATTAGTTAAAGGGAAAACTGCAAATCATTCTTCCGTGCCCGTCTGTGCTCTAGATGTCTGTAATGTGAAGATGTGCAGAGAAAGGCTCTGTTCTGCTAGAGGATGGGGTGAGGTCTGAGTCTTTGGAGTAGAAGATGATAGAAAGGATACACCGTGCACCTCCCGTATGGCGCAGTGCAGTGAGGAACTGCCACCTAATTCAGAAGGAAAAGGAACCCAAACACCTCTCCCACTTCGGATTTTTCAGCTGGATTTGCCAGATGAAAACCCAGCTCGTGGTTCTGCTTTAATAAGAGCATGAGCAGAGATGTGTTTGAAGCAGACGGTGATCCTGACAGGCCCAGGTTTGAACAGCTCACATTTGGTGGAAACTGTTGAATCCAGTGTTCCCTCTCAGTCAGCACAGGGGGGGCGAGAAGCATGGAGATGAAGCTTACAGGCCAGGTGAGAAGCAAGTTTCTAAGATGAATCTCAGGAAAAACGCTTTTTAAATTTTACCTTAGCACCGAGTAATTTTCACCTTCCTGAAAACCGCTAATTTAAGCCAAGCTCCAAACAGTATCTTTTCAGCTATGGTATTTCAGGTGGTGAATGAGGTGGATGTAACTTTATTTTTAACCCTTTATCCTCAGGAACCACAGACAAATGACCCAGAAGGCCAGCTGAGTTAGGGCTGCATAGCTGAACAAGAACATCTTGCTTTAATCCCAAAAGATCATCTCAAAGAGCCTGTTCACTTTGGGACAACATGAATGTGGAGTGCTAGAGCTACCTCCAAAGCCCTTGCAAGGGTAGGATGGGACACAAATAAATTGATCACAGGCAACACAGTATCTTGTGTTGCAAAGAGTTGAAGTGTAAGGAGAGGACATAGGCTGTGCTGTTGGAGAGAGGTCTGTGACTGCCATCTTCCAGAGAAACAGAGGATTCATGGCTGCTGCAAGCTGGCACTGTAGGCAGAAATGCAAAGGAAGTGGCTTGGATTTCCTAAGGACAGCCTGGCCTCACTTTCTGTTCTTGCTGCCCGAGTTAGCTTCAAACTGTGCCCTAGCTCCTGCAGACTGGGAGGAATCTCACTGGAAAAATAGTGTCTGCAGGAGTATGGTCAGGGGAACTCGCTATGAAAGAAAGAAAATCTGTCCCACTGGGGTGGGAGAGTGTGAGAGCTGCTGGTGTCCTGAGGGCATGCGGAGTCTGTAGTAAGAGAAATGTACAGTTCTGTTATCACTTCACTTTCCCAGCGTATTATTTCCTTTCTGCTGGTAGGGAAAGATAAGGCCAGCCCAGCAGGCTTGCATATGCTTTTCCATGGGAGTTCTGTAGTGGATCGAAGAAAGTGAGGAGGCAGCTTGTTCATCGCCCGGATGAACTGGTACCTGCCTACAAAAGCAACATCTTCTTTTCCACCCAGGCTAGCATCACATCTCTAGGCAGTCTATTCTAGGGACTACTTACATGGTCTTTTCATCTTTCAGGGCTTATTTCTGACATAGGAGCTTCCTTAGGGTTCTGAGCAAGGAGAGGTCTCACAAGGGAAAGTTTTCCTCTGAGGACAGCGTCGCCTCTAGTTGCCAAGATTGAAGTGCCTGTCACGTAAGATGCTCAAGGACACCCAACACATTTGCCAGGGACTGGCAGGCACTGATGTGCAGGATCTATTGGGGATTGACAGCCTTCTGGAGCAGAAGCAGAAGGCCAGCTGGGACATTCCACAGCGCTCGAAATGACGCTAAGACTTCTGTGTTTAGGCAGCCAAGTACTCTTTTTAAAGTCCTTAAGTTCAAGGAGCAGCACTTCTGCTGCACAAGAGCACCAGAGACTATCAGTAAGAGATTAACAACCAAAGTATGGCCTGACCATCCTGTTTAGGATGGAATCCATTATGGTGCTAATTTTGACCTGAAAACAAGACCTAATGCAAGAAGAAATGCTTGCATTCTGGGGACGTCACTATATTTTTAATATTCAGCAGAAAGGGTGAATTCTTTTTTTCATTGCACTTGCCTTTAAAAATATACACCCTTGCATCTCCAAAGTGCAGCCCAGAATTAACCTTGATGCATTAGAAAATGAGCAAAACCCTTAAAAGCTCATTTTAACCTGGGCTGCAGCTGGCATCTTGGAATTAAAAGCATCAGGTCTGCATCCTTATTGGAGTTAAAGAATATAAGGCATAAAACAGTGAGAACATGTCCTGTCGTGTCCAGCTGGTGTGTTCTTGTGCTGAGACACCACACGGTTGCAACACTTTTAAGTGAAACTGTTCAATAAGCAGCCAAAGCTGTTTGTTGGGTTGTCTTCTGTTTTGGCAGTGCAGCCCTTTTTACCTTTCATCTAAAAGAGATCCATCACTGGTATGAGCAGGAGTGTGTCAGCTACCAGCGCAACTTCTGTAGAAAAATAAACGTCGGTGGGGATTCTCACCTTCTGCTCCAGTAAGCAGGTGGCCAGAGAGAGTGGGGAGGCTGAAGTTTTCAGGATGCAAGAATCACATGGTGGGCACAAAGGTAGCTGATGGCATAACTTGGACTAGGTGGATGAGGGAAGCCCTGGGGACCTTAGGGAGGTGCCTGAGGTGCCACAAACTCAAAGGCAAGGCCCAGGCCACAGCTTCAGAGTTTTATTCTCTGGTTCTTTTGTGGCCCACAGGCTCGTAGCTGGGATCCCACTAGTACCTATTAATAGCGATCAGAGAGCTGCGTGTTCCAGTTTCCAGGTATTGTTCCCACAGGCACGTCTGCAGGCCGTGGCACAAACCGGGTCTCCTACAATAGGAAGGGGTGCACGTCTGTGTCAAGGTTTTGCTGGTGTAGGTGCCCTACAGCAGGAGCAGGAAGGAAATGAGTCATTTAACCTTTTTGCTTTGGCTGCACCAGGCTTGCAGAACTGATGAGGAGGCACCAAAAAATAATAAAATGCTTCCTCAGTGGGCGGTGCTTATGGTTCTTTCTGCACCCTGATATCCTCCTGGTGTTTTCTTTGCAAGAATCCAAATAACACCACCGGCCAGAGGAATGTGGCTGCGTTTGATTCTATCCGGAGTATAAACGCGTAGTTTGGGAAGTAGCAGTTGCACCTTTATGTGTAAACTCAAGTGCTACTTTGCACTTAAAGCAGAGGGTCATTCTTCCCTTCGTAATAAGGACATGGCATGGGATCTCAGACTGACACCACCATCTCTCTGAAGAGTATTTACCCGCTCTATTTTGAGATACTTCAGCATCTTAATTGGGCCCTCTTTATTCTTTTCAAAGGCTCTCCTCTCTTCAGTGACAGTTTATTGAACTGTGGCAACTTTCATCTCATGAAATGAAACTAGATCCTAAAAGAAGCTAAATTAGAGGTTATGAATACTGGTTCTTAATACATTCAATGAGATTTTACAAGCTCATCCTTTTATTCATTTAGGAAATATGTTAATCTAAAAATTAATCTAGTAATAAATTGTCACATTGTCTGATCTTTTTTTTTGGTCTTAAATGATTTCAGTATGTGTCCTTCTTTTCATCTCATCTCTGGCTTTTCAAAGAGCATGGCTGATTATAAATTAACTCCAAAAATGCTGGCCATTCGTTAGGACTCTGTGAAACACGGGAATTCCTTGCATACTTTCTGCGTAAACATCTGCTCTGGAGATGTTAGCAATTCAAGAACATTTTCGTACTCTGCATGAATTGTTCAGATGAGGGTGGAGGGAAGTCTGATGTCACTGAGCTTGTGTGAATTGTAATTTTAACTCTTTAGGATCAGAAATAAAAATGCCTTACTTGTAACATCACTCATTACCTGGGCTACACACTTTAGAATCACGAGATCCTCATGTGATCCTCAGTTTAAACTTGTGGGGCAATCTTATACATAATAGGATTTTCTAAAATGTAGATGTAATCCAAACTTTCCAGAATTTCTGCGCTTTTAAAATTCATATGAATTGGCTACACTGAAAAAAAGCTGCAATGATATGAACAATTGCATCTAATTATTGTGATTATCCCAGTTACAGAGAATTTAGCTGACAGATGAAGTACATTAAAAGGAACCATTATGACATTAATCATCAACCCTCCTCCGTACTTAACTTGTACACCCCAGTGCTTTTGGCCGTAAAGAGGCAACGGTGCAAAAAAAGAAGAAACACATGTCAAGCATTCCTGACAGCAGATGACTTGGCCTAATGACTGTGGTCTTTTCTGGTTAGAAACGTGCTTGCTAACCTGGATAGCAGTGGTTGTGAAGCTTGGTGTTTCAGCTCCACTGTAATATGGGATATATCAGAAGGAGTCATTAATGGATAAAAGTGGGAGACCGGCCCCAGCCTCCCACTGTTCTTCTTTCCTAACAGTGATAATCATTCCAAGTAATGTTTTCATACTAGTAAGTCTAGCATGTTACTAGGTTCCCCAGTTAGGTTATTGTTTCTCATTCACGCCACGTTAGCTTCATATCAATGGTCAGATTGACTAAATCATTCGCGCAGTTATAAGTCATCCATAGTTGGCTGGTACGGTGTGGCTGATCTGTGCTGTTCACTCATGCACTGAACCAAGAAGTTGATGCGATGCATGCGTGACATTTTCCTGAGCTCTCTTCTTGAGCTTCTCATTCATTGTTAATAGATGAGATTTTCATAGCTTTAAAAGAAGTCTCTGGGGTGCCATCCTACCTAAAAATCTTGATAATAAGTGTTTAAGACTAAATGTACTTTTTGTGTACAGCTGTCTGGTAAAGATATTTTAATTATCCCAGAATCAAGATATGTAAAATCAGGGAATTCAACATTAGAGGGCTCACTTAAACCTAAATTTGTTAAAGCCTAGAAATTGTAGAATCATAGAATGGTTTGGGTTGGAAGGGACCTTCAAAGGTCATCCAGTCCAAACCCCCTGCAAGGAGCAGGGACATCTCCAACCAGATCAGGTTGCTCAGAGCCCTGTCCAACCTGGCCTTGAGTGTTTCCAGGGATGGGGCATCTACCACCTCTCTGGGCAACCTGGGACAGTGCCCCACCACCCTCCGTGTAAAAAATTTTTTCCTAATATCTAATCTGAATCTACCTCCCTGTATTTTAAAACCATTACCCCTTGTCCTGTCACAACAGGCCCTACTGAACAGCTTCTCCCCGTCTTTCCTGCAGCCCCCTTTAGGCACTGGGAGGCCGCTCCAAGGTCCCCCCGGAGCCTCCTCTTCTCCAGGCTGAACAGCCCCAGCTCTCTCAGCCTGTCCCCACAGGAGAGGTGCTTCAGCCCTCACAAAAATTACTCTCAGGCACTCATCAATCTATCCTGTATTGACAGAAACTAGTAAACAAATATGAAAGAAATCTTTCAACACAAATTAAAGTTACTCTGAAGACAAAATTAGTGAGATGTCTAAATCATACCTAGTACTGTTGGACAGAGGTCAAATTATTTAAGTGTCTCTTTTATACTGAAAGTCCTAGGCTATAATGAGTTTTTTGGAATAACTAGAGAAACCTGTGTCTTTCATTCCCAAATCTTATGCATAATCTTGCTTCTTCCTCTATTTTCACGTAAATTTTCAGTCTGAAATCAATGTGAGACTTGCTGAGCTGGTAACTCTTTAAGTCTTTAATTGTGACCAGACAGTAATAGATGACTCTTTTGATTGTTTTATTGCTTTATTTTTGGTGATTAGAGCTGCTCTTGATTACTTACACTAAGTAAAGGGAAAATCCCTCCAAATATTTAGTACATACAGTCAGGTAGGTGTATTTCTGGCTTAGTAAGTTAAATTTATCTTCTGCTCAAGCAGAAATACTTCGTTAATTTTAATGGGACTTGTATGGGATTATGCCAGCAGCAGGTTTAGCTTTACACATCCCAGCATCTGTTGCTCCTTTTTCCTGTGGCCATGTACTGCTCTCCTGAATGGAGTAAATGTGGCTGTAAATGGTTTAAATGCAGATGTATATACATCAACTTCCTTCAGCCTGAAGATATTTTGGCACAGCTGTCCGTGGTGATAAACGAGGCATCTGACTGCCCTACCCATTGTCTGAACTTTGTGATACTGTGTTGTGTTAATTCCATTCCAGCCTAGTTTATAAGCTTCAGTGAATTACTTTGTCCAGTGAGTCGTCCACAAACCCAATAATCTCACTGTTCTTGCAGAGCTGTAAATTCCATTCCTGAGCTTTTTCCAATTTATCTCCTAAGGGAACCTGATTTCCAAAGGTGCTGAGCTCTGCCAGCTCCTGCTGAGCCATGAGGCTGCTCTTCCCCACACTGCCATGTATTTCTTACCGGTAGAGGATCAGCAGCTGCCAGAAACCTGGCAGTGTTGGGAAAATTCCCTGATAGGTAAATGTTGGGTGGAGCAGACTCAGTGGCAGCATCAGTGGCTTGAATCCCAGATCTTGCATAGGCAGGGAATGCAACCTGCTATCAACAAGAACTATGTCCACCTAATGAAAGCCAGTGCTGATAAGAGAGGAGTAATGATACCTTTACAAAAGGTGAATCATCAGGATGACTGGAGCTGGCCTTCCAAACTGATATATAAGACCAGTTCCCAAAATGTAAAAGGCATTTACATTTTGCTGTCCACCTGTTATTGACAGTTCGATGTAGAGAGATCGGATGTTCTGAGGATGGTAAGACACCCCATCTAAAACAGTAAACAGACTGGGAAAAGACATGAAAAACCAGTTCAATGAACAGCCAGACCATAACACAAGTATCTGAAAAATTCCAGTCCTGCTTCTGCATTGACGTGAACTCTATTTAATATGACATTTTCTTTTGTGCTGGTTTCAGTAAGTCTCCTGCTGCCAAAAAAATAACCCGTGGTTACCAAAGCTCCCTGCTGGCCGTGTAACCCCCAAATGCTTCTCACGCTCCTGCTGTGTCACAGCAGCGGAAATCCTGAGTCCTTTTCACAAGGCAAACAAAGCACCTTGCTCTTATCTTTGGGAGAGGCAGCTGGGAACATTGCTGTGTGATGAGGAGGGTGTGTGTGAGAGGCTGAAAGGCAGAGGGAGCCAGGAGGCATCTTCTCGTCGGAAATACTCGGTGATCAGGCGGTGTAGCATTCCTCCGAGATGAAAAGCTACTCCTTCCACTGTGTACAATTAAACTAACACTTGAGTCATGCTTTCGGAGCGTGGACAGGTAAACTGCTTTGCTTTGGGTTCGCTGTGATTTATGGTTCGCCTTCCAACTGAACTCTGCGAACATTTTTGGCTTTGAATTCTGCAAATGCTCTTTGCTGCCTGGGCTGGGCTGTGCGTGTGCAAACAAAGGAGGAGAACGCAAAGGGGTGTAGGTGTGTGAGAAAAGGGAAAAAGGGAGCTCTCCTTGACTTTGCACAACTCCAGTTTAGCTGATGATTTTGGGAAGCTGTGTAGACAGGCGTTGGAGGGTAGGTTGCAGGGGGAGGCAGGCTCCTCACCCCGTCTGGCTGACATTTATCTCCTTTCAAGTTCACTTACATGGCTACAGAGAAAGTGGGTTAATCCAGGGGTGTCCTGGCTTTAGGACTTGTCCCTTGGTAAAATACCACGGCGCTGACCTTGCAATCTTTAGAGAAGTGGTAGCTTTCCTTTGAGAAGGCCATGCCAATCCTACGGCATATCTCCAGGCCTAGAAATGCCCTGGCTCTTCTTGATGAGCTCAGAAAATGATGGTACGGACAAGAAAAAAGCCTCATGCTCAAAGCAAGCTTGGGGATTTTCTGTTCATTTGAAATGTAATTGCCTTTGTGTGATGGAGTCCTTTTGGCTGGAAGGTGGATTGGTCCAGTGAAAAGACCTGGCTTAAACAGCCTCAGCAGAGCTGAGTGTCACTCAGTTCTTGCTGTCTTTGCAGGGAGGTCTCTGACACTGAGTCAGGGCTGTGGCTGAGCCAAATTAAAGAGGCTGTGGAGTAAAATAGGTTTTGTGAGGCCTTTGTCCCTCCTTTCATCAGGATCTGGGAGTACCAGAGTTGTCACTGGCATAAACCTGAAGCTCGGGGCTGAGAAAAGGCCTTTTGTGCTAGTCCAGGGAGATGATGCATGTATTGTGATATGTCCTCTCCTCCCCTCTCCACCTCCCAGGAGCCTCATCTCCCCAGCCTGAGAACAACTTGGGAGCAGCAGCTCCTGAGCTCCAGCTACCACAGGCACGTTTGTGGAGCAAATCCATCTGCACACAGGCCAGAGAGAAGCCCCAAGGAAGATCTCACAGCACCTTGGCCTCTTCGTGTTCAGAAGTTCCTACTCAAGAAATGCATCCTCCCTGCATCCCTCTCTGGTGTGACTGAGAAATGGGAGCTCTGGTCCCTCCTCCAGCCCTGAAAGCCCTCTCCTGCGGCTGAGGGGAGGGCTGGGAGCAGGGTGAAGGAGCTGTGCTTTCCTTCCCTCCTGGGTGCCAGAGCCTCAAGGGAAAATTTCACTTGGAGGGGAAAAACTGAGGAGAAAGGAACAAAAAGTAACAGGTTGCTTACTTCTTGAGTCATTGCCATGTCTAGGTTTCTTTCCACACCTGAGGAACGTAGGTAGAAGGTAGTCTACGAACCTGCAGTGTAGACTTTGGGTCCTTTCCCATCCTCTCCCTCCTGCACTGGCATTTCTAAATATTCCCTTTAATGCATTATTCTGCATATGGGTCCCATCCTATAGCTCCTACCCATGCAAACAAGGAGAACAAACCCTGGGCATTGAGGCCAAGAAGCCCTACAACAACTGCCTGCTCCTCTCCTTAATTTACATGCCCTTCTCCTATCATTTTAATTTTTATTGATATTCTACTTTTTTCACCCCAATCTTCCCTTCATTTTGGGAAGGCGGTGAGGAGAAACTTAGGTCCAGGTCCAGGTCCAGGTCCAGGTGGCCAGGATCCTGATTCCGAGGAACACGAGAAAAGTGGAGAGACAAGTGGCTGAGACACCACAGGGAATTCCTCACATTCCTCTTCAGGTCGACAGGATGATTTGGGGATTAAAATCCATGACAACAAAAGCAGGGAAATAATTCAGCTTCTCGAGAAGCTGTTAAATGTAAGAACCTGCAGTGTGTGGAAAGCTGGGAGACACCAAGCTGGGCTCTGCACTGAAGTCGTTGCTTGTGGCTGTCGCCCACAGGAGTCCAGAGGGAATAAATCCAGCCCTCCTTGTAATCTATAACGTGTTTATGGAATCCAGGAAAGCAGCCTTTTCTGTTAGGTTTTGTCTTTATTGCTAAAAATGTGCGTTCTTCCTGCGAAATAATCAGTGCATGTTAACTTGCTCGCTGTAAAATCAGGGAGGAGGCAATTTTACCAAGGAATAAATAGAGGTAAGTCAGCATGGGGAGAGAGTATGTAATCATCCCGCTCAGTTACCTTGCAATAAAAGAAAAGATTTTACTGTTTTGTCGTTACCTCACTGTAAAAGTTAATTTTTAAAGCAGAGAAGACAAGCCTGCAGTCCCTAAACAAGGTATTGAAATGCCACTTTATGGATGCTGGGACTGATCTGCTCAGAATAAATTTTATGTGTTTAACTTTGACCCCTCGCAATGGTATTGCTGCTGTGCGTAGAGATAACGTGCACAAAGGAGTGCTGTTTAATTTTAATCGTACTGAACTCTCCCCTTCCAACCCTGGTTTGATCTCAAAGATCAAGAGCCACAAAACTGGTTTTGAACAAGTTGGTGGATAATGCCAAGGAGCTGTATTCAGAAGAGGGAAGAAGCAGTCAGAAATTCAGACAGCTTTTAAAAAATAAGCAAAGATACAGCAATAATAGGCTGCAGCGTATCTTAACTACACATTTTGTTATAAAAGGAATTGCTGTTGTAGGGCTTCCAGGTGAACGCTGACTTTTTGAAGTTCTGTCACCAGTTTTAAACTTGTCTCTCAGCTGTGATGCTGGTTTAACTAGGCAGAGGGCAACCCCCCTTCACACCTTGCACCTTCTGGACCTGCCAAAATCCAAACCAAAAAGGAATACAGTAGGTGCAGTGATCCAAAATGGGGATCTGAAGCTTTATTCATGTGAGATTCTTAAACTACTATATTATTCTTAGAACATTGTTTGTCAGTAGGATTTCTGGAGCTCACAGGAGCCTCGTAGCCCCTCATGTCACTTTGGTTTTTCTGGACATATATTGGTTTAGGAAATGCAGAGAAAAGGGAATTCAAGTGCATATGGTGTGCATGCAGAAGTGTAGCTAAAAGGACTGTTGCCTTCTGAAACAAGGCTCTGGGGAGACCTGCGCTGTGTGATCTCAGCTCCTGCGTGTTTGCTGCAGGATATCAGTGGCTCTGACGGCGACTGCCGTACTTTCTGATGAATGCAAGGAACGCACGGCTATCTGCGAGTGCCAGGCTTCCTCTGAGCGCATATACAACAACAACAAGCCCATCAAGGATTTAGCTTAGGGTGCCAGAGAGGTGCCAAAGCACTCAATGCTGCTGAAATGGTGATGCTTCTGAAGAAGGAAGCAGGAAGAGTACGTGTGATGAGGGAAAGTGAAAAGCTGGGCAAAGTTTTGTGAATCCTCCTGACGGACATTATTTCTGCTACCACTTGCTGCCATTGTGGAGAATGCAGCACGGCAAGAAAGAAGCACGAGATACAGTGGGCTGTATGATGGGGTAAATGCAGGGGATCATCTTCAAATCTCAAGGGACGATGGCAGAGAAACTCAGTTTTGTTCGCTCAGGGGTGCTCTGCCCAGCAGGCAGTGCAATCACGGTGGTGTTCACAGCAGTTCAGGGCAGTGATGGTCACATCTTGGTGCCATTGTGCGCCGCGCTGCTGTGAAGGGGTTCTAGCCAGAATATGGTCCTCATTTCTGGGAGTGATGTAGCTCTCTTACATCTGCTTATTTTGCCACAGAGGGCAGAGGCATATGGCTTGTACGTCTCTAAGTAAGAGGCTCATGTTAGGCAGCGTGAAGTCGCAGTGAGGTGTGATATAGAGAAGAAAGGAGTTACTATAATGCTATTTCCCATCACTTTCCAACTGCCCTTCTCTACTTTTCCTACCTTGTGAAAACCATAATGTTCTCATCACCTCAGCTTTACCGGAGTTTCCGGTCTGGCTGACTCATCCACCACCCTCTTGTACACTCCCTCCAGTACTCTTCAACCATCAGCTGAAAGGGCAACGGGTTTTGATGGTGTCCTCCAGAAATCCCCTTGCCTTGAGGCTTTTAAGACTGTAGGAGGAATCTCTTGGGTGCCTCCAGCTGCTGTCCTGCCTGCCAGCAACTGACCAGTTTGTCCCTGTCCGAGTCAATGTCTCCTTGTCTGTGGGTTTGCAAAAGGGATGCTCCTTCCTGGGTCCTTCAGAAAGTGTCCAGTGGGAGATGAGCCCCCCCATGCCATGCTGGTGGCCGTGAGGTAGAAGAGTGGGCTTTTGAGGAGTCACGGGGTGAAATCTCAGCCCTTTATTTTCTCAACTTGTTTGGGTTTGCTAGTTTTGTACTAGCACAGAGGAGTTTTGCTATATTAGAGCAATTTTCCTTGCTGGTGGCAGCAGCCCTCTATTTGTGGACCGTGAAAGTATCTGAGAGCAATGTCTGTACTCTCCAAGGAGCAGCCCAGTTCCTGGCAGGGAGGAACAAACAGTCCTAGTCCAAAAGTATTTTTCACTGTTTGCCTCCCAGATCTGTCACCATCAGAGGGGGACTTTTCCGTTCTGCTGGTGGAACTGCTGGGTTTACAGCTGCTGAGGAGCAAGGGGTTGGAATCTGCCAATAACTCCATCAGTTGTTTGCATCAAGATAACCTAAATAACCAGAAATGGAAATGAACAACAGTAAAACAATAACTGAAAACCTCCTTCAAACATTCAAGTGGAGGGAGACTATTTTCCCACACTGGATTCCCTTTTTCCCCTTCCTCCCTTTTTGCCAGCATCATCCTTCTACCCTTAAAAAATACCTAAGTCAGAAGTAGGGGACAGAGTGGAAGAAATCAGTCCCACTCAGTAAAAGCCTCAGGACAGGGCATTTTTTTTTTTTCTGCTTTCTGCCTCCCTGTCTCAAATGCAAAGCTGGTAACTCTTCTTCTGCTTTAAGCTCAGTAGCTCACTTTAAGCTCATGCCTCTGTAAGTGTTTGTGGTTACAGCTTCTATTTCTACATTGGCAATTTCTGACCTGTTTTTTTTTCCCCCCGCCTCCTTGTGACAAGAAATATGCCCCTACCAGTGTCTAAAAGCCCCTTAGACCTCGACTCCCATCACTGACATCTGTTTAAGGCTCTTTCCGTGATTTGGGGACCACAGAGGACAGATTTCCAGCGCTCGGTGTCTACTGGAAGCTTTACCAGAAAGAAGCTGAGAGCGAAAATGTGCCAGCAACAGGAAAAGAGGCATCGTTGTCAAGTTTGCAGCGGTAGCAAAAGCAGGAGGCTGGGCCAGCGGTGAAGACGCCAGATTTCAGCGGGGAGGAGCCAGGGCCAGCGAGGCACTGGAGCTCGGGCGCTTGGCCTCAGTCGATGCGTTGGGCAGGCAGCGGCGTGCCGACGCGGGAGAGAAATAAATGAGGAGTCATAGCGAAGCCGCATTTCCAGCCAAAGGGAAGGAGCAGGCCTCTCCGAAGGGAGCTGACGGTGGGGATTTCTGGGGAAGAGAGGGGGGAGCTTCGTGGGTCTGGCTTCCACCCCCGGCCAGCGCTGACATCTGGGCACAGCTGTTTCCCGGAGCCCTTTCTGCTGCTGCACATCAGCTTGTTTTGCAGCAATGGAGTCGAATGGCACTTTCCTCGCTTGCAACAGTAAGTCTGTGAAAATGTCCTTGCGTTTCAGCTCTCTCATCTTGCCCAAGAGCTTTGTTTTTCTTCCTCTCTTCTCCCCCCTCCTTTGCCTCCCTGTTCTCTCGTTTGGAAGTAATGCAGTGTTTAATTGGTGTTACAGAGACAGATGACAGATTTTTCTCTGTTCATAGGGTTAGCTGTGCTGGTAGAAAGGGTGTCTTGTCTGGGTAAGTGTCTGGAAGTCCAGAAAAGTTGATCCAAATCTCCACCCCTTTATGGTGAAACAGAGAGTGGGACAGATGCTCAACTGAATAAACTCTCTGGGCTCTGGTGAAGACAGCAGAGCCAGGATAAATCACCTCAGCTCAGGGTCTGCCCCTATGACTCTATAAATGGTAAATACAAAATAAGTAATGTTTCTAAAACAGAAGAAATTCTCTTTGCCCTTCCAGCAAGTAAGATTTAAGAAGATTCAACTGGTACTGAGAGTGGGAGGCTTGTCTGACAGACAGGGTAATGAAATATCTCTTATTCCCTGGTCTGACTTTAATATATTGATTTGTTACCTCTTCATTGTATTTTACTTACTCTGATGAGCAGAAACAACTCAGGACTGTGATAGCTACAGATTGAAATGGGATTTTGTGATCCCACAGAAATGGGAAAAGTCTACAGTGCTTGTTTTATTTCATGAGAGGTGCTTTCTTACCATAGATGGGCTATAAACAACAAAAAACCCAACACACTAATAGAGCAATAAGTGATTGACCATAAACATAATCAGTTTAGCAATACCAGGAGAAATGTGAAAAGATTCCCCCAGGCTCAAGAAATCTTCCCTCTGATTTTCCCAGATGCTAGAAATCTGACAGGAAGGTGAAACAGAGGTTAATGTTCTACTTCTTGTAGGTATCTCATTCATTATACAACCACTGGGGAAAGCAAGCTAAGAAACACATCTGGAACTATTAAAGTGTTTCTTATTCTCTGGGTTATTTTTCAGTGAATATTATTTAGTCTTCTGGGGTTAGGAACCAAGAAGAGTTCAGTGGCTGTGAATCTGTTTTCTTGTGTGAGGCAGAAAAGTACACAAGTCTTGAATGAGCTAAGCTTTTAAAAAAGTATTTACTGAAATTCCTTAACGCATAACACATGTAAATGCCAAAGTCATTCTGAATGCCAGACTACTTAGACAAGAAAAGTTGCTCACGTGTTGGTTTGGTAGCAGGATCAGACTTGTGCTATGTAGTTTGTCAGAAATTTCTCAGATACTATGGTTTATAGATAGGTTTTATCTATGGCTGTACTGAAATTCAATTTCTTTCTTTCAGTTTCTTTTTTTTTTCCCCTCAACATAAACACAACAGCTGTATTTACTGTGTTAGAATTAACCACAGGCACATTTCAGTAAAATATCTGACAGTCAGCAGGAGACAGCTGAGATATCTTCTGCTGGCTGAAGCAGGCATCACTGCAGATGAGAGATTCTGAAAACTTTGGAGAGTTTTGTTTACCCTGCATTTGGATGGAGATCAGTCCAGGGAAGAAAACTGGGCATGCTCCCACATCTGCAGAGCCAGAGCAGATGCTGCGATTTTGGCCACCCAGAGAAGGCACAGACCACTAGATGAGCTTCTTGTTGCTTATTTTATAAAAAGTAATCTACATTTAATACACAATGAATCTGCTGGACTCTGTAGGCTATTAATAATCTTTCTCTTGCCTCATTAAGTTGGTTTGTTTCTGAACTGGGAGCCCTTGTGCTGGCAGAGATTATAGAATAGCTAATTTGTACTATGCCTTATTCTTATACACTGACTTTTTCATCCGAGACACTGTGTGCATTGTGCAGGGAATGCCACAGCCCCGTTACGGGAATGCCCTCTGCCGCAGCCCGGGGTGCGAATCAGCAGGGAAAGGTTAGTAAAACCCTACAAAACAAGCTATTTCCTTGTTTCTACTGTCAACGAGCCCTGAGAATTAACTTCTTCTAATTTGAAATTTCCAAATGAATCATCTCCACCTGCCCTCCTTAGCTGTGAGCACTGAGGAGGCTCCTTCTGGGCTCCAGCCTCCGTGGGTGGAGATAATGGTACTCGGGATCAGCTGGGATCTGCTCTGGGGCAGCTGGTGGTGACTTTCATCTCCTGTCCTACAACCAAAATGCTCTGAGCGCACTCCGCGTGTTACAGGTAGTGCCTGATGCGTTACGTGGGAGTTTTTTGAGCCATAGCATTTCTAGTAGCGCAGGAGAATTGCAATAGTGGCACTTGTCAGTGCATTAAATATCCAACTTGTCCCCTCTTCAGACAGGACAAGTAAAATTAATTTTGAGTCTTCTTTTTTTTTTTTATTTTGACACAAAAGCTGCTACATTTCCAATCTGAGCAATGTCTGTAATGAAACTAAAGTCTGCAGTTGGTTTTAAGATTGTTGCTGGTGTGCAAAGCCTCAACATCAGGCCCAAAAGCAGATGGGCCAGGGCAAGGAGATGCTTGGGGAAAAGTAGATTTTAATGAGGAAATGAAAGAGGAGGAAGAAGGAAATGTAGTCACTGCTGCAGGTAGCAGAGATGAAAAGATTCAGCCAACTAGGGAGAAAAGCAAGAGGGAGAGGTGTGTGGGGAAGAGATGGTTTGTGCAAGATCCAGAAACTCTGCTGATTGCATAGGCAGCTCTGGGAGCCAAAGGTGTCGATGATTTGGGAGCAAAGGGTGGTTCCCCGTGCAGGGAAATAAAAATATACAAACAGGTATTTATGAAGGAAAGCTCCAGACAAGTTTTTGGTGATTTGATCATGCAGTGTGGGATTCAGCTGGCTAAAAGTAGGTACCTGCAAGAAATTCTAGGCTTATAGGGTTCTAGACAGGTGAATTGTGCTCTGTCTTCTTCTGGCCCCTTGTTCAGTGCAGTGTAGATACCTAAATACTGCAAAATACCCCCAGCCCTTGCGTCTCCTAGGTCCTTACCGTGGGTGGAGGGTCTCAGTCCTTACTCAGTCAAGCCCACTGAGAAGGAACGCTGCAGACTTTGGTCAAACACAGAGGTTTCTCTTTTTTCTTTATGCAGGTAGAGAAGATTTTGCCAGTTTCTTCTAAACTGAGATACTTCCACACCTTAAATGAGCCGGTTTAGACAATGTGTGTGGGGAAATTCTCACACCTCGGGCTGCTCCTCACATGGGTACTTTTTCAAGCCCCGTATTGAGAAACCACACTAATCTCGTTGGCTGTTTTTGGCTAAAGTTAGAGAGTGCTGAAATTCCAGATAAATCACTTAGGGGGAAAAAAAAAAAAGGATTTTTCCCCTAGTCTTGCACAATTCAATTGTGCAATTTAATTATTGCACAAATTTTGCCCTGGTACAGAATGGTGAGAAATATCTGCATGTTGTCTTTGGAAGAAAATGCAGCACCTGAAAAAAAGATTGAGAAAAGCTGTTAAGTGGCCTTAAAAAAATGAAGCTGGGACCCACCTACAATTGACTTTGGTGTTATGAAGAGAACATCTTCACCAGCATGTGCCCAGAAATGTGACTCAGGCAACTGAGCTGCATGAGTGCTGCTGGTGCTGGTCCTATCCATCAAGTTGATATCCTTCTTTTTAATTACTTTCTTCCCTCTTTTCACACCAGCTACTGGAAAAGCTGTAATTTACTGCGAGCTGTGTTTGTTTTAGTGCCTCTCACTCTGCAGCCTAATCTCTGTGTGCACCGTGATGGAGGGACCAGTGGAAGGACTGAACCAAACCTTTAGTCTGTTTTTTTTACAGGATTTTTTTTTACTGGATTTACTGTTTTTTTTACTGGATTTCATCAAAAGTGCAGCTTTTGATGGCTCACAGCCACTGCTGTCCATGGATCCAAGCTCCCTTCGAGTGACCCAGACTGGCAGAAAGATTTATGACGATTTTCACAAATAAAGCTACAATTTGAACTGTCTGTGAAATGTTTGAGGAGGCAGCCTGGCTTCGTCTGTACAACCCAGGGCCGGGGCTTAGCACCGACTGACTGCCAGCACGTTCCCGGCCTGGTTTTAGTCTGTAGCAAGCTAGCACATAGCGTGATCTGGGTGATGGCATGGGCCTGCAATCCTTCCCAGGAGACAGTCTGGATGTAGCCAGCCTGTTCTGGGGAAAGATGGCTGGGCTGTGTGGACTGGAGAAGAGACCATTCTCTTCCCGGAGACCTTGCAGACAAGGCCAGACAGCCAAAGGACGCAGAGAGAAAGTGAGGCTGAGAAATATTGGGCAGGGTGACAGCGCACCAGAAACCTGCCCGTCATACTGCTTCTTGCCAGCATGCCAGCAGAGGAAGGTTTTAGGCAGTGATTTGAAGGACAGCCACCACATGATACTTGGGGAGATCTCCTATATGAAACTTTAAGGTCACCCTCAGCAAGACCTCTCAAGCACCCTGGAATGGAAGTAGAGTGGGCAGGAAAAGCCAGTGTAAGGAAGAGAAGGAGATTTGCTGATGCTACCTCGAGTTTTGTAGAGAAGCCCATTCTCAGTGTCACCACAAGGTGGAACTTGGTACATACCACATGCACCGGAGATGCACCCACTGTCAACAACAAGCAGCAGCACCTTTGTCCAGAGATGCACAGATGCTCACGGACTCAGCACCCACTCCCTGGTCCCCAGTCCCCCAGAGGGAGCAAGAAGAGGAGCAGCCATTGACGGCTTTTGTTGGGGGTGAGAAACTGGTCGTTCTCAAGCTCTGTTGTAGCAACAGCAAGGCCTGGTCCTCGAAGGATGTGAAGTGTGACTGGGGAGAATAAAGCTGAGAGAAATGAGTGGTGTCCTGGAGGCAGCAAGGAAGGAGGACATAGTGAGGTTTCTACAAGTGGGATGTGAGAGGGCATGAATGAGGTGAAGAATGGACTCCAGAGGGAAAGGCAGGGCGGGTGGAACCCTGCAGATGTGGAAGGAACCTTGCTGTCTTGTCCTTCCGGCAGGTTCTCATCTGGAAGACAACTTGCCGTTGCAGGACCACACTGATCCCAGGCGTAGGGGTGCTAATAGCAGATATAAAAGCCAGGTGGCATATAACCAAGGGGTGCTGGCAGATGACAAAAGGGGTCTCTGCAGCAGCACTTCACAGGTAACATCAGTGCTTTGCAAAAGCACTGGAGAAACCAACTAAGTCCTCCTCACTTGAGAGGCTTTCTGCTTTTACGAACAGCAGCCGCTGCCTGACGCTGCAGCTGGTTGTGCTCATTTCCAAGCAGCTGCTGCACTGACAGTGCTCCTCATACCAGCTGTGCAAAAGTAATCCCCAAACTTTATTTACCATCAGGAACTTCAGTCTCTGTGTGCTCCATCCCCCTAACAAGTGACGGAAGGTTTTCGTGTTACTGCAGACCAGCCAATCTACAGCTTTTTCAAACTCTCATTGATTCTGGATTCACCTGGATGGAATGGTCTCAGGCTTGCTGAGGACTAGGAATATGTAGGGGCAGACATTGCAGTTCATTAATGAGCAGTGATGCTCTGATTGTGCTATTGCCCTTACTGAGATAATTCTATTGAATTTCACTGGGAGGGAGCCTGGGAGGGAAGACAGTGTTTCTTCAAAGAATGGCATAATGTAAAAGAGACCTCATTTTTTCTTCTTGGTAACAAAAACAGAGCAAGGCACAACCTTTGGCCTCTTCAGTGGGAAAATCTCCCCTTAACATGACATTAGTTATTTGTTTTGTCACTGCCGTAGGCATTATTAGTCATAATAAAGTAATTTACATCATGTGCGTAATGCAATGGGGAAGTGGTGAGGTCATCACCAGCACAGGTATTTTCATTCCAGTCCTAAATTACCACAAGTCTGGGCAAATCGGCAGCTGACTTCTGTCGTGTCGTTTGTGTCAGTGTGGTGTAAAGAGACTATGATCAGTATGAGGGTTGCACCACTTTTGGTGTTGCCCAAATGTGGGAGCGATGGGAGAACAGGTTCAGTCCCAAAGAGCTCAAAACGAACCTGCTTCTTCCTCTGTGACGTGGTAATAGTGCTTCCTTAGCTGCTCGGGATAAGGACGTGATGGAGATTAATGAATTTTGAAAAACTGCCTGAAGAGCAGCCTGTGCATTAATAGTTTTTTCACATAGGCCATTTCCTACCAGACTCTACATCTTTTCTATCTCAAGTGCCTGTTTCCTGGATATTAAAGCACTTTGCTGACTCTGGGACTACGTTCTGACATCCTCATTCACATCGATTTCCATTTGCTCCATGAATAATCCGGCTGGAATCGATAGGATGATTAGCACAGCCCCGATCCTGGACACGGGGACTTCAATAACTTCACTCATGTGACTTGTGCAATTTATTTCAGTGGGATTGGTCACATGGGTAAAATTCCATACTTGAGCGTTTGCAGGCTTCGGACCCAGTCAGGTGTTACCTGCCGTGAATAAAGGTTGGAGAATTTGTCCCTAAGCCATTTGCAGGAATCATTTCCTCCAGCACCGGCGCGTGATGCAGCATCACGTAACGTCAACGAGCGGTGCTGTGTAACTCATAGCGTCACGCTTACCCATCAGGCTTCATCTGTGAGATGTGACATTTTCTTTAAATGACCTCAAGCCCACAATACACCCAGATCTGTTGTTTCCCAAAGCAGGACATTTTTGGCCCAAATAAGCTCCTCTTCATTTTAAAAACAAACTGATTTTAACTGCCTTACATCTCTGAAGCCCTCACAACAGCTAAACTCTGTTCTGAAGAAATATCTGAACTTGGTGAACGTCGTTCCTGTGCTTTGTGTGTGTGCAGACTTCAGGGATAAGTACAGTAAAATATTCTCTGAGGGCCTGGAAGGCTTTGAGCAGCGCTGTCCCTGGCACTG
Organism: Tetrax tetrax; assembly: GCA_009806455.1. Lineage (NCBI taxonomy): Eukaryota > Metazoa > Chordata > Aves > Otidiformes > Otididae > Tetrax > Tetrax tetrax. The sequence goes on from WHYT01016946.1 coordinate 90,636, forward strand.
CTTCTTAGGAATTAATGAAAAAATGAAGCAGAGGGGCTCTGTGTGCTCCCAGATCGATCCCTATGAGACTCTGGCTGCAGCTGGACAGGAGAGCTTGTCACGGAAACAAATTATTTTGCCAAGGCAAGTACAGGAGATCACTCTCTTCCCCACTCCTTTAATTAGATCAGTCCTTTCCAGTACAATGTGAAATATGGGAAGGGCTCAGAGACTGCCAGCTGATAAATAACATCTAGCCATTACATCATGGTGTCCGCTTCCTAGCCAGGGAAAAAGCAAAACTCCCAGAAAAAAAATGCCTTTATTCTCCTTCACTGTCTGTGATTTGTAGTTGCTATGTGTAAATAAGGTGTTTTAAGCAGTACTGCTGTTCCAGGCCACGTGGTGCCTCTGCCTTGTCCCCAGAGAGTTTCTTACATGCGTATGGCAGTGATTAATTACTCTGACCTTGTCCTTGTGCTGGTCAAATAACCCGGTCCTCTCTGCTCGTCTGTGAGCGTTGGTAGGGCTTCCTTTGAAATGTGGAGAAAAAAAAGGGAAAATGGCTGGCTTGCCAGACACCCGAAATAGAGAAAATGTTTCCAAAACCTGTGAGAATATGGTGGGGGGCTGGTGATGGAGGGCCTTCGATTAGGTTTCCAGCAGAAACAGTGACATGTGGTTCTCTGTCAAGTTTCTCAGGCGTATGCTGGTTCTGCAGTAAGGGACGTTCACCCCAACTTGACTCCATCTCCCGGTGATATCTTCACCCTTGGCTTGCCTGGAGGGGCAGCAGCTAGCAAAGGCAAGGACAAAAAACTCTAAGCTCACCTAGGATGGAACAGCTTCATAAGTATAGCTGCTGTGTTTCACCACAGAAGAGGTCATGGCTAGGGAGGAGGTGGATTTGAATCCCAGCCATTGCCAGGACAATGGGCAAAGGTCATGAGTTTCCAGCAAAGGAAATGTATACTGACCTTAAAGAAAAAGTTCTTCACTAAGAACATCTTAGCTCTTGTACAGGAATCTGGATTGGCTGTGGAGTCTCTGTCCTTGGAGATATCCCAAACTCACCTGGACAAGGCTGTGAGCAACCTGATCAGCCTTTGAAGTGACTCCACTTTGAGTGCGTGATTGAACTAGAGAGCTCCAGAGGTCCATTCCAACCTGAATTATTCTCTGATTCTCTGTAATCGGTGACTTGTTAAACCACTGATGGGGGCTTATTCCTGTGCCAGACTGCAGGATAAATTTGAATTCCAGAATAAACCCAGAGCTATGCAGATATGCAGGGTAAATGACTCACCCAAGTCATACAGGACTTCAGTGGCAGAGAAGACACTCTCCGGAGTCTTAGGAAACTGCTCTTCTCTAGAAGGAAAAAGAATAACATTAAAACAGTTACTGAGCAGCTTTTGGGCTACGTCTGCCCTGGCTAAAAGGTGTTTTTAGCTTCCTCTTCACTGCACGTCAGTGGGAACAGCACGGAGCAGCTCTGCACAGAAGAGAAAGGGTGGAGCCGAGCTCTCTGCGATGCAGGCGTTTGTGGGCAGGCTAAGCTGACAAGCCTTAGGCACTGATTGGGAGCCACAAACAATATTTGGGACTCCTCCAGCCCCTGGAAATGATGCATAAAAACCCACTGGCGTATGACTGTAGGAAAACTTGTTCCTTCTACCTAGGCAGTTGCCGGAGTAATTTTGCATCCAGTGAGTGAAGCTGGTGAGCAAAGCAGTAGGAGAGACTTCCCACAGTCCCACCCCCAGCTGGACTCTGCCCTCCCCTGACTTCCTCTGCCTGCGCTTTCCCGCTGCCTCCCCGCAATCTTTGGAGCCTCGTTTGACACCACGTCCGTCGGAGGCTCCTGGATGAGCTGGGATCCTCACAGGGGTGGCGTGGCCCCCCATCCATCCCGACGCCCGACACCTCTCCCTCAGCTCCACGCTGGATCATGCAGTGCATCCGAAGGCAACCCAAGCGCACCGTGTCCCAGGAAAACATCCTACGGGAGCAGAGCCGTAGAGTGGCCGCGTTGAATGGCATCAGGCTGGGTAAGGGACAAGTTGGCCAGCCCCTCGGTGCTTCCACACGCTGGCAGCCGCGACATTTCTGCCGCTTTTCCCCAAGCAGAGGCAGTGCTCCACCCTAAAAGCAACTCCAAGGTTATTTTTAAACTCCCGAGGTTTCTTCCCCTTTCCTTTGCCTGTAACCACTCGCCAGACGTATAAACCGCTCCGTTCGCGGCATCGAACAAAGTGGGACCTCTTTGACAAAGGGTCGGTTTCCAAATCTCTCGCTGGGCTTTCTGAACCGTTGCTGGTCGAGGGTGTTTGGGGAAAGGCAGCGCCCTTTTCCTGCCTGATTTTAGGACTTCTCAGTGGTGTGCTGCCAGTTGCTGTTAGAGCCCGAGGGACCACTCAGAGGTCTGCATTCACCAGCTGAAAAGAAAGAGGAAACCTGGGGAGTTTCCTAAGTTCTGTGGCTGGCTATTGCTGGTTCCTGCTCCGCGGAGAGACAGCCCAAGTGGATGCGAGTGCCTTGAATTCCCTGGCTGCAGAGGGCGGGTGGAAATCACCATTTACCCACCGGGGTTCTTTGGATTTTATTAGAAAGTTTTTTTACCCCTTAAACCGGTGCCCCTGAGTTATGTCTGGTTTTAAACCAGGTGGGAGAGGGAGAACAGGCAGGAGGAGGCTTGTTTTATAGCAGTTGTAATTAACGTGTTTGTATCGGATCAGCAGATTGGCGAGTCAGCAAGGCAGAAATATGGATTATCACTGTCTTCTGTAGATATCATCCTGGCTATCTCCTCAGTGAACTCAGAGCCTGCTTTTACAGTGAGAGCTCTTGTTTTATGGTCTTTCCTGCTTGCTGTAAACCTCAGATGGATAGCACAAAGGTTAACATTTGGGTGTCTTGGTGTCCAAAGCTTCATCGTGCAGCGTATTAACGTCACGATTATTGCCGTGCTGTGTGTGTTTGAGGTGCTCCTACCTTTGCCAAACATGATTTTCGCTCTGAGCTTTATTGCACACTGAATATCTTGTGTTTAGAAAGTACGCGATTGGTATTTTTGGGGGGGGGGGGGGGGGTGGTGGTGCATGACCCCCGAAAGGCACTCTGCGATTTTGCACGCCGAGTATGTGTTTGGTATTTGGCAGAGGATGCTGAGCAAGACACAGTCCTGCCACATGTGTCAGGCAGGATTTGGACATCGATTTCAGTGAGGTGATTCTGCTTCTCATGCCCAGTGTTGTTATATAATTGGGAACGAGTATCCTTGTCCTGCTGCAGAGTGGTTTTGAATTTTTAAACGATGTATGTGTATGATGACTCTGGTTCTTGCATACAAAAGTTTCCCTTGCTGTGACACGGAGCTCTGGACAGAAAACCTCACTCCATGGGGCCATTAGGCAGAAATCCCAAGGGGCTGGTTCAGGCATAAAACCTGAAATGAGGTTTCTGCTGGGAAAAAGTGTTGTTTTTTTTTTTTTTCTGGAAAGCAGTTCAAATGACCAGCTGAGAGTAATGTCCTGCTGGCATATCAGGGGTGCATTTGTGAATCCTGTATCAGCAGATCAGATCTGCTCCACCTCTGGCCTAACAAAATGCTGCTGCTTTATAGATGGGAATAGAGAGGCTAAGTGACTCACCCAAGGTCATTTAAAGAGTCTGTGGCAGTGCTTGGACGGGGCATGGGGGACATCCCAAAGCACTGGCCCTCCTTCCTGGTAGGTTTAGCTGCCTCAGCTTGAACTGCTGCTAGACAGGCACAGAGCAGGCCTGAAAGAGGCTGTGCCCGCTCGGTTAAGGGGATGTCCCTCCTCCCTGTGGGCCCACCGTTGGGTGATTCAGTTGGTATTTGGGGTCATCACTGGCAGAGGTCAGCTCTGGGTGCTGAAAGACCTCCCATCTCAAAGGAATGATGGAGCTGGTAGACACCCATGATTAGCCCTCTCACCCTTTCCTGGCCAAACTCGAGCTTGTCTCCATGCCCTCCCTGGCCTCTCTCACTGCCCTCTGACATGCTCCCTGCCATCTTTCATCTTTGCCATGCTTTCACCGTTCACCATCCCTCTTCATTTTTTCCTCCTGCTCTCATGAAGTGCGGTGGCCTCCACTGCAGTGGAGTGCATCCTCAGGCACAGTGGCCAAGGATGGGTGGGAGGGCTGCTCCCAACCCATAGCTAGATCCTCTGAAGAGGAAGGGCTGATCTGACCCACGCTAATGCTCACTGTGCCGCTGAGCATGATGAAGGGTGCTGAGTGCCAGCTTGTGTCTGATGTGTGGATCCAGCCTGGAGGAGAGGACTCTGCCCTTCACTACTGCCTGTGCCCGTCTGGATTTGCCTGTTTTACATTGATGCAGCGCCTTGGGTTGTCCAGGTGCAGGGCAGCTGGACTAGAGGACCTTTAAAGGTCCCTTCCAACCCAAACTATTCCATGATTCTATGACACTTCACCTATGCTGCACGTGATGTCTGTGTAACAAAGCATGCCGCCGTTAACAGGGATTTCTCGTGACATATTTATGCACATAAACATCCAAAGGAACTGATGGTTTTCCTGCTTTCCTCCTCGTGTGACCCTAGGATGGCATATCCTCCTCCTAGTCCCATAACGACACCTCACATGGTTGGGATCTGAAGAAAGAGGGAATGAGACTGGGAGCCAGAACAGAAATGTTTTGGGTGAATGGAGAGAACAAAGAAGTTTGTTCCCTCTCCACGAACCTTGAGGGGTACCACAGCAATGTTAGGGAGACCTAAGTCTGTGACATCTCCTCTGTGCTTGGAAGTCCTTTGCCTCAGAGAGGAAGCCTCAGCACAGCAACTCAGGAGACCAAGAACCTTTGAAGCTGTTGTGGTGTCTGTCCTTCCTCTGAATGGTCTGGCCCCCTGTCAACCCCTGGCTACGCTTGAACCTCAGCAAACTCAGAAGAGTGTCCCAGAGCCCGTAGCTGGGCTCAATCTTTCACCCTTCCGTGCTTTGCAGGAGGTGGATTTTTAATTTTCTCCATTAGTTTCTTTCTGCGATTTCCAGAGGAGGAAGCATTTAAATTCTCCTCTTGGGAACCTCCAGACCAGACATGAGCTGAGAGGCCCAGGGGATGCTGTAGCATGGGAAGACATTTAATTAATGACATAACTAATTGAATGTAGAGAAGAGAGAGAAGGGCCACAGCCACCTTTTCAGGATCTCCAGCTCCCACAGTGTCGCTTTCAACTCAGCCAGGCTCAGCTCCAGGCATGGTCCTTGGCATCTGCAAACCAGTAAGGTGGTGTGAGCAGCTCACGGAGTGGACGCTGGACACCCCTAATATTTCTCTCTGATGGACGTCTCAGGCTTTCTTTGGAAACCTAAAATGCTCTCTTTAGACAAACATAGCCAGTGACAAACGCATGGTGCTGCTTTTTGCTGCTGCCACCGTGACGCATCTTGGTGCGCCTGGCACTTCAGTTTCCTGTAGGAATTGTCAGGAGTCTGATTTTGGCCACTTGGATCTCACAATGCATTTTGTTTTTCAAACAGGCCTGAGGTGATGCCCATCGCCCTGTTTATTGCCTTGCCCTGTTCAAAAAGTGACAATTTAAGGCAGCTATGTGTTCCAGAGAAGAACAAACTCAGTATCACAGGGGAATGCCACACTGCAATATAAATGTTATTGTGTGAATCAGTTGACTTGGATTTCTGCTTTGTGAGAACTTGCATTATGTTTACATAGCATTGGGAAATTTCTGGAGCACCTCTCCAATGAGGACAGGCTGAGAGAGCTGGAGCTGTTCAGCCTGGAGAAGAGGAGGCTCTGGGGAGACCTGATAGCGGCCTTCCAGTGCCTAAAGGGGGCCTACAGGAAAGATGGGAAGAAACTCTTCAGTAGGGCCGGTTGTGATAGGGCTATGGGTAAAGGTTTCAAAATAGAGGGAGGTAGATTCAGATTAGGTATTAGGAAAAATTTTTTTACACTGAGGGTGGTAGAGCACTGGCCCAGGTTGCCCAGAGAGGTGGTGGAAAAGTTCCAGGCCAGGTTGGCCGGGGCTCTGAGCAACCTGATCTGGCTGGAGATGTCCCTGCTCCTTGCAGAGGAGTTGGACTGGATGGGCTTTGAAGGTCCCTTCCCACCCAAACCATTCCATGGTTCTGTGATTCTATGATGTGAGTGTCAGGTGGCTGCAAGTGGCCAAGTGGTTATCTGCATCATCAGGAGAAGGTTAGCAAAAATCCCCTTGAGCTGGGATGTGCTTGGTCTGTCCTACAGGGTTAAGTGCTGTTTCACCGACTTTGAACCAGCCTTTCATGCAATGTCAGAGAGACGCAAGGTGCCTATTACAGATAGCCCAGGATGTGTTTCTCATGTTTCATGCTCTCACCCTCCCCAGCCCACACGCTCCAGATCTGTAATTAATGGTTTGAAGGACGGACTCTCCAAGGTATTTAGGTACGTGGAAGTCATACTGCTGAGACATTCAAAACCATGAAGAATGCCAAATCTGTGTTTGCAAAGTTTCAGTAGATGCCTGTTGCCTCTCTAGATGTCTAAATACCTTCCAGAATCTAGCCTAAGATGTGAAATCTGAAGTTCCTGGAACCAGAAAGTCTGGTTATTATTACTTGGCATTGTGGTGGCCTAGTAGGGTAAGAAAGGTAAAGGTCTTCTCAGATACTAGCTGGGCAATGAGGAGAGCATGGTTGCTACCTTATTGCTACCTTATTGTTGTGATGCTGCTTGTCACCAAATTTATCTGGGTATGTCCTCGGCTTCATGACACCGATCTCCTAATTTCCCACATGGATAGGAGGGGACTGCTTGCCAGAGAAGGAAGAGATGTCTTTGTGTATTTCTGTTTCCACAAAGGAAATAGGAATAGATTTGAAATTACTTGAAAGTTCCTGGCAGTACTCCAACTGCAAGTTGTACGACTTTCTTCCCCTCTGCTTTTACTGTTATGTTGTTGATTTTCTTATTTTGCATCCTAACATATCCTAGACTATACCTACTGGGAAGAAGATATTTTACGTTTGTAAACCACCTGAGAATTACAGAATAAAGGTTTTTGGACTCAATCTAAGAAATCTACAAGGCTCCAGCCTCTTCTGTGAGCATAAAATATGACAATGGCAGATTTCTGAGTCTCTCTGCTCTGCTCTCCTCCCTAGACCTGGCTGCACTGCACTGGTCTGTCTACATCCGTGATTAGTGTCCTGGAGAAGGGAAGACCCTGCATGCATCTTTTCTTGACTTGACTCTTCCAACATTACCACTCCTTTTTCTCCGCAGGCCTGAAAGATGACAAGGATCTGAAGTTCCTCCTGAAAGGCAGCCAGCTGCTAAAAGTGAAGTCAAGCTCTTGGAGAAAGGAGCGGTTTTATAAGCTCCAGGAGGATTGCAAAACCATATGGCAGGAGTCGAAGAAGATGCTGAGGTCTCCAGAGTCACAAATCTGTAAGTAAATCTGTTCGCTTCGTCACAGGTGTGGGACACTGTGGGTGGAGGTGCTTGGGATGAACCAGGACCATTATGCTCGTGGTGTGGAGGTAAAGCTTGGACCCGTGAGACCGGATCCTTCACACCTGCCATAACACACAGAGTGATGCTCTCAGCTCTGGAGACAGCTGGGAAGAATCTGCTGAGTCAGGAATGGCCGCATTTCCCAAGCTCATGAGTTACCACTTAAAATTGCTGTGGGGTGGGCTGCGCTGGGCTCAGCGGCCCTGCCTGGCTCATTTCCTCTCCAAAGCAAGAGTTCAGGTTACTCAGGTGCCCGAGCCCTAATGCTCGGTGTGAGACACGGCTTGGGCATCTGCGGTGTGGTGTGGTGCGCCTGGGCTCTTGGTCTGAGCTCTGCCAGGACAGCTCTTTTCTGCCTGCAGCCCCAGGGAAAGCTGGCATTTCAGCCTCACGAGGGAACCGCAGAGATGAGGCGATCCAAAAGGTCACCGGAGATCTGTCTGGAAAGGAAAGCCTGTTCTCATCCTTATCTTGGAAACTCAGAACCTACCCCATTGTAAAAAGTCCAGATGCGACATTCGTGATTTTATGAACACAAGGAAACCATTCTGTGCCAGCATCACCCGGCTTTGGGCCGTAACTGGGACCAGGAGCCCAACTGTGCAGTCAAAGTGGGATCAGGCAGAGTGTGTGTCTGTTTTTAGCTGTTTTTATCTGTTTTTTTCTTCTCATTTGCTATTTTTCTGGCATAATTCTCTCTCACTAATCAGCGCGGTCTTGTAAAGCCAGGAAGTAAATGAATAACGTGTAATATATTTTATGGCATGTTGAAATGTAGAACATGCTGCCTGTGTTATTTACACAATTTTTTTAGGTAGCAATCACAATTAACTAAAGGAAGGGTGAGTCTTCCAAATTACCACCCTCTCACAACCAGTGATAAGATCTTCAGGAGAAGGAGGAAGGTAGCAAGGCAAATAGGTTTGGTTTATAACCCTGATGGCCACACTCTTGTCACATCAGCTTGGGCACCTTATTTAATCTCTTTGTGCATGATGCCCATGTAAAAGCAAAAAGTCCCAGGTAGTCTTGCTATCAAACAAATAAGGGCGTGAGTTGAGAGGACTGATTTTCAGAGCTTGCTTTCCTGTATTCTGAGCCAGCAGCTCCCAAATTATGGGGGCTGAGACCAACTTCAGTAACAGCCCTGACCGCGCCTGGTCCCCTGAAGTAAATGTGAGGAGGTCCTTGTGCTGTGGCTCCAGGGATCTTGAGGTCTGCTTGGAGAAGAACCAGTGGAGCCCATTGCCTCCATTGCTGGGGCAGTGGAATGGAGAACTGGTACAACTGGAGCTTTTTAATATACTGAGCTGCAAAAAGAGCCATGCAGTGAGATCAGATGCTTTGAGCTGGGTGTTGGGCCCAGGTTGGGAGTGTGTCTGTGTGGGCATGGATTTACAGGACTCAAGATGCACTGTGCTAACTGGGCACATCCAAAATTGCCACACCGCTGGAGGTAGAGGCAGTGCCTATGCAGAAAGGAGAACTTGCTGTGCCCTGGGAGTGTCCTCTGTGCAAGGTGAAGGTGGAGTAATACTGCCAACCGACTCACACCCGCACGTACGCCCAGTAATGCCTCCATGCATACACACCTTTCCCCAGAGAAAGATTCCCTTTTTTGTCATTGGGATAGTAGGAAGGGAGACAAAGCAGTCCAGGCAGAGCTTGTCCTTGCTGCTCTGAAAAAGCAAGCTCTGGTAGGGCTCCGTCTGGACTGGCTTTGCACCCGTACACCCAGCTAGCTGTGGCAGCATGCCTAGTGCCAGGTTGACCTACCAAGCATGCTGGGGCAGGCTGTGTCCCACATCCTCCTGGGAGGATGTGAAGCTGTGCCTGTGGTTGTGGTGCAAGATTTTGGGAGGGTTGGAGGACCACCTTGGGGCTGCTTTCAACAGGTGCTCTGGATGCACGCGAACTTGGAAGTCCTCAAGAGAGATGAGTACTGGAGTGACGCCTGCCCCCAAGGACATCCATTTTCCCCTGTGTTTCTCCTCTCTTGGTCCTCTGAGACCTTCCATTCCCAAATTTTCAGAGGGATTGCTGGGTTTGAGTTTCTTTCTTGAGCTTTTAACTTCACCAGGCTGCTTTGGGTTTAGGTATAGAGAGGATTACTCCTGGTTAGTGTTGTTTTCTCTGGCAGGCTTTATCATTATAGATGCCTTCTCATTTTGTCTGGTGTGTGTAGGCGGTCAAAAGGCAGAGGAAGAGTGCAGGGTCATGATTTGATACTCAAAATCAGGGACTTCAAGGCAAGTATCTCCAGAGGGTCACTCTTTCTTGTTAACAGACAGTAACCTTGCCCTCCAGTACAAAAAAAAAACCCTGCAGATAAGCTGCCTTTTTTTTAGGAAGGAAAAGGAATGAGCAGAATGGAAACTGGGAGGTTTCAGCAGCAGGTCTAATCTTATCTGCAGCACTGCTGAGAGCAAGCAGATGGACGTACTTCAGAAGAGCAAAGTCTGGGTAGGGTAAGGGTTATATTTTTGTTTGGACAGTTTCCTGTTATTCCTCTTACTGTTCTTATAATTATGCAGAAATGCTATTTGTAAACCATTGTGTGATGGAGTCTAGTAGATAAAACTGGGCACTGCCAAGGTTAGTCAGAAGAATCTCAGATGCTTGAAGTAAAAAAAAGGTACAACCAGTACCTTCCTCCGTTTTCTTTATTTTAAACAACTGGAAATTTAGATTGAATGCTATCTTGATAGTTGTATTACCCACAGGACTTTTTAGGGCATAGGCTGCCATTCCAATGTGGTTTCTATGCAGGTAGAACATAATCCATCTTTTCCTTATTATCTGTAATCCATGATTTTTTGGTAGGTTCCATTTAGGCCCAAGGGAACATTTTTTTTTTTTTCCAAACACCCTTGAAGCATCTTAAGTGGTCAGTTTTCCAACAAACATGTTATGCCCTGTGCTTGCTCTCTGGTCGACTCCCGCAGAGACACAGGAGTGCTGGGCATGAAGGGCTGCAAAAAAGCACCTTTAAAAATCCATTTTCACCACAGCCTGCTACGTCCCATGTTAGAGCTGGGCCCATAAACACATTGCTGCCCTGTTATCTTAAATGTTGTGCAGAGCCATGGTCAGGGTGGATGCTTCTTTGGCCCATGAGACATTTATGCATAGGACAGCTTTCTCACTGGGGCCAAAACAACAGGGCTCAAGTGTCAGAATTAACAGTTTTGAGGTAAAGAAAAGGCCTGGCAAGGGAGCTGGTAAACAACCAGTTCAGTCAGAGCCAGTTCACGCCTGAGCATCACTATAGTGGGAGGGAGGGGAGGCAAAGGAGGCAGAGGGGCTTGTGTTCAAAGAGCAGCAGCCTGTCAGCTCTCTTGTTTAGCTGTGGTCAAATGTCAGGTATCATCTACACCAAAGAAAAAAAAAAGAGCAAAAAGGCATGTGCTGGTTTCAGTGAAATCGATTTTTGAAAGTCTTTTCTTAAACCAGCTGAAATCCCTAGCGTGAGCTCACTTAAGCCAGGCTCAGTCCCTTTAAAAGCTGTCAGAACTTGCAGATTAGTAGGGATGGTTGAAAACTTTCCAGTGAAACACCCTTTTGAGCGCTTGGTGGAGAAACAGAATATTCAAAACCAGAAGTAAGAGACTGAATGAGTCATTTAGATCCGGGAGTGCTGCAGTGGAGCCCGGGAGAAGCTGGTCCTTTGCTGCCTCCTGCACCCTTTCTCTACTGGAGACTCTGGGAGGTGACGTTTCCCGTGCGGCTGTGAGTAAGCTTTGCACACTGGTGACTCACTGGAGATGCGTCATTGAGTCACGAACTGTGGAGTTGAGAAAGTTTAGAAGTTTTGGTGGAAATAATTCCATTTCTGGCCAAGAGCTTTATTTAAAACTATTATTGTTGGGTTTGTTTTTTTTTTCTGTATTTTGGTTAAAATAATCACTTTTGGGAGCAATTTAAGGAGGTGAGCTAAATTCAGTTGCACAACTGGATGTTGCAAGTGATGATTGCATTATTATTTAAAGTAATGAAATTGGTATTATGATCTAATGGTTAATTATCCTTACTATTAAAAATGCATCGAATTTCTTCCAGTTCCTCTGACTTCCAGCCCAAGATATTTTTGCATGGTTTAAACATAGTACAAAAGCTTTATGTTTACAGCCTACTAGCAGTGTTCAGCGGAAAACTTCTCCCTTCATTTTTCAGTTTCTGTGAAATTTAGGAATGCCCTTAAAACGCCATGCCATGCACGCCATGCCATTTCTGTGAAAGAATGAATGATTGTCTCATAGAATCATAGAATGGTTTGGGTTGGAAGAGACCTTCAAATGTCATCTAGTCCAACACCCCTGCAGAAGCAGGGACATCTCCAACCAGATCAGGTTGCTTAGGGCCCAGTCCAACCTGGCCTTGAGTGTTTCCAGGGATGGAGCATCCACTATGTCTCTGGGCAACCTGTTCCAGTGTTCTACCACCCTCAGTGTAAAAATGATCTCATATTTTTCAATGCTGCAATGGCTTGTCAACAACACCTGAACAGATGACATCTTCTGGAGCACTGTGTGTTCTCACCATTGAATTAAAGCTCTGAACTTGTTTGCAGAAGAACAGAGAGGACGTGCCCTGTGCTTGCTCGAGTCAAGAAGTGAAACCTTTAAATTGCTCCCGATAAGTGCTCAAAGTCAACAGAAACTCTCAGCAACCTGCATACACACGGCAGGCAGTTGGCTGCACTGACACCTTCCTTTTGGAGGTGGTTAGGCAGTTTCTTTAGGAATCACAGCTTCCCAGTCAGCCATGTATTCCTCCCTGGAAAAATATTTGCTGATGTGAATGTGTTACGCAAGGCAGGCATCAGCTGTGAAAACAAAACCGGCTGTCTGTGGGTCTCGTTAGTTTTTATCAAAATCGCTCAGCCCATAAACCAAGTCATTTCAAATGCAGAGCTGCCTGGTTTTTTGATTGAATTTTGAACCAGGCCACTGTGTGTGTTGCTGGGATAGTTTTCCTCACAGGCAGTGTGCTAACAAATATTGACCTTATTCTCCACAGCATGTGTTAAATGCAAAGACAGAAGTGTTGGGAGCCTCAGATCCAAATTTAGCAGCACTGTAATGGCAGGAGAAGTAGGAACTAGTTGCAGAAATAATTTGCAGGGCTCTGGTTGTGATGTGTGGAAGGAATGTAAATAGAGATCACTCTATTTTCATCAATGCTCCAAGCTGTGATGGTGACAGAAAGATTGGATAAAGATCTCACATTAAAAGGTATTTCCAAACAACCTGTAGCATTCCATGTGCGTTATAGCACTGGTTGTGGGCTGGTGACACACACCAGCAATGAGGGAGAGGAGAAGAGAATGGATGAGGGATCAGCAGCTGGGACCTGCAGTAATTCACGCACTGGGAGGTGAGAGAGCAATGCGGTCAGAGCTAAGAAGGCACAGCACCACGGGGCTCGTGCTAAAGCCAGCCTTGAGTCATTATGTAAAAGCATCCCTCAGCGAGGAGGGTGATGGATGGCCTTTGGTGTCCCCGGTCCAGGGAGCTGACAGCGCTCCAGCTCCTGCTGATAACAAAGGTCCTGATCCCAGCTGCGTTTGGCCATGAGCATTAGCCACCTGTAGTGAAACCGAAATCATCTAAACTGCATTTTCTGGGGTGAAACCAAAGAGAGAAGCAGCACGCAGTGCCAGTTTGCCCTGGGTGCTCCATGTGTTGTGAAATCCGTGGAGCCTCGCTGCGGCCATCCTGGCTGGCAGGGCTGTCCTGGGGTCAGGTAGCAGCTTGCATCTGTTCTTGACAAGATGCTGAGCCAGCCTGGCTCAGGTGCAGCTGGTGAAGGTCTGATCTCTCTGCAGACATGCAATATTGTGTGCAAATACGGTGCAAGCTATTAACAACTGAGGACATGTCTCATCTGTGTTTCCTGACGGTAAACAGAAGTGACTTACTGAGACAATTAGAGTGGCATGGAGCAATTCAACGTGACTGAATGCCACATTGCAGAGACCACTTGTTAATGACAGGGAAGTAGGAAAAGGAAAGGGAAGGATCTGAGGGATATTTCCCCGAGAGTGCAAAAACTGACCCCCTCCCCTCAGAAGTAATGCAAGGCCAGCTGTTTTGGCAGTGCCTCCAAGTGTCTATACATTGACCCTCCTGTCCCCCTTTATCAGAAGAGGCACAAGGCAGAAGAAGCACCTTTTGGTCCTTGTCCTCTACCTGCTCAATGGCTTGCAGGAGATGCAGTTTCAGTTCCTTGTTCTCTCTTTTCTGTAAGACAAAATATCTCCTCTCAAAGGACTGCCTGCCAAACAGGAGGAAGGCAAAGGGAGATTGCTTTCTGCCTCCATTCCTCCTTTCCCTGTATTCTGTAGGATTACCAAAGTGTTTTACTGTCCTTGCTCCCTGCACAGTCTGGACATTTCAGCCAGGAAGGCTGACTGGGATGTAACCTGTTTGACTTGATGTCTGGAGGCCAGGAAGGACACAAGCTTCCTTGTTTTGGGCTTTAAAGAAACCACCTCTTCAGCAGATGTAAACACTCAGGAGAAGTAGATGCAAACTTTCCAGATTCCCTTCAGCTCGTGGTTCCCTCCCTGCTGTGGTGTGATGGGGAGGGAACAGGGAGGTCGCAGGGATACGTGATTGATGGGTGTTTGCTGTAAGTATTCCTCTGCTTTGGAACGTGTCCATCCCCCAGTTATTTCTGATTTCTCTTTGCAGATAGCTCAGCTGAGCACACAGTTAATTTGGGACTGCTAATACGGTACGCTCACTGTCCGGGAGCAGCTGATAATGTACTCATGCCGGGCTAAGATTTTCCAGAAAAGAGATAACATTTGCAGATGGCTTGGGCTGACTCCTTTGGCTTAAGCTTTTGTATTGATAGAGTACACACAACCAAGCTACAGAAAGCTTTAAAAAGTGTCCTCCCATACCCTGTTTTTTTAACAGTTCCTGCATCATTAGTTTCTCTGTTTGTCTCTTGCGTGACAACAGTAGGCACCAATCCTGTTCTTCAGCCTTTTCTGCATGGCGGAGCTCTGTGCCCTCTATCATCCTCCTCTCAGCATTCCCCACAGAGATCGAGGCAGCCCTTCCAGACACAGATTTTCAATCTTTTTTTCCCTCCCACACAGCTCTCTTTTCCAGTGGATTCACTTTGCCAGATAATTGTTTCCAAATAATCCGTTCTAAATTTCCAATATTTAACATCAGGTTTTCTAGTCTTGGAAACGCCAGGTCGTTGCCAACCCAAAGTTTAGGGATTGATTGCACAAGCAGACTAGCTAGCCGTTCTGAAGGGACAATAACTCTTACGAGCCAAGCAGTGGTGAGCAGCTGGCAGGTGATGAGGAACAACAGGATGATCCTTCCACTTACGCTGCCATAACCAGAAGAGACCGGGAGTGGAAGAGAATCACTTACTTATGGACCATCTGCATGGCATATGGTCTGAGATGATAACGTCTAATTTGCTTCTGAGATGCTCAACCTGGTCCGCTATAGCCATGGATGAAGGGTGTGATTTATCATGCTCTAAAATTTTTGTCTAAATAGGACAGAGCATTTGTGTTCCAAAAAGCTTCTATTTTTTTTTTTTTTTTTTTTTTTTTTCCCCCCACTGGCTATAAAAGGATCCTAACTAAACTTCAGACTTTTTGATTGAACTGAATCTGTCCAAACACGGTAGCATCCTTTACACCAAAGGTGTAGTTCTACCTAACATACAATCACTATCCTTTGCCCAATGTTCTAGTTAACAGGCAAAATCAGCAGCAAGACTCTCTTTTAGCAGCCCAGCTGCAAGGGAATTGCAGCCCTTCTCTTTTAAGGGTGGTTTTAGTACTCAAAACCATCAACTTTCACTCTACAGTAAATTGGCCAGATAACCTAATTCCACAGCAGCCGATCCCAACCCAACCTTCTCCTCCCCTTCCCTCCCCTCTGACTGCTTGACTGTTGGCCTTTATGAAGTGATAGTAAAAGACCACACAAAGGTAATTGCTCGTTAATTGTCAGGGAGGAGCTTTGCCAGCTCCAGGAAGGTCCTAACAGTCTATTCTTGTATAGGAACCAAACCAGCAAAGCACTGTGAAAGATGTTTGATCACCTCAACATGTGGTGGGAATTTAAAGCAAATGTCAAATGTTAGTTTTGGAAAGTCTTTGATTTTTGAAGACTGAAGTTTTGGTTTTTGTTTTTGTTTTATTCTTTTCCAGCAGCTAGGCATCATCATGACCACCCTGGGAAAAAAAAAAAAGAAATGTTCTCAAACTCTAATGAGCATCTGATGAATTTTGGATGATCCCAGGGCAGCCATGCTAAAAACATGCAGGGTGGATGCCGAGCTGTGTTTTTCTGCAGTGTTGACTTTGAATGAACTGGGCGCTTAGTGGTGAAATTGCACCAATTTAAATGAAGGAGCGGATAAAATGGATATTTAAAGGCTAAGCAGTGGGGATATTTTACACTCACATATTGCTTGTCCACAAAGCTCCTTCAAGATAAGCGCAGATAAAACCAATCTCACACATTTGTGACATAAGAAATAATTACAATTTGAAGTAAGGAGAAGATAAGGCCTGTTTTTTGTTTGTTTTTTTTTTTTTTTCAAATTCCTGTGATTATATCTAATTTTTGTCATACTTCTTATAGAAGATGGCTGAATATCTCTCAGGTGTGTTGCCTTTTCTATTTGTGCCCTGAGATGGCACTGGTACATGCTTGCAAAATGTTAACTAGTCTGTCACCCCGCAAGAAAATGCAATGAGATTTTCTGGATTATGGACTCCAACAGTAATTACGAACGTTTTTGCCATTTATTGAGTGTAGGTGCCATCCCTATTTTCACGTTAAGAAGCAGCAGTCAAATATGGTGAAGCAGTTTCTGCCCTTTCCTTTCAGTCCTTTGTAGATGTATTAAGTGGCCCACGAATAGACAAAAAGTGGTTGTGGGTGCTGCTGGGAGCTTGCCTGATTCCCACACAGGTTGAGGGCACTTGCATGCTTTCAGGGGCAGTGTGGAGATGTGTCTTTCTCAATTACCCTGGGTGTACATTTTGCAAACTTGGCAAGAGTTCAGGGCTCATTTCCACTAGTGGAGGGGCAGAGATGGAAATTTGGAAGGATGGTCTTGAGAGCGGTGTTTTGCTGGAGTATGGAGTATGGGTGACACCAAACTGCTCTGAAGCTTTGGTCATTGCCTCCTTATTTTTTATTTTCAATTTCTTGCTCTTTCTGCTCCTTTTGATTTGAACTTTCTTAATACCAAAGTTTGGGAAAGGGGGAAAGGGAAGGGAATCCTCCAGATGTTGCAGGAAAAAGAGAAAGTAATTTCTTAATATCCCTCACCAAGTAGAGATAAGGCTGACCGAACCCCTGCTGACAGCAGGCTCTGCTTTCTTTCCACAGTCTCCATTGAAGATATTCGGGATGTGAGGTCAGGCCATAAAACAGAAGGTATGGAAAAATACGCCAAGGATGTCCCAGAGTATCGCTGCTTTTCCATCATTTTCAAAGACCAACGGAAAAACCTGGACCTCATTGCAAGTTCAGAGGACGATGCCAACCACTGGATCTCCGGCCTTGGGAAAATCATAGCCCACAGCAACTCCATGAACCAGAAACAGAAACTCCAACAGTATCCTTTGCCTTATAAAGTGATTAATCACACACAAAGATGCACTTGTCTTTCTCTGTGGGTGGAGATAGTAGCCTGACTCCCTTTTTTCCTAGTGGCCCTGGGCACTGAGTTTTCTCTCGTAATGATCTTGCACCCTGGCAAACTCCCTGGTTTCCAATGCTTTTTTTTCCCCCAAAATTTAACAGCAGCAATACAAGTGAGAGTGGACTCAGGCTTCACATAGCTCCTTAAGCAAAGAATTGCCTCTTTCAGGCAGCTCCAGATAAAACAATCATTATTTTTTGTATTCTTCAAGGGTCTGTTTCACTTGCATGCAGTAAACTCCAGGACAGCCACTTCTTGGCAAGGCATGAAAAGCCCGTACTGTTTATCATGTTTCTCAGTAATACAAGGCGAGGGAACTGGTTCTCCTCTTCTGGCTGCCAAATTTACTCCGGGGTAGCTCCACTGACTTTAGTGAAATTACTCCTTATTTGCCCCAGCATGGGAGGAAGTTTTGCCTCGAAAGAATTTGCAATTGCTCTAGCGATAATTCAGACATCGGAAAGGAAAAGTAGTAGAGCAGGAAAGGAGATTGAACTGGTTGTGAAGCGGAGAATGAGTTCATTATTGGGTGAAATCCTGGCTCTGCTGAATTCACAGGGAATTTTCCGCAGGGCTGCGTTTCGCTCAATAAGTTGCTTTGCAGCCACAGGTCTCACATCCGTATAAAAGGAGACAATATTTGTGGATGCAGTTTTTGATGGATTTTCTGCAGTCCCTGTGTGTCTGAGGCCCTGGCTGTGACATATGAACCTCTTGGCCACTTTCACTCTGCTTTGGCACAGCCACAGCAGTCATGAAATATTAAGTTCCTTTAAGCTTCATGAAGATGGGCATCCAGCTATCAGAGAGGAGATCGGATCGTGTACTCAGTGAGAGAAGGCTGCATGAGCTTCATGCCTTGTTCAACATCAAAGCATCTGTGGAGAAGAGGGGAGATGTGAAATTCTCAGCTAGGGAACATCACAAAGCTGAGTCTGAGCAGGCACCATGGAGTTTTACCCTCAGTCAGGGCTTTACTCCATGTGGGTTCCCTGCTGGGTGATAATGTACTGATGATGCAGGAGATGGCACACAAATGCTGAGCTTTCATCAGACTTCACTCTTCTGTGCATTCTCTGAAGTCTAATAAGTACTTGCACAACCATAGTGCTCTTCATTTAGAGGAATCCAACTCCATCAGTTCTGATGCGCATGAGATGCTATGCTTCTCTCTTGCACTACGAGTGTCTTTTTGGATGATTTTTCAAGCTCTAGGCTGTAAAATCATTCCTCAGCAGTGTTACCAGTTGTGTGTCCCTGGTGGTAGGGAGCAGTCCCTAGGCAGATTGAAATCTTGAAGCTTTGGTGCTATTGGAAATGTTGCACCCTGACAGTTTTCCTTTTCAATGTGAAGGCTTCCCCCACCCCATGGTGTGTGGGAAAAATCTGGGCTACAGAAAGTTCTCCCTGGAGGATGTCAAATCGACTATATTGCTGAAAAACTTCCCTGTAAGAAGAGAAGAGATTGCTAAGGAGGGAAAAATAACAATAACATTTGCAAGGGAAGAAGGCTGTAAATTTCCAGCATGGAAAAGTGCCTCTCTGTCTTTGGAAAGCAGAATCGAAGCTAAATAGGGTGGGTAGGCAAGCCGTATTTCTGGAAGAGTAATTACCGTGCGGTGCTGACTTCCAATCTGGGATTGTCTCAGGCCGTTTAACCTAACCTGGAATTAGAGAACAGCATGATTTCTCATTTGAAATTTGATGATGTTTAATTAAAGCCTGGGATTTTAAATTTAGTCTGTCTTCACTGGGTTCACTTGGCAGCGTGGGCTTTCTCAGATCTTCCTTAGACCTCAGAAGTGTGCTCTGCATCTGTGAGCACAGAAGGGGAAGAGTCGGTAGACGAGGAACAGTGTTGGGTCCCCTGCCTGCCCCCCATGATGGAGAATTGCCTTGCAGTGTCTCTCTTCCAGCCTCCAAAACCTTGCAAAGCAAGTAAGGAATGAGTGAGATTTTGAAAACAAGTATAAAAAGCAAAAACCTTACTAGTGTCAGGTGGGGTTTGTTCCATTTATAAGATGATGGAGTTGCTTGTGGTAGCAAGGGACTCGATTTAGTGTTTAGTGTGTCCTTTCCAGTGCTGTATTCCTACAAAGAGAAAACTCCCACATGCTTGACGAGTACTTCTGGTGTTCTTATACACACAGTACTGTTTTATTAAGCCTCAGATTCAACCCTGCAACAAGCTGGCACAAGTTATTTAGCAAATATTGCAGGTAGGTGTGCAGGGGATAATTTGGACCAGAAAATACAGAGAACTTTTCATTTGAGTAGTGTGGCACCGTCTGTGTCGACTCTGGGATTTACGCATGAGCTTTTCTTCTGGGTGGAAATCACTTACCAGAAGTTTTGCAGCATTTCTGTTCTGAGCACATTCATGGGATATCTGCCAGATAGTTTCAGCCAACACTCTCTGGTTTCTAACAGAGACCTGGTAGCCCTGAAACTGGCAGTTCCTTTAAAAACAATAGCTGGGAAGCAGACTCTCTCCGGATGTATAGAGGAATGGGAACAGCTTTTTCCCAGTCCACCCAGGCCCAAACAGGCACGTAAGGTGAAAGTAAGACCCACAGCCAGGGCTGCAAAATGGTGTTTGTATCAGATGAGAAGAATTTCAGTTGAAGTGCTTAGTTCATCCAGCTCCTCTAAGCTCTCTCAAGCCTGAGGGTGTCCACATGCATGTGGAGTTTGGGTGTTTTGGGGATTGAACATTGCTGTTTGCTGAAAGGACAGATGGAGGCCCCAGTTGTCTGTAGTCTCCTTTTTCTCTCTTCACTCCTTGTCCTTGCAACAAGAGGACCACTGTAGACCTGTGCTCTTCGTGGGCTCTCTTGTTTCCCTCTTCCATTGCCTGGCCTCTCTGGGAGGGGTATAACAGGAAAGCATGACCTCTGGGTGCTCATGATCAGTGGAAATGACTGGAGGTTTTTAAAAAAAGATGTTTATTTGCTATGATTGGAGCAAAAAAAAAGAGTAGTTTCTACATGCAGTTAGTGTTATTCAACCCTGTTGCTCACCTCTAGCCATGACAGACTGGTTTTCCTCATGGCTCACTAGAACTGGACATTACTCCTGCCTGTTGCTTTTAGGGAAGGCTGTGAAGGGGACCTGAGGCGTGGGGGTCAGGTATGAATGGGTGGCACTGCTGTTGGCACCATGATGACATGCTGACCAGATGCTCTTTGCAGCACAGTTGGTGGAGGAAGTGTTCTCCACCCTGGCGTGGATGGCGTTGTCCTCCCAGCAGAGCATCCTCTGTGCGTAGGAGCTTCATGGCTTGCACTTGGTTTTCCGGGAAGAATCAGTCCAAGCCAGGCCCCGGTTGAGGGCTCTGGAGTGTCCCTGGGAGCTGGTGAAATCCAGCCTCTTTATTTTGATTTCTGTGCCTAAAGAAGGGGAATATTATTATTACCAGGCTAAGATGGATGTGGTGTGAGGTCATCGCTTAGCACCTGCCAAGATTTTCAAAGGCAGAAAGTTCAACTTTCCATGAGACAAACAATACTTACTAACAGTTTATACATATCTCCATAGTTTGGAAATATTTGAATGCAGTGGTAGCTGTGGTGAATATTCTGCTTCAGGCTTATGTCTACAGCTCCTAAGGCTGTCAGTTAATGCCCTTTTGGGGTTATTTTGAACGGCCCAGTTAAAATGCTATGGTACTACATGCCTCAGCTGGTGTTTGCTAATCCTGAGGTTAATTCTACTTAACATTCAGATTAGACATTTAAAAAAAATATTTCTTATAATGGCTTTGAAGCAATGCTTCCTGTGCAAGACATGGAAGGTTACATTGATGGAGATCAAATTGTTACTTTGATCATTTTCCTGTTGAAAAACAGAAGATATTTCTGGATGACCTTTCTTATTTGACAATAAAGCAAATTAGTAAAGTCCATGATGCAAAAACCATGTTTCTTTTTGGTTGAAAACTGCAAGGCATCTCAGCTGTCTCACATTATTTTCCCAAGAGACTGAATGGGAGACCCAGTTCAAATTAACTGCCATCACATTAAGAAGCTCATTTTTTATAGCAGTTAATCCAGATCCGTAGATATACTAAAGTTATTACAAACCAAGTTCTTATGAACTATTATCACAGTATGATACTGTAATAGATCCTGTGCATTTCACAAGGGGAAGCCAAGACCCATAAAGTTTGGTTTGATTCTGCTCACAACAAAATTCTGATGATGTCTAGGTAGATATCCCTAAATAAATACAGAGGCTGAAAGTGATTAAAAAAAAAAATAATGTTAATGCTTCTTTTGGAGAATCTCTGTTCAGTGTTCACTTTGATATGCTGAATATTGACCAAATCTGTAACAATGAGTTTACCAAGCTCCACTTGGGAGCTCTTTTCATCCTTGCTCTATCCCCTTTAATAGTCTGGAGCAGAATGCACTTTCTGTCATAACAGAGAAATCAGACTGTTTTGTGATGTGGCTGTGGCCAGAAACTCCCACACAGTAAGGAAAGATGATCCAGCCAGATGGTGAAAAGCTTCTCCTGGGTCACGATCAGTTGTATTACAGTGCGTTTTGTTTCTACCAAAGCACCATTTTGCTCTTTCAGAGCAGAAGGTGAGATGATGTTCAGATGATGTTCAGTGGTGGCATGCTGATTTACAGCAGCTGGAGAGATGGTTCAGTCTTTAGAAGAGATTTCCCCCCTGCACCGTGGGCAGCAGAGGTTAGTATTTAGGCTAGGCACTTGGAAAGATTTCCTTACATCATCCTGCAGCTGGATTCATACCTGCCTGCGGAAAGCTGATAAAAACAAAGACAACAAGATGAGCTTGAAAGAGCTCAAGGACTTCCTGAAAGAAGTGAACATTGAAGTCGATGACTATCATGCCAAGAAGATTTTCCAGGTAATGAGAGCAAGTAGATAAAGTATTTGCTGTGGGCTGACGTCAGGGTCTCACACAGCTTTCAGCTTTGGTTGGAGACCTAAGCTAAAGTGAACTCCTAGCATCTTTTCTTGTACCAAGGAAGGACTCTTGGTTTTTGATGCTCAGCAGATTCCCAGTAACAATTAAGTTAGGCACACACAATGCTTTTGCTGAAGGTATGTCAAGGTCTTTCCTTACCACTGATGCCCAATTTTGCCAAGATTCAGAGAAGACGAGGTGCAAACATTGATAATGTGAGAAAAGGGAAAAGCAAAGTTCAAGTGCACTTTGAGTCCCAGGTGTTTCAGGAGTTCTGCGTGCCACAACCAGATGTTAATGCCTAAGTCTGGCTGAAATTGGTTTCATTACAATTATGAACCTAGATCCTCACCTTCTCAGAGGAGGATGGTGCCAAGTGATAGGTGTAAACAAAACTAAGTGCAAATTAGGAACCACCCCCCCAAGATTCATGATAGGTACGTAACATTGCACCAAAGTCTGGACCAGTCTGGTTGAATTAATAGTCCAAGGCATATTTAATCTGGTCAGGGCCAGTTGTTAAGCTTTTGGTTTTTCTCTAAAGAAGCCTTCCTGCTGAGATGAGATAAAACATCTGGATAATTTCCAAACTTCCATCCTGTTGGAAGCAAGATATTAAATTCATGGGTGGGCAGTTTCAGAAACGCTTTTTCTGATCAACAGTAAAGATGTGGGTGGTTTTGGGCACCGGGCAGTAGTTCTCCTGCTCCTTCTTATAAGCAGATAGCAGGGAAGGTTGGCAAGATCTCACTAGGACCTTCTGCTAAAGAAGGTACAAGTTTCCTAATCCTTGCTTTATGGAGGAGTCTCTCTCTGGTAACTGTGCAAGAATTGAGGGAAGGTCATCAGCAGATCTTAAAGAATTTCGGCTTGCAGAATTTTCTGGATGTACTGCCTGCTTTGGCTGGCATATCCCGTGCTTTATTCCCTGCTGAGGAAGACCTTGGAAGAATAGCAATAAAGCTGGGATTCCTCTGATTGAGTCACTTTTTTCCAGTGCAGACATCTGCATTGGACATAGTTACCAACACTTAAACTTCCTTTGCAGTCTGCATAGCTCAAGCCAATAATGGACACCAGGGTGTGATCCACCTCATCCTAGAGGATACATCTCAAGTATGTCAGGTGAATCACTCCCTATATCTTCAAACATCAAATGTCTGAAAAGATACTCATTTTTTTTAGAGGCGTAGTCTCCTCTTCATTCAATGAACCTCTTTTGCTGTCGCAATAGTTACAAGGGAGCTCTAGGAGGAAACTTGGTGAAGTTCAACTCTCTTTTTGCTTAAGAACTCCAAGTAATTACTAAACCTTGATTCAGTCCATCTAAATGCAGGCAGCTAATTAAAGTACCCTCATTAGGCATCTAATTGTTGTAAGTTTCCTGTATAGCCACGGGAAAGAGAAGCTCTTCAGAGGTTAATTCAGATCTGTTCTGGGGTGAGTTGCCTCCAGGAGTCGTCTGTCTTGCTCCTAAAGCAATTACATTTTCAGTTTACATACTGCCTAAACTTGGACTAAGAGACATTATAGCACATTAGAAGGGTGATCTTTTCTGTCTTAATGAGTTTTTCTTCATTTAGTCACAGGAAGGAAGGGTGATCAAGGGTTCAAGAGAGAGCTACAGGGCATGATCTCACATTATTGTTGCTTTTCATCGCATAACTCTGTGTCCACATCTAGGTTTTAGACACACCTGAGTAAGACATATGCAATGCAACCAGAAACTGTCCAACGCTCCTCTAATGGCTCACTTCCTTTCAATCTGAATATTCATTCTGGTGCATCAGAAAGGTTCCAACTTTTTCTGGCAGATCAAGGTTCATTCAGGACTCATGGTTCATGATCCATACAAGCGAAATAAAACACAGTATTTTGGGTTGAGATTCTCCTTCTAATTTAGAGCTCTTGTAGCCCGAGCGGAAGGAGCTCACTTTTACACCGTTCATCTGATCGGTGCTGGAATATGACTATGATGTCAGTGCTCTTGTCCTATTTCCATCACAACCCTTAATGGCCACTAATGAACAAACTTCTCAAGGCACATCACTTATAATGCCAATTTTCTAGAAGTACTGTCATGTCATTTTCCCTGTTGTGTCTTAAAGAAAAGAATGTCTGTCATTCACAGCATCCCTGCAATCTCCACCAGTTGGTTCCCCTCTTTATATTCCTTTTTCAATTGCTAAGCATCGTGCGCAGCTTAGCTTGTGAGATCTGCCAAAGCCACAGCACAGGATTGCACAGACATGGAAGGCAGCAAGGAAAAGACAGTTCCTGGACTGCTCAAACCTAATTTGAAGTTGTCTGTAGTACTGAGTATTTCACAGGTTGTCCCAGCCCTAAGATGAGCCCATAGCTTTTACCCAGCAGATTCCTGAAGCTGAACTTTTTGGTACCAGTTCAGTTTGTGAAATGCTGTGCATCGTGACCATTTTGTTTGGTTTTATATGTGCACCATGGACTGCTCATGAAGGACTCCAGTGGAGGATTTGCAGGGGATGAAAGTCCCTTGTTACCATCTTGCTTATGGCACCGACAAAGCCACCATGGCCATCACTGAGATCATTAATAGAGTTAGACTGAGATTAGTATGATGACTAGTTAAACTGAGACATGCATTTTGGTCATAAAACCCAGGACAATAGCTCTATCTGTCAACAGAGATCAAAGATGGAAAGCAATTAAATTCCTCTGGTTTGACAAGTTGCCACCTGCCAGCTAAGTCACAGTAACTGATCGCAACTTGTCCATCGCGAGGGTGAGACGAAATGCACCACAACCTCCCCTGAGTGTCCTAGAGCACATTTTCTGTTCCAAGTTCAGGCCTGAAGAAAAGTTTTTATGCCAAAGACTAAGCAAGGAAAGCCATGTCCTGCAGGAGTTTTGGTGTCCGTGTCAGAAATTATTTTTTACAGACTTACCTGAAATTTAAGATAGGAGTGGGCTATATGAGATGAGGACACCACTGTTAAAGATCTATTAGCTTGACTGAGAAAGAGGGAATCATCATAATAACAGGCCCTTAACTAGAAGTCGTTTGATGGCTGAAATTTCCAGGGAAAAATATTTGGAAGTGGTATAATATTCCCTGCCATCTGTAATTCCTCTGAGATAGGCTCTTGCTTTCCAGTGCGCTTGTTTTGCTCAGCCTGTATTTAATGCAGAGGTTTACATCCCAGAGGTTTACATCCCAGAGATTACTGAAAAAGAATTGAAGAATTCTGCTAGGAACAAACAACAGAATTCATTTGGAGATTTGCTACAGAAAAATTGTGATTGCTGATGAAAAATTTAACCCAGGACTATTTTAATAAACTGGAAATATTTGTTGGAGAAGCTGTTGTCCTTCATGGAGACATTAACTTGCGTGTCTTAAATTTCTAGTCTTTCATGGTCAGTCAAGTCCTTGACTGTGTTGCTCTGTCAGAACTGTTATGTAGTGAAGAAAATCAAACCACAGAGGATCATGGAGGCTTCAAGAATTTGAATTACAGCTCCTTGAGAAGCTGATATCTGATTTGAAATTTTGTGGAAATTTTGTTACTTGGTGGTTTTTGAATGAGAATGGAAAAGTTCCATCTAAAGAGGGATTTTTTTCATGCCTAAACATGCCTATGTTTAGCAGGATTTTTTTTAAGTGAGTTTTGATGCCATCTTTCAACCAACCCTACTACCAGCCTTGATTCTCTCTTGAGGCCTGAGCTCAAACCTACTCAGATCAAGGGGAAGGCCCTTTTCACTTTACTTACTCATTTTAGACTATGTTCTCTAGCAATAGTATAAGAGTTGTGTTAATTGTTTCCCTATATTCCTCCATCTCTTGAGATCAAGATGTAGAATTCTCTTAGTCTTGATTTGTCAGGAGCTGTCCTTTTAACAGTGCGGTGGAGCTCAAGGCCATACCTGGTGCTTTTCAGCACACTAATAATATGAGGAAACAATAGTAATTGTAACTGTTGTATGACTGTTGGCCTTGTCAATGAGAAGCATTGTCATTGCCCAAGTGTTTCTCATTCACTGGCCAGTAACTGTTTTCAATTATTTTGTGTTCTGCGTTGTGTAGCCCTGGTGCAGATTACGGCTGGCGTATGCCAGAAGGAAAGAAGGTTTTCACTCCTTCTCCCCTCTACGTTTACAGCACTGTGACAAGTCCAAAACAGAGGCTCTGGAGGATGATGAGATAGAGGAATTTTACAAGATTCTGACAGAAAGGAAGGAAATAGACAAGATCTTCCAAAAGTACTCAGATGCAGAAGGGTTCATGTCCTGCCAGAACTTGGTGAGGTTCCTCTATGAGACGCAGCAAGAAGAAGATGCTGTTGTTGCCGCCCCTGCCTTAATTCAAAGATATGAGCCCAATGAAAGAGGTAGGTTGGAAACTGTGACTGGTTTGCTTCAAAATCTTGCTTTCTTGATGAACTGCAAATTGCTTTGCTGCTGCTTTGTTCTGCAGCCACGTGTGTCATTTTCTCCTCGTGGCTGCTTCTAAACCACCAGTCTTCTAGGGGAACATTAGCAGCTCTAGGAGAGGAGGGCACAGGAAAGTCTGGGAAATATTTCTCTTCAGTTTTGGCTTGGGTACACCAAGCAGCTGAAGAGGGGTTGATATAGAGTTGGCTAGAGGGTGATGAAATTCCTGAGGGAAAGGCTCTGATGGGTTATTCCTATGTCCAGGCCTCACGTGGCTTTGCAAAGTTAGGAATGTAGCAATATTTCTGTTCTCCAGAAGGAGGAATAGAGGCAAATCTTTTTTAATGTGGGCGCTTGAAAAGCTATCAGGTGATGAGATCTCTGAGTAGAGGGCCAAGAAAGTGACAGTTGTTTAGGAGAGCAATCACAGAGCTGTCTTTCTGCTCAGAAATTAAGTGAATGGCCAATCTGGAGCACCTTGGAGGACGTGCTCAAGAAATGCATACAGGATCATAGGTTGGTTTTGCACTGTCCTGCTACACCTTCAGGAGAGGGACAATGCTTTGCAGTTTTCAGACTTGGGGATTAGATTGAGATCTAGCTCAGTTCCTCAAGATGGAGAGATCTCAATTTCTCCCCAAAGTTGGGTAATTTTGCATTTACTCTTTGCAAATCATGTATTCGTTGGCTAATCTAGACAGGATTTATCTGGCTATGTTTAGACATCTGACAATTTCTCTGTGTTAGCCTGAAGGAATCTTGAAGTGCTCAAATTGAGATTTTTGTACTGTATGTCCAGAAAGAGATGAGGTAAGTACTGTCTTTGGTACCTTTTAGGTCTTATCAAGGACAGCAATTCTCATGAAAAGCTGTGCTTGTGAAGGAGTTTTAAAAGCATTTTCAGGCACATGAAGCTGTCATCATCATATGAACAGCACCAATGTCTTTAATATTAGCTGAATGCCTAGGGAGCATGTTTTGCCTTTGAGATCCTCTGGAGATCAACAGGCGTCATGGTGAAAGTGATGGCACAACCTGGTGGTGTCAGATTTTCAGTATGGGCTTTCTGTCTATTTATCTCACAGCCAAGAGGGGTAACGCCATGACCAAAGATGGTTTCCTGATGTACCTGCTATCTGATGATGGGAATATATTCAACTCCTGCCACCGTAAAGTTTACCAGGACATGACTCAACCTCTCAGTCACTACTTGGTGTCATCCTCACACAATACCTACCTTATGGAAGATCAGCTCAGAGGTCCAAGCAGCACAGAAGCCTATATCAGGTAACGTGTGTGTGTGTGTATTTCTGTGTGTGTGTGTTTATGTGTGTGTGAGAAGTTGACCTCTTTCTTGTAGAAGACATAGGGTGCATCTATACTGCTAGGTGCAAGAGGATCAAGAAGCAATCTCCCACCCTGAGACCAGGTAACGTGGACTGGCCCATGGTCACATCAGGGTGAGCTGTTTCTAAACCAAGTTGCCCGTGACTCCCTTTTCATAGCACTTTGACCTGGGTCTCTGCTGGACCCCATGTGGTGTCCACCTAACTGTAAGATGTATAATTACTAAATTTAGGAGTAGTTTAAAATATCTGCAATCATGTGGAGGCTGGCTTGCAGCCCTCTAGCATCATGTTTTCAAAACACAATGCTGAAGGTGTATGTTGCATTCCCCAGAATATGGCATAAGATCATGTGTGCAAGGAGCTCAGAAGGTGCAAAGATTTCTGGGATAGAGCTGCAGGACTGTGTAGGGACTGGAAGGAGCAAAAATGATGCATATTGTAATGATGTTTATGATCTATACTGCCTTTTGAGAGTACTCCCTGACATGGACTATCCCTAGAACCTTGCTGGGGTTTATTTTGGAGAGACCTAGTTGGAGTGATCCAAAAAAAGAGGTAGGCTATGAGCTAATCAAGCAGTGTGGGTGATCAGGAAACTTATGTCTGGTCCCTCTTTAGCTGCTCTGATGCTCCCACGGTGTCCCTGGACAGAACATTAGGTTTTGCCTACTTCTGCCTTTAAGAATGACTGCTGTCTGATGTTTCATGGCCAGATGTTTGCAGTGGCCTTTACTAACTTGCACAACCACCTTACATGATTTCATCTATCACCTGTACTTTTACCAAGTGAGACCATGTTTCCTTATAAACAAGCCAATGACTGCAATTCTGTCTTTGTTTAATAGTAATTTGATTCTCAAGGAACAATGAAGAGTCACAAGCTCAAAAGAGTGGAGTGAAATCTGGCAGAAGTTGCTTTTCAGTAGCTGTTTGAATTCCTCTTACAGAATTGTGCTTTGATTGTTAAAAAAAAAAATCCTATGATTCTTACTGCAGTGAGTTACGTGAGTTGTGTTATTTGAAACATTCCGGGAGATACTGTAGAAGAGACAAGATCACCTCCTAGACAGATAAGTCTATACAGAGGGAACCTACATTTGAAAGTAAATTACAATGAAGCTGTGGCTATGTAGAGGTGAGAGTTTCAAATGGAAATTCAGTTTGTAGGCTCAGTTTGGAAAACTGGCCCTCAGCAGTCTCCTCAGCTATAGGGGAATTCCCACAGCTCCCTCCTTGACAGCTCTGAGGATTCATCTCTCACATCTTATCAGATTTTGATGAAGTCACATAATCCAGGTTTAGTGACCTGGCTTCTAAGATGAACTGTCTTACTGTCTTTCTTCCAATACAGCCACTCTTGGTTTTCTCTTCTCTTCTCTTCTCTTCTCCTCACCATCTTTGGGAAAAGATTTGGGGCATAGTCATGAGTGTCCTTTCTCATCTGGCACTCACTATGTCTTCTTTGGATAATTCTTACCTTGGACTTTCCCTGCTTCCTTTCTCAGATCCCACTGTGCTTTCCTTACTCAACCTTGAGCTTTCTTTGTTGGCTCTGATCCTTTCTTCATCTGCTTTCCTGTTTTTCCAAACTCCTCTTTTCTCCCTTGCTCCCTCAACTTCCCGTCAGCCTCCTCAAGCAATACCCATGCCTGATGCACCCTCATTTTGAGATGAAGCAGAAGGTTTAGAACCCAAACAAGTCCCTTCTTTGTTTCCAGAGCCCTCACCAAAGGCTGCCGCTGCGTGGAACTGGATTGCTGGGATGGCCCTAACTCGGAGCCCGTTATTTATCATGGCTACACTCTCACCTCCAAGATCCTCTTCAGTGATGTCATTAAGGCCATCAAGAACTATGCTTTCAAAGTAAGGACAAGGGACCATCTAAGATTTCTCATATTGCACAATTCAATACTGAGAGTAGGTCTCTGCCCTCCCAGCAGAGAGCACAAGCAATGCAGAGGTCACCTTAGCCTTTCTCATGGGTACGATATGTGTCCTCTGTCTGGGCATCCAGGTTCTGCTTTCTGCAGAGATCCATTCCTGGGAGTTGTTGGACAGGCAGAGCACTATTTGAGGATAACTTTGAATCTATACCAGCACACCTGCATCCTGGACCCCACTGCAATGAAAATAATGCCCGATATCTTGAGCATACCTGGTGGGAAACGCAAACAAGTCCACGATTTGTGTGGCTTTGATGGCTCAGAGTCCGTTCCTAGTTTAGAGGAACCCGTGTGCATGTATTTTGGAGGGACTGATGCAAAGGACTGCTTCTATTCTGCTTTCAAAGGAATGAGCAGGTCTGGAGTCTTGTATGGCAGTGCTGGGCCAGCAGCCTTTGAAAAATCTTGGGTCTGTCCAGACTCACTGGGCTTTCTGCTGTTTTCCTTCAGTGCACTTGAGAGCTAGTATCAAGCTTCCTTTGGGGCTATAAAGCAGTGACAATGACAATGCCTTCGGCACACAAAATGGCTAGGAGGGGCCACAGGGAACCAGATAAGGTCTATACCCAAATAGAGGAAGGATTTATGTCACCTAAGGATTTTAGCAAACCTGGTGATTTCAAAGCCTTCCTTCCCAATCCCTACCAAGCCCTTCCTCTGGGTAGGAAGTTGCTCTGACCCACAGTGCAAATGGAGAATGGAGGCACAGGGAGCCTCATAGAAGTGCCCCAGCAAGTCTGTGGGAGGTGTCCTGACCCAGCCTTGTGCTCTGTCCATTGGATCATCATCTCTGGAAGGCATCAGCAGAGATCTGAGTAGCTACTGCACAGTTAAATTTGTCCAATTTTAACAAATGCTCATTGTAGCACAATACTAGACCATACTGTTGACACATTCATTTCCAGAGAACACAACAGTGGGGACCGATTGCTATAGAATGGTGAAATTGCAGAGTTCACTGATGGTGGATGTTGCTGTCTTCTTCTAGACCTCGCCGTACCCTGTTATCATCTCCCTGGAGAACCACTGCAGCGTTGACCAGCAGAGGGTCATGGCTCGACACATGACGACGATCCTACAGGACATGCTCTTGGTTGCCCCAGTCGATGGAAACAAATCCCAGTTCCCCTCCCCAGAGGTAAGTAAGGCCAGTATAGCACTTTCTGCCTTCTGAGGGTGGGATGAGAGAGAGGTCTGTCTTCCTGCTGGGTGCCAAGGAGCAGACAATACTCCTGAGGACTGGTGGGAACTGCACTTGCTGAGGAGCAGAGATAGTCTGCGGGAAGTGGTGAAATAAGAAATAGGAGTATCTAGAAGTAGCCTGTGCACATCAAGCACAAAGTGCCCTGTTGCTCCTTGTTTGTTGTCTAAAGTCTCAGAGGAGACATCTCTGAAGGACTGAGGACGTTCCTGGCCCATTTACCAAGGCCAGGGAATGTCCTTCATCTCATGAGGAGGTTGCTTTTCTAGTTTGTTCCAGAGGAGGTGAATCCTGAGGGGCTGTCTTGTATATGCTTCCCACACCCCAGAGCTGAATATTACCTTCTCCAGGCTAATCCTCTGAAGTGCTGTTAGGTTGCTGCACACACAGGGAAGATTAGTAAGATGTCTCTGTGTTTTTAATCCAGCCAGACTGGGCACTGCCTGATTTCATGGTAGGTGAGATGTTTTGCTCTGTGCAGAGGGATGTAGCATATGCTCTCCTCCTCCTTCAATGCCTTGGCTGCTCTGCTGTGAAGATGAAGACTGCTGGTTAGGAAGCAATGAGGATTGGAAGGGCAGTTGTGATTGCTTGCCCCTCAAAACTAAAGGGGAAAACTATTGCAAGTAGGCTAAAACTGTATCAAGCACGCAGTGTCTTCCCACTGAGAATGGCCTGGGGTGATGGGGATGGAGATGTCCATCCCCACATACACAGGGAGGTGTCCATGGAGGACACGGGGAGGCAGGAGACTGCATAGAGATGCTCCCTTTGATTCCTATGAATCAGAGCAGCCATGAAGCTGGGAGCTGAGCTTGGACCCTGCAGGGGGAAGGATCTACACAGCCCTCAGCAGTGGAACACCATTATAAAATCATTAGCTGAAAATTAGAAAAATTGGAAATGGAATCTTGATATGAAAAAAATATTGTTTCCAAAACAGAAGCCAAAATGAAACATTCATCTGTTTCCACCCTTTGGGTTTGTGTTTTCTTTCTTTCTTTTCTCTTAAGCATTTTGCAGAAACAGACTTCTGTGTGGATAGCTGCAGTTCCCTTTAAATTGCATTTCTTTGCTAAAGAAATAATTTGCCAGAAATTGGATGAGCATGCCTAGCCAGAGCTGGAAGGAGTTTGTGGGTGGGATAAAGCTGGCAGTCAGGGGAGAAAGGAGAGGAAAATGATCCACCCAAAATACCTTCTATATTTGTTCTCCATCTCCCTTCTTCTCTTTTCCCTTTCTGACTTTCCACTTTTGTTTTGGAATGTCATGCCTCACTTGATAAAAAGCCTAGCACAGAGGGAAGCTGATCTGGGTTGGTCCCTAGGCACCAGTGCAATAAATTTGGATG
Organism: Tetrax tetrax; assembly: GCA_009806455.1. NCBI lineage: Eukaryota > Metazoa > Chordata > Aves > Otidiformes > Otididae > Tetrax > Tetrax tetrax. Next base: position 123,023 of record WHYT01016946.1, read on the forward strand.
AATCATAATTTTTAATGCTGTTGCTTCAGCAAGGCCTTTGCACTGGCACAGATGAGGTGCCTCCATTTAAGAAGTGACTCCCCCAGGGTGAGGATACACCCAGCATGGAGACAGATCTCTGCAGGCTGTGACAGAGTTGGAAGAATCAAAGTCTCCGGTGTCACCTCCTGGCTTGCTATTTATCCGCAGTGCAGGATCAGGAAAGCTGCTGGTGGCTTTTCAGAGCGTTGCCTTGTGACCAGAGGAATGATACGAGGAAAGAAAGGCAAAACACCAGGGAAAGCAATGTGTGTTCTGTGTGAAAGGGAACGGCCCCAACTTCCCTAAGATGTTTTTCCAATTCCTGGGCTCGTCTAACCTCCTCCTCTGATTGCCCAGATGGACACGTGGCCCCAGCTGGAACAAAATGATCTACCTTAGTGAACGGATTGGGGCTGATAATGCTTCACTGCAGAGACTGATCCGTTTAGTTTAAACGAAGAAAAATTGCCAGTGTAGCAAAACCAATCCTTTTCCCTCTGGTACTTTTCCTCTGCCTTCCTGCTGTGTGAACTAGGAGAGTGCAAAAGGGCTGAACTGCTGATTTTTGTATTTTTTTTTTTTGTGGAAAGTACAGTGAAACTATAAAGGTTAAGAAAAAGAAAACAAAACAAACCAGAAACCTCTTCGATTTTCCACTTCCTCCTGAAGCCGACATGGGGAAGCCTGGGCAATGTAGTATTTTTTATATTAGAAAAAGGGTGGGATCTGTCACTGGGAAGAGGGCTGAAAGGCTGTAAATAAAAACAGAGGAAGTGTTAGCAGAGCTGTGTCAGTAATTAAAGGAAGATCGAGACAGTTTTGATTCATGCTAACGATTCACCCCGCAGCCCAGGGCAGGCGTCTGATCAGGCTCCATCCAGGAACACTGTTGGGCTCCACAGAGCATCGAAGTATCTCCGTCAAGCTGCTGTCTTTAGCTCCCAGTAGTAAATTAAAGGCCTGTAGGATGAAAGGCCAAAAGCCACATAAAAGCTCCAGGCAGTGCCAGGGTTGTAGGGAAGAGCTGATCCAGTTTCTGCTGCTGAATCCTTGTTGCAGGCCCTTCTGCCCCATATCTGATCTGCACAGGGGTCTGCGAGGGCCCGTTCCCACTCTGCATCCCAGCTAGAAATGCTCCAGAAACCTAGCCTGGGCGCAAGGCTAAAACAGCTGCCAACATTGCGTGCAATTGTTCAGCGTATCAGGAATACCTGAAACCACTCCAGCTCTTTGTTTCTGGACTTGCTTGTTCACAACAACAGTGACTTTGGGCTTAACAGACCTGTCTTGGTGAGTGACCCTTAGGAACATGAGGCCCCCAAGTTGGAAGACGCCTCAGCGGCAGGGTCGTCTGCCATCCCACACCTCCACTGTCCCACCAGCTGTCCCATCAGTCACATCCATTGCTGTGTCCATTGCTCCCTTTCAACATCACTTTGAGCCACGTGGCCCAGGAACCGTTTCCCGTACAGCAGTGGCAATGCAGGGCTCAGCACAACTGGTCTGCATGGCAGGGTGGCTGACCTGCTTTGCCCTGTGCTCACGCCAAGGCCACAAATGCCTCCAGATTTGGCTTAGCGAAGTCCAGACCAGGTTCAGTCACAGGTCTCTTAAGTCAGCAATGGACTCCAGGCACCGTCTGCACCCAGGGAGATTACTTTTGCACCATACACTTAGCGTGAGGGTGACTTCAAGTCCTTCTGCCTTCTGCCTAACTGCACATCTGTGTTTCTCCAACATTAGCCCAGCTTGTGTCGGTCTTATCTGCAGTGCATCTTCTTGGCTGAAGTTTTTGAGCTGAGTTTCCCTCAAATGAATGGATCTCTTCATCCTCAGAGCAAGGTGTAAGGTGGCAGTGCTCAGACCCTGTACATCCATGCACGTGAGAACTTCCCTTAGAGTTCCTTTTGAGCAATAGTTAATACAATGAGGGATGAGGGAAGTTAGAGGTGTGGTCCACCTCCATGTGACTGTTTGTCTAAATAGACAAGAGGAATCACACCCTGGGAGTGTTTAGTTCTCTCTGTTGACTCTAAAGGAGGTGTAGAAGGCACAGAAAGTTTGATGAGGTGGATTGCTTTACAAATTTTCCACTCCCACTGAGATGAAAACTGGAAATCAGACCTTGCCATGGCTTTCAGGTTGCTAAGAGGGGCAGGAAACTTTCCAGTAGGATAAACATGTGTATGCAGGTCTTTTAAAATGTTCTGCTCTTTGCAGCTTTTCTCCTTCTGATAAAACCAACCATTTAAGATGGTCGCCATGTCCCTATTCATAGACAGAGCCCTGCATTGGAACCATTTCGCTTGCAGAGCTGAGCTTCTTCAGCATGCTGTGGAAAAGGTGGGAGAGCAGCGGAGCTCTGCTTGTGGAGAACTAAGGCAATGCAATTTACAGGGCGTGTGAGGAAGGGGAAGAGCTGTATCTATTCCAGCAGCTACTCCATTATACGTTCTCAGTAAAGTTCAGTGTCCTTGTAGTTGTATTCAACCTTGGACTTGCCACAGGCAGTTGGAATAGCTTTATGGTCTACTTGGAGAATATTTATTGAGTATTTCAGCTAATGTTTCTCCCTAAGACAAGGGATCTGCTCAACAGAGCTGAACTGATGAGCTGAGTGTCTTTCGCCTCAGGCTAGAAATACTTAATATCACATGGAGGGGAACGAAGAGAGATGGAACAAGTGCGTGCGTGTGTTTGTGTCTGTGCATATCAGCTTATTTAAAACCTTGTTAAAGAAGATAAGCACTCAAACTTAGAACTTTGCTTCCTAGCACCCATATTAAATGAAGGAAGACAACGTTTGGGATTGGCAGCTTCTGCAGGGTGGGTTCCGTGCAATGCCAGCGTAGAATAGCACCTTCTGGAGATGAAAATGCTCCGGTTTGGGGTGAATCTCACCCCTCATTGTGGACCAATAAGCTAATGCATCTCCTCTGGAGTTAGGTGGCACAGGAACTGCTCTCCCTTTTAGGCACTGTGGAAGTTGCCTGCATAGGGGCAACAGTACTGCCTCTGCAGTGCAACAGGACTCCAGGAGGGAGCCAGCCTTGTAGATTTTAAGGCCAGAGGTGACCACCATAATTGCCCTGTGGAGACTCTTGTACAACATAGTCTGGGCTGACCAGTGTCCCCGTGCCCATGGGAAGCATCTGCAGCTTATCCAAGGTTTCCCAGAATAACCATGGTCCAGGTGGGATAACGGCAGCACCAAGGGCCCACTGCTGGCAGCCCTGCTATGGGATGTGGTGAGGAGACAAGGTGGAGGCCGTGTTGCTGTGCTTTCACTGCTGATGTTATTCAGCCATGTGGGATGGGTTTGTGCCAGAAATTACTCCTCCCATGGCTGGACAGGCTGTCCTGAACTGGAGAAGCTTAAAAGGGGCTGGTAGCCCTACTGGGAATTAAGAATCAAGCAAACTGCCCTGAATACTTTAACCCTAGTTCTTTACTGTGAGATGAGGCAGTAACGTTTCTTATGGGGCGTTAGAAAGCAGAGGCAAATAATCTATTGTATAGCAGGATGCTATCTACAGCCTGCAAAAGACAAGAGGGGCTTCGTTGTCTCCAGTGCAATCCCTCCAGTCTTGTCCATTTGAAGTGTTGATTGGAGCCTAAAAACTCACACAGAACTGGATGTCGCCTGCTCCCAGTGAGTGTTGTGGAAGAACAGTGAAGAGCTGGATGTTGAGGCAGGAGGGTGGGAAGAGACATGCGAGCAGCAGACTGAAATGGGACTCTGAAGATGATCCAAGGATTCTCCCAGCCATGGATGTGAAGAAGCTCTGCCTGGAAGAGGGCTGAGGGGCTGGGAGGATGGAGGATGGTCAAGGGATGGGGAGAAGGATACTGCTATGCTCTGAATGCTCCTTTGGGTCTTTTATTCCCAAAGGAATAAAAGTAACTGGTACAATCCTCCCAGCTGCCTTTGTGTGGCTTTTGAGTGACAGGGAAAGTGCCCCAACGTAAACAGATAATTTGTGGTAGCTGAAGAAAAATGCTCTTGGCTGCTGCCTTAGGTGCCAGTGTCAAATTTCAACCCAAACCAAGCTTCATCCACAGCGCAGCTGGGTCGTGAGGAGTTGGGCTGGTCTCTGTAAAGACGTGGTGTAATTTGCTTGCACCCACAAAGAGGGATCAGTGTTCTTTGAAAATCCCTGTGTGGCTTTTTTAAAAGATCCTTGGTTTTCCATAGTCCTGTCATTTGAGAATGGTGAGATTTGTTGCTTTTGCTGTTGTGGAAAAGGCAAATACAGGGTGTCCCTGAGAAAGGGGAACGTGCTGTGCAGACTGAGGGATTGTGTTGGCTAATTCTGAAGCTGCATTGTTCTGGAATAACTAGCACCCTCCAAAGTCAGGAGCACCCAACGCATCCACGTGGCAGCAAACCTCCCACTGGCTTCACTGGAAGCTGCAGGATCTAGGGGTGCTTCTGGGCTGAATTAACTGATTTAGAGGCATAATCCACTCCCGTGGAGATAGCACCCAGGCAGTCACCCTTCTCAGTACTTCTCCCTTCTGCCAACATCCCTGCTGTGTTATTTGGGTTCAGTCAGCCCTCTCCAGGCTTCAGCCTTCCTCCCAGAGTCTGATCTTGCACAAGAGACACACCGGTGGTATGGTGGTCGTGTTCCTTCACCTGAGGTTTTTATGTGGCCTTTGAAAGAGACTGGAGAGAGGTGATTCCACACAAGAAATGTGCGCCTTGGCTTAGCAAAGGGGCAAAACCAGTGCCATGAGTAGCTCCCATGAGCCCTGACTTCCCGGCTTGGCCTTGTTTGCTGAGCAAGATTCAGTTTTGAAAAAAAATAGTGTATTTTTATTGCCTCTAGCAGCACAAGAGTTCATGTTGTCTAGTTGAGGGGATGGACAGCTCTGTATCCGAGGGCAATCCACAGGCTCTCTGGGGTTTTCAAACTCATGGCTTGTGACCTCAGAGGCTGGCCCGAGGCAGGGCAAGATCTCAGTGGAAAACCAGACATTTTTTATTTGTATCTTTTACAATAATCAGTAAGTGATGCAACTCTAAAAGGCCCTGGCTCTGGTTGCAGCTAAGGAGCTGTTACATCCTTGCTCCTTCAGGGCAGGCCAGAATATTTTCTAATCACCATCTTTTTTGTCCACTCTTCCTTGTGCAGCAATTGAAAGGGAAAATCCTTGTGAAAGGCAAGAAACTGAGCAGGCAGGAGGACCCCACTGGGACAAACGGGAACAACAACCTGGAGGCTGAGGATGTCTCTGATGAAGATGAAGCGGCTGAAATTGAAGACGAATCTGTAAAGACGGAGATACAGCAGAAGGGGAAGGTAAGTGAAAGGGGTAACTGAGTCCTGAAAAGGGGCAGACTGGAGAGACAGAAAATCTATAAACTAGATCTGTGCCTATTGCAAAAGGCTTTGAAGTCCTGCATCAGGAAATCCTGTCTTGTTAGCCTATCCCAGGGCTCATACTGGGAAACCACTTTCTAGGTGGGCTTTGTACCATGCCAAGAAAAGTAAAAAGCAATTGAAATACACTTTTAGTATGTTCCCAGCTAAGACAATTTTCAATGTGCTTTCAGCTACTCAGCTGGAGATTTTGAAGGGTGAATTGTTGAAATTACTGGAGCTAAGGATCCTGATTCTTACTCAGCTTAATGATCTCTATCCCAAGCACAAACAGAAATCTTGCAGAGCCAGCCAAGCATGCGGGTTGTCTTATTTCCTTAAAATGAGACTGGAGGACCCTGCACCTGGGACAGGCCATGTAGGATGTATGGAAGCAGTGGAAGGGCATATGTTAAATCTATCTCTGTCTGATTTCCAGACATCTGTTTGTCTGGATTTCCAGTGTTTGTTACCAGAGACTGGTGCTTTTCTAGTCACATTTTGGGACATCACTGCACCCTCAAAGCCATGATGTTCTGACCCAGAGGATGGCAGAAGGGAAGACCTACAGATTTATGGGGAAGAAGTGGCCAGTTATCAAAGAAATTGGGATTACTATTTCTGGGACAAAAAAAGCTGGCCTTCTCACCAGTGTTTTGCTCTCCCATGTGAGGACATTAATTTTTTTCCAGGCTGCAGGTCATTGTGAAGGCCATATTTCTTACAGACCAGGTTCATAGCTGTTATATTTAGCCCCACTGATGGCAAAGCTGATTGATGATGCCTCTGAATTTGGTCTGATCTATGCTTTCCCTTGCTAATTTGCTCATTCTTTGAGGGTCTTATTTCTTTCTCCAATCTGTAATCAATAATGTGTGTAATTCCGAAGTCTGTCATTTTCTTTCCTTGCCTCTGATGGTAGCCAGTGTTTCTCGCTCCACCCTTGCACCAATGAATGTGGCTGTGGAGTAGGAGCCACCTACATTATGAGAACTTCCTAGTTTAGGAGAAAAAAGCTCAAGCTCTGTCGAGGCCAAAACATCCCTTCCTTCCTGTTACTTTCAAGGTTGTGTGCTTGGCACCGGGACAGTATGGAAAACCCATTACTAAGGCTTAGTTGAGAAGTTTAGGAACTGGAGGCATACATTTATGATGAAATACAAGTGATCATGCTGAAGGCAGAAGAAAGGGTGTCCCACCAACAAAGAGAAAATACATCTGGAGGCCATCATGCAACAAGGGTGCCGGGACAGCAAAGCATCTGTTATGTGAAATCCTCTCTTAGCTCACCAGTACAGACTGATGGTGTTTGTAGCCCTAATCAGTTGAGTGTGACTGCAGAAACTCCCTACAAACCTCTTGCTCTCCTGCTTTTAGAGTGATACCTTGAAGCTGGCCAAGGAGCTGTCAGACACAGTTGTGTACTGCAAGAGCGTCCATTTCAATGGCTTTGAGGACCCCAGCCACCCTCGGGCTTTCTACGAGATGTCATCGTTCACAGAGAGCAAAGCTCTGAAACTAGCCCAGGAGTCTGGTAAGTATGTTCTGCCCTGGCAAAAGGCCATCCTCTGTCCCAGACCCCGATAAGGGGACAACTAGGGGTGATTAAGCATGAGGAAAAGGCATCCTGAAGGATGTGGGTTATGATCTCTTTTGCCATGCATAATATCACAGAGGCTGTTACCAAGAAGGACATTTTATGCAGGTAATTCACATTCAGCCTTGCTAGGATGAGGAGCAGTATGTACAGCAGCATCAAGCAGAGACAAAAGTAGCCTCTGTCACTGAAAGGGCTGTTTTATTCTTCTTCTCTTTTTTTTTTTTTTTTTTTTTTTTTTTTTTTTTTTTTTTTCTGTAGGAACCAGTTTTATTCATCACAACATCAGGCACCTGAGCCGGATCTACCCCGCGGGCTGGAGGACAGATTCTTCCAACTACAACCCCATCGACTTGTGGAACGTTGGTTGCCAGATCGGTGAGTGCAACTGGGAGGTTGGAGAGGGCTGGGTCACCTATGAGCTGGCTGAGGGGGGTTTCAACTGAGGAGATGTGTGATCTCAAGCCGTTTGTAGGCAGGGAGGCTCAGTGGTCACTGGAAGAGATCAGCTCTTCAGCCAGTGCTGAATAATTTTTCATAGACCATTTTCTGGCCTACCTCAAAACCGTTAGGGGAGCCTTTATAGAATCATAGAATGGCTAGAGTTGGAAGGGACCTTCAAAGTTCATCTAGTCCAACCCCCCTGCAAGAAGCAGGGACATCCCTGACTAGATCAGGTTGCTCAGAGCCCCATCCAACCTGGCCTGGAATGTTTCCAGGGATGGGACATCCACCACCTCTCTGGGCAACCTGTTCCAGTGCTCTACAACTCTCATTGTAAAAATTTTTTTCTAATATCTGATCTGAATCTACCTCCCTCTAATTTAAATCCATTACCGCTTGTCCTAGCCTTTCCTGCACATTAATGTGCACATCCTTGCAATTTCATTGGAAGCAGATTTTTTGCTGCTTATCAAAGGAGAAGGGAGCCAGGAGGTACAGTCACTTACTGAAAAGCATGCAGAAGTGCCTGGCAGAGATGGAAATCAAACTCAGATCTCTCGAGCCCTAGAGCAAGGCCATAACCGTAAGGACCAAGCTGTGGCCTGAGCTGTTCCCTGTAGTCAAAGCGCATTGTACCTGCTCCAAGGGTGTTGAGACCCTGATGACATATTGATGTCTCAGAGATTTGATGAAAACAAGGGTACCAGAGCCTCTTAAGTGAGTTATGTGGTAGCTCTGGCCCAGAAAACCTGGTGCAGTGATAAGTGGGCAGGCTGGTGATGGCATGCTTGGCTCCTGGTGATGCTGGGTGTTGGAGATGTTCCAGTTGTGCCTATGTGGCCCAGCCAGACGAGAAGCTGCAGATACAGGACTCCCTTGCCCCCAGCTGTGTGGACCTGCATGGACTGGATGTGCCTGCCAGCATGTGAACTCACTGGGTCTTGCAGCCCCCGTGGGACACAGGGATGCACATCACTCATGGGTCTGTCTCCGCAGCATTGAGTCTGGCCTTAGGAATGTCCCTGGGAGGCAACATCAGGTCCCTCGATGTACACTGAGGCCAGACTTAGGCCTTATCTGACCTAAATTCAGTATCTGGGCACCCAAAATATTTTTTTTTTTTAGAAGCCCTGAGTACTTGCAGCTCCCAGTAAAATCAGGATACTGCAGTTATTGAAGCCTTGTTTGCAGGTGGAAAAATAGAGGAGTGCCTTAAAATGCTTTTGGCCTTCAAGTATTACAGGTTATGCAGGATCCAGGACCAGAATAAGTTGCTATCTGTCCTAGAACTGTCTCAGAAGTTGCTACAGAGGTTAGCATCACCCTTGAGAAATCAATGGAGAACTGAGGAGGCACTGGGGTCCCCACGTGGTATTATGAGACTGTTCACAGGCATTGCTTCCAGATTTGACATCAATGCTTTTAAAAAGACAGTGGCAAATTGGAAAGAATACAAAAAAATCTGCCTGGTATTAGGACACCAGTGAGCCTTGATCTATTTTGGGCAGGGGATAATAAAGAGGTGATTTGAGCACTCCTGCATGAGAAGTCCAGACCGTGAGGAGCTCTCTAGTCTAACCAAGAGAGGAATCAATGCTTCTCAGCATGGCAGGTGGAGATAGGCATATCTGGGCTGGAAAGGAGGTTTTATAATGAGGCTAAATAGCTGAGAAACAATCTGAGAAGTATTGCTGGCTTCACTGCAGGAGATAACTCCTTCAGCATAGAAATAACTAGGTTTATCTAAAAGATGCTGTTGCCCAGCCAGCTGACAGAAATTCAATGCAGGGCAGTTCTTGACCCTGTGGCAGGCAAGAGGACAACTGAGATGGCTGTAGTGGCTCTTCCTGTGTCTGACGTCTCTGAATGCAAGCAATCCTCAGGGGTAGCAGACTGTGAGGGTCAGAGATTATCACTGCTCTTTGAAACACGGAAAAGGCAAGGGTTTTGTCCATGAAGTGCAGTTCTATGTGAACAGAATGAGTATGAAAAGACTCTTGTTGATTTATCTGAAAGTGACTGAATTTATTTATTTATATTGCAGTTGCCCTAAATTTCCAGACAGCAGGCACAGAAATGGATGTCTACCAGGGTCGGTTCCAGGACAATGGGTTTTCTGGGTATGTCTTAAAGCCGGAATTCCTCCGGGATGAGCAAACCAAATTCAATCCAAAATCCATCACAGAAGGAACATGGGGGACAAAGAAGAAGCTTCTGCTTAAAGTAAGAATAGAAGTTGGAAAATGTCTCCGTAGCATCCACCTTCAGGGGGCGCGTATAGGTTGTAGTTTCTCCTTCTCCTGGTCCCACCTGGGCAATGTGATCCTAACCCTACTTGTTTCCCACTGGTGAGGTCTCTGCTTCAGTCCTGCATGAAGTCTCACCCTCCAGGAACTTACTCACGTGTTTAATGTTCAGCAGTAGGAGAGGTTACTGACAATATTCACTGCCGTTACAGAAGCATACAGGCAGACATGCAGTCAACAGTCACCACTGTTGTTTCCAAGTATCATCTGGTCACTGTGGGGACAGTCAGAAGAGTTGCCTGCTCCCTAGCTAGCTGGCGGGGCTGGAACAATGTTCATTGGGTGCTTTGGCTCCTGACAACTTTCTCTGAAGGATGTCAGTACGCTGGTTCTGAAAGACCAGCACCAGCTTGTCACAGCAGATCCTGCACTCCTGGAGAAGGAGAGGGAAGTTTTCCAGGGAGTCCTCTCTCCTAATGATGTCCTGACCTCTCCCTCTGTTTCCTCCACAGATCATCTCTGGTCAGCAGCTGCCCAAGGTGAACAAAAGCAAAAACTCCATTGTTGATCCTAAAGTAACGATAGAGATCCATGGTGTTCAACAGGATAACAACAAGAAGCAGACTAAAGTCATTGAAAATAATGGTAAGGGCTTTTCTTCCACGCTCTGCTCCCCTGGGACAGTAGCCCTGTGGTTTCATGTAGCAGAGTGTTCCTTGCCAAGACTGCTGCCCTGTGGCCAGGCCTGCCCTGTGGCACCCAAGCCTGCCCACACAAAGCAGATACATGAGATGCTGTTGGCCTACTTCAGTGCAGGGACCCTGGCTATAGACTGCTGGTGGGACAAACTAGCCCCACAGACTGATGTCTCTAAGGAGAATTTCTTTCAGGGGTTCTTTCCCCTCTTCTCTCTCTAAGGTATTCAGAGATAGATTCCCTGAAAAACAACATCAGCCACAGGAGTTGTGTTTTTTTTTTTAGGCAGGCTGCCAAATCTGCAGAGCTAGAGGTTTGGAAGTTCTCTTTACCCTCACACAGTTGGAGTTGACCTGGGATGCATGGGTTCCCACCAAGATCTTCCCAGAGAAGGCTCTGAAAGTGTCACAAACTCACAAAAATCTGAGGTTGCAAGGGACTTTGGAGCTGACTATTCCAGCCCCTGCCCAAAGCAGGACCAACCTCAAAGTTAACCCGAGTTGCTCAGATGAATTTTTAATATCTCAGAAGACGGAGATCCCTCAGACTCTCTGGGCTCTCCCAAGTGATCCAGTCTTTGACTGACCTCA
>WHYT01016946.1:145815-205220 GCA_009806455.1 Tetrax tetrax
GTCATTGAAAATAATGGTAAGGGCTTTTCTTCCACGCTCTGCTCCCCTGGGACAGTAGCCCTGTGGTTTCATGTAGCAGAGTGTTCCTTGCCAAGACTGCTGCCCTGTGGCCAGGCCTGCCCTGTGGCACCCAAGCCTGCCCACACAAAGCAGATACATGAGATGCTGTTGGCCTACTTCAGTGCAGGGACCCTGGCTATAGACTGCTGGTGGGACAAACTAGCCCCACAGACTGATGTCTCTAAGGAGAATTTCTTTCAGGGGTTCTTTCCCCTCTTCTCTCTCTAAGGTATTCAGAGATAGATTCCCTGAAAAACAACATCAGCCACAGGAGTTGTGTTTTTTTTTTTAGGCAGGCTGCCAAATCTGCAGAGCTAGAGGTTTGGAAGTTCTCTTTACCCTCACACAGTTGGAGTTGACCTGGGATGCATGGGTTCCCACCAAGATCTTCCCAGAGAAGGCTCTGAAAGTGTCACAAACTCACAAAAATCTGAGGTTGCAAGGGACTTTGGAGCTGACTATTCCAGCCCCTGCCCAAAGCAGGACCAACCTCAAAGTTAACCCGAGTTGCTCAGATGAATTTTTAATATCTCAGAAGACGGAGATCCCTCAGACTCTCTGGGCTCTCCCAAGTGATCCAGTCTTTGACTGACCTCAAGATAAAATACGATATCCTAATTCTTAGCCAAAAATTCCCCCAATGCAGTTTGTGCCTGTTATGCATCCTACTTGTGGTAGCGAAAGATGACAATAATAACCCCCTCGGCCTTCACCAGGTGGAATAACTCAACCTCTCAACTTCTTCTCATACGTAATGTAGTCTGTGCAAAAGGAGAGTGTTTCCTGTACCTCAGAGCCTCCTCATAAAGCAGGGACAGTGCATCTGCTCATCCTCTTGGCCAAAGTGGCGCTGGTGCTAAATTAATGCACATCACAGTGATGTGATGAAATGAAATGAAATGAAATGAAATGAAATGAAATGAAATGAAATGAAATGAAATGAAAGCTGAAATAATGAAAGTTGTAAGGCCTCAGCTGCAAAGAGCTGGGCTCCAGTCTTACCCAGCACTGACCTCAGAGGCCTCACAGACACTTCACCTCCCCATGGACCGTTCCTCATCGGTCAAACATGGCTGCGATTTCCCTCCGTGCAGTGAGGGTCTGAATACTGTGGCCTTCAGAGATCATAGAGGACGAGTTCAGCCCTCTCTCCTGTGGGAGTAACGAGGCAGCAGGAGTCTGAAAAATCAGCCCCCACCCTCCTGCTGACAAACACACACGTACAGGTATGCATATGCACACACATAAGCACTGCTTTTTTGAGTAGAGTGAGAGTCAAGCACTAGAAAGCCAGTGCATATTTTCCACCCTGCTAACAATGTTTCCTCTTTCCTTTTTCCTGTTTGAGTAAATCTGGCCTGACTCCTAAAGCTCACGGCCATTTCCGTCACCTAGTCATGCATTATAATGTCTCGAGTGAAAGCCGTGTAGGGAATGTTTCAGACTTGCCAGGCTTGTGCTTAGCACACCCAGCCCCATGGCCGGCCTTTGGTTGGCTGGAGCGATGTTGGAGTGATGCTGGAGGGATGCTGGAGGGATGCAGGAGGGAATGTTGCCCAATGGAAAGTGAATCAAACCATTAAACCATCAACGTTGGAAAGGGGCAGCTGCAGAGAGGACGTTGCATTTCATAGGTTGAGGTTTCAGACACGTGACTGTGCTTCAGCGTCACACCTGGTTTGGTGTTTTACTGTTGGACTTGATGATCTTAAGGGTTTTTTTCAACCTAAATGATTCTATGATTCCATGATTCTGCCTTGGTGGGACTGAAGCAGGGGCCATGGACACAGACCCCAGCGGTGCAGCTGGGGACCTCAAGAGGCTGTGGGAAACTGCTGGCTCAGCATCTCTGAGCATCTCACTGTGACTCTGAGATGGGTTGAAAATCCCCCACAGATGTCAGTACAGTGAAACCTACTGTCCTAGGGCCGATAACTTTAATGATTTCTGCTCCCATGGGATCAGCAACACTTTTGTTTTTTCTTTCCTAAGGATGAAGGGGGTCAGGAGCAGATGTGTGTTATCTAACATCCAGTTGATTTAATCCTATGAAAGTCCAAATAAAGTGTCCCAACCCAGCATAGGTATTTTGCTATGGCACTGTCCACAAACCCATCTCAGAACCTTCAGGGCCAGCTGAAAGATTCCTGCCTCCTGCTGAATCATCTGCAGACCCTCCATGATGAGCAGGCTTGAGCTGGTGTTTTGCTGTCCTTGGGAGAGTTACAACTCTCCTCTCTGCTCTCCCCTGCTTTAGGGCTGTAAAAATTCGCAGCTGGCCCAATGGCAACCAAAACCATCCATTATCAGCCAGTAAGAGCCTGTGGAGCAGAGCTGAGTCCACCTCCCTCCTGCTTCTAGCTGCCTTCTGGGACTGTGGTGCTGAGGTCTGCGGTGAGCAGCCTAAATTGAAGGATTTATTAATACCAGGTATCAAATCAGTGTCAGAGCTGGGAATAACGATCTGTGCACCTGCCGAGACCTTTGACCTGGGTCAAATTATGTTGGCAGTCAGGCAAAGTCTCCATTCATTTGCAAGAATCTCTGACCTCCATCCTTATCTGCCAACGTCTCTGGCCTTCATCCTTGCTTGTGAGCATCTCTCACCTCCTTCCTTGTTTGTGAGCATCTCTGACCTCTGTCCTTGTCTATGTTGCCCAGGCTTTAACCCAAAATGGGACGAAGAGTTTACATTTGACATAGAGATCCCTGCACTTGCCCTGGTCCGGTTTGTGGTGGAAGACTTTGACATGTCAACCAAGAATGACTTCATCGGGCAGTACACCCTTCCCTTCACTAGTCTGAAGCAAGGTAAGGACCTGCTCCCTGTTCCTCACAACTGCTGAGCCCTCTGGGAAGCTCTAGTGTCCTAGACGAGAGGTCCAGGCCCATCACACCTCAGGTCAGAACAGGTCCTCTCTCTGGAGTATGGGCAACATGATGAATGTTTTGTTGGGCAGCTGCTAACACTGTCTCTGGGGAAGGGATCTCCTTGTCACCACTGGCCTTGGGCACGATATGTTACCAGTGCTGAAAGCCATGCCTCTTGGTCCTACGTGTTCTGTGGGGTACTGGGAGCAAAGCATTCTGAGACAGGGAGATGTTTTTGCACAGCCTTGGCAAGTGCTAGCCAGTATTTTTCCAACTGGACTAAAGGCCATTTTCCATCTGTGTCTCCGCTTCCAGGTTACCGCCACATCCATCTTCTGACCAAGAATGGAGACCCGTACTCCTCCTCCACCCTCTTTGTGTATGTCAATATCCAGGACTGTGATTAGCAGCTCAGCTCTTTCAGGGCACAATGAACCTCATTACAGACCTAGAAGGAATTCAGCGTGCAAACTCTGCCAATGTCAGGGTCCCGTCAACTCCCCAGTGCCTTCTCTGGAGCAGCACACGGAGGCCCGTAGGACCCCTGATGTGAAATAGCCATCAACCTTCTCCATTCTGCATGCTGGAAATAGCCTAATGCTGCTGTTGAGATTAATCCTTTTGTACCTGTTCGACCAATCCAGTTGTGGTTTTAGTTCACTTTATTTAGTGTGATTTTATAATTCTGCTTTTAGCGAGAGGATAGGGACTCCTTTTTAGTGAAGTACAGCTCTTAGGTTGGGTTCAGTCAGACATCTGGATGAAACACCCAACATCTGTGCAAGAAACAAATCCACCTCACCACTGAAACCAGCGGCCAGATGCCAGGTGACTTCTTGCAGCTTCAGATGTCAGCCACCTTTCACCGTATGAATTCTTAAATGGGGGCTTAATTCTCCTCTTAGCTGTTCCAGATTGAAAAAACAAGCTGCACTACAAAGCCCCACTTTACATAACTCGACTTTTCTTTTGTATTATAATAAAAAATACATGAACACCACCCTGTGTGCCTGGCTCTCGGCCGGGTCGCTTTGCGTTCAGAGCCTGGCTCTCATCCTGTGAAGGAGAAGGAAACTGCCGAGCGGCAGATTTCCCCCTGATCCAGAGTGAAACCCGCTCAGAGGGACCTCAGAGAACGTCTTTTGCTGACGACAGTGGAAATACGCTCAACTGACAGTAGGGCTTTTTTAAAAAATGCAGTAAATCTTTCTTTGTTCGTGTTTTTATAGAAAAATAATGTCATTTTTTTTTAACACAGAGGAAGTGGCAATAGAAACCAGTGTAAGTCTTAGCCTGGTCCCAGTTGCACTGTAGAGGTAACCCTGTTTTGAACAGCAACCTGGTATTTATGGCAAAAGGTGATTTTTCTTCAAGTACACCTACAGAGTTAAGGGAATGTTGTAGAAATAAAATAATATATGTATTTGAAGTGCCAACTGTATTACTAACAATATGTTAGGCTATTAAAAGTAAAAAAAAAAAAATATCTGGAAAAGTGCAATTACTTTGCCTCTTTGTCTTACTTGAATGTAACACATACGAAGTTGGAGATAGACCTGCTTAATTTCTTAAAGCCATCGGTCTTTCTGGGTTTTTTTTATGCTTGGCAGTGGAGAGGATGGGCTGCTACGAAAGAGGCTCATGTCCTTTTAAACAAATTCTAGTCCCCCACCTCTTTTGGGGTCTAAAATTAGCCTGGATTTAGTGATCCTTGGGCCCACCGCAAAGCTGGGTTTCATTTAGTCTTACCAAGAGTTTGCTGTCCTGCAGTAATTGTTGCTGGACACATTGATGTTTCCTCTTCACTACAATATTGTGTGATGTTGTAAACCGTTGCCAGATTAAATGTGAATTATATCCACAGCTCAAAGGCTCATACTGAATTAACAACCAGCGGTTGAAGGAGTTCGGGTGTGGCAGAGGCTGCTGAGGCAGAACGGGGTGTCCTGCAGTGCCCTGGGCTCTCAGCTCACCTCTGGGATGGGCGTCTTGTACCAGGAGACGCATTGGAAGGCCAAAAGGGGACAGGGAGTGGGTCAGAGTGGGCTTAGATGGACTACACAGAGAGCCCAGGGCTTCCTCTGCCTGTCATACACTTAAATAAAGGTAGGCAAGATCCGTGGGAAGAGAGAACATCCCTCAATCAGGTAGGAAAGTTGGGGAAAGACTACTGGAGCCAAGTGGGAAAGTAGCTGAGATGGAGATGGGATGGACCAGAGCATGATGGACAATGCTGCAAGGTGTCCTCGCCCCCCAAAGGAAGGGACATGGTCCATGCTGTTATTGAGGCACCTCATCTCTGAGCGGATTCGGAAGCGCTGGAGCCCCACTCTAGGGAAGAGCAGGAACAGGACATGGCCCACCTGACACCGCAGCAAAAGGGACAAGCGGCACAAAAGGGAGGATGTGAGTGAGAATCTTTCCTTTAGAAACAGACAGGGAGTAAAACCAACTCTACCCATGAGAAGAGCAGAGCAGCAGCAGTTTCCAACAGGCCCAGCTATCTGTAAAATTCCATGCTGGTTTCCAAGTCCTGGCAGGAGCGCTCCACTAGTGTGCTGGTGAGCGTTGAGGCAGCAGAAATGAGAGTGACTTGCAGGGAACCATACCAATCTCTCTAGTCTGAGTGTATTTCCACCTCTCTCCATTTGATTGCGTGATGCTCGTTAGGCCCACGGTCAGGGCTAATAGGTGGCATTGCTGCGTTTTATTGAGGAGCACGTGCGATTTGTTAATTTGGGAGCTGGCAGGAGCATGCAGCAGTGGGGCAACGCAAATATTGTTGCTTCCAACAGTGGCAATAGAGGTTGAAACAGGGACAAATGTGCACTGATTGTGTCAGTATGAACACAACAGGAGCAATCAAATTTGGCCAATTTGTGTCTCTTGATTCTTACCTTACTCTGCACGGAGTGGGGTTCAGTGGGTTTTGGGCTGGACCCTCAAGTAGAAATGGGATGAAGTGGTGGCAGAAGCATGGAGGTAATGATGGGACTGTGGCTTATTTGAGGTAATTACCAATTCCTAAACACAAAGATCTGTCCAGAAGACCCCATCGCCTGGAGGTCCGTGCCTCCAGCCCAGCCAGATGGTGACACTTCACCACTACTGCACAGTCCCAGGTGCTGCGTGAGAGCCCTTCACTTCTCAACCATCAGCTGCCTGCAGCTCTTCAGCTCCATCCCCACAGACCTGCAGTGGGGGTGGGCAGTCAGGTCAACTGCTGAACAGCCCAGTCCTCACCATGGGCGGTGGGAGGGCTTCAGGAGCAGGGTACCTGGGCGTAGGGAGACAAATGGTCCTTTCTATGTGGTGTTTGGGAACAGAGGGCCCCCTCACCTTCCCAGTTTGTTATTTAAAAAAAAAAAAAATAAAAGAATCACAAATCCCATTAAAGACCAGGTGTTTGAAGGATCTGTGGCCCTGCAGAGCTTTTCTTTACTGCTGTCCTACCCCACACGTTGACCAAGGACACTTACAGTGCTGTTGCTGGCTGTTTATTTGGAATGACTGATCAGGTTGGAAATGGAGTGAAGCTGCAAAACCACATCTTCTGGGTTTTTAAACATATGTGTTTCTTCCTTTTCTTTACAGTTGTATCCCTTATTCACTGATTGCTCACATTTCCCCCTGCCCTCCCCAATCAGACTGAGCTCGCAGCGTGGAACGAGCGCTCTCAGCCCCATGGACATCACAGGGATGGAGCCCTGACAAAACCTTGAGTGGGACACGCTCTGCCTCAGGTCATATCCCATCCCCTCCTGGCTTCCTGAAGCCTCAGGTCTGCAGGCAGATGGACCCTTACGATCACCTGCACCTGGTTGTGCACATAGAAGCCAGGTGAGACTGGAGATGCTGTCTGACCGGGGAAAAAATAGTCAGAGTCTCATGTAGGAGTCAAAATGAACAGCTGTGTCGAGCCCTAAATCTCATCATCCTCTTCAAATAGATCAGCTAATAAATATGTTCTAAATAAGTGGGTGTTTTCCAGGCCAGGTTCTCATTTGTTTTACCTGCACTGGGCTATGTTAGTCTACAACTGACTCTTCCAGTTCTTTGGTGAGTAGTTTTTCTGCAAGGTGAGGAGGGGCAGAATGGGCTGGTGTCACTCCATGGGGTACCCCATCACACATCTGGCTACTTCATTACCTTTTTCCTGACCTCAAGGCTCCTCCTCTGTCCTCCTAGGCCTTCCCCTGCCTCGCCCCACCCAGAATTTACATAGCAGCTGCAAGTGGCCTTTGTCTTGCCTAATTTTAAACATCTACAAATGAAGGAAGATCATGATCTCATGCATATGGCAATTTGCAAAAGGGAGAGGAAAGAAGTTGCTACAATATGGTTGTGTGACACACACTTGTCTTCATGGCAATAAAGTGTCAAAAAAGGCAAAAACATCCTGCAAAGTAATTCCTGCAGAAGGAACGTTCCTGCCTCCTTAGATTCAAGGTTTTTGGGGAGAAAGGAGTCATCCCCTGAACAGTGGCTGCTGAATAACTGCATTGGAGCTTGGCTTGGCTGAGATGTTGGGATGGGTTCATTGAGCAAATGTCTGTACTTCTTCCCTGAAGCTCCTAAGAGAGCAAAGGTTGGTCCCAGAGTCACTGGATGCCAGATGGTCCCTGCCGTCTCAGAAGAGTCCACATTGCTTCTTCTCGTTCTGCTGCTTCCATTTGGGCATCTGGTAGAACTCGTCCTTAGACTTCCCAAAGATATCGTGGAAATCAGCATCAGAGAGATAGTACTGCAGTGGGAGGAGAGAGCAAGGAGAGGTCAGCTTTTGCGTTTGCAGAGGTTGAGACACCTCCATTGTCTGTGTCCTTTCCTCACTCTGCCAGTGCTGATCCCTGACTCCAGGCCAACAGCTCCTGTCCCACTGCTTGTCCTCGTGGTGGGAAGTGGAACACCCCCACATCTGTTCCTCATGCCATTTCCCAAAGCACCAGGGGATTAAACGCTCACCAGCCCAAAGGGATGCCCTGGTTTTGAGGGGTTAGCATGCACTGGCTGGAATTTTGTTCCTGCTAATCATACTGAGGCCTGAACAATTAATGGTGCGTTGGAGAAGTTCTGCTGGACAAAGCTTTAGGTGGTTTTTTTAGGCAGTGATTGACAGTGAAAGCATCTCTCCTTTGCCCAGTTCCTCCCAGATATTCCACTGGAAACTTTTCTCCCATTGCTGGAAAGGCAGAAAATTTTGTAGATAGCGGGTTCACCAGCAATACTGGGAAAGACCCTGTGGGAAATGGAGGCTGAGTTTTCCCTGGCATTTTGGGTAGAAGAAAGCACTCAGGTACAGCCCAGCTGAAATACAACCATTAGCAGATGGGCATTGCTGTGGGGCAGAGCTGCTGGCCCAACTGTGGGTCAGCTCTCTGGCTGTGGGTGCTGCCCTTTGCCAGGAGAGCTGTTGGGAGAAGACCTTGGTCAAACAGGAGTCGTAGAGAGCAGAGGGAATCAGCCCTGTCTCCCTCCCATGGTCTTGCTCAGATTCATTTACAGACATAGCCAAAAGGTCCCTGCTCCTTGCAGGGGGGTTGGACTAGATGACCTTTGAAGGTCCCTTTCAACTCAAACCATTCTATGATTCTATAAAATCCTTGGGCCGATCAGAAATCTGAGATGCGGAATTCCTCCCTGTCCCTGGATGTGTCCCTCCAAGGACAGAGTTTGGGTGGCAGAATTAACTCTAGCAGAAGAAAATTGTTTGAAAATTAACTGTTTAAAACTCATTTGTCTCCCCTGCTCCCCCTCAAAAAAACCCCCAAAAACATCAAGTAAGGTAAAACTACTCCAATTTCCTCTCACATGAATGTCCTGCTTTTTGATGACACCTACGTGTCCAGCGAGAGTCTCCTTGAGCCTGAAGCAGGACTTAACAGTCTGGAATACTAGTGCACGTAGCCCATGCCTAAGTTCCAGGTTAAGCTACAAATCAACAATGCTGTCACCTCTTTTTTAGTGGGATCCACGCCTTCTGGAAGTTCATCCACTGTCTTGTTCATCAGCACCTCTCGGGAATAAACTCCTTCGCCGTTGGGCACCAGGGTAGGGCTGCTGTTGTTGTAGCTGCTGCTGTTGCCGGGGCTGTTGCTGTTGTCGCTGTGGTTGAAGTGTGATTTATACTCAGGGGAAGCGCTTGTCGTACTTGAACCAGCCAAGTTGGTCGTGCTGAGGGTTGTCTTGTTCAGGCTGATGTTGTTAAGGTCCTGCCAAATGGAGGGAAGTGTGTCAAGACAAGAAGCAGTGGCAGAGCAAGTGGGGTTATCCCAGGATCTTTCTCTCTATTGGGGTTGGCGGGTGGGGGAACTGTTTCTGGCATAGATTATCTGTTGGTCTGTTGCTCCAAAGCTGCAAGGAGAAAGTCCAAACTGAACCATCAGTCCAGCACCTCCATCAATGTTACATCTTGACATTAGGGTGGCTAAAAGCATAGCACTGTTGAGAGTGCTTAGAAATCACTGAAGATACTGACAGTCGTCTCATTTTCCTGAAGGTAACACCAGGGGAAGGTGCATTTGGGAGGACAGAAGGTGAGATTAGGTATCTACCGTGTATAAATTTTTTTTGTAAAAATTTTTTTTCAGATTATACATTAAGAAAAATTTTTTTACACTGAGGGTGCTGGAACACTGGCCCAGGTTGCCCAGAGGGGCGGTGGATGCCCCATCCCTGGAAACATTCCAGGCCAGGCTGGACGGAGCAACCTGATCTGGTTGGAGATGTCCCTGCTCCTTGCAGGGGGGTTGGACTGGATGGCCTTTAAAGGTCCCTTCCAACTCAAACTGTCCTATGATTCTACGAAAATTTCTAAATTATCTGCAGTGGTGTTTGAACCCAGGTGTTTCCCACCCATACGGTCGAGAAGCAACTCACCACTTTGATCTCCGATATGGCCGACACATCCCCTAAGCTGTTCTTCATCTCTTCGTAGGACTTGCCATCCTAAAGGTAAAGAGAGTCATAAGAAGCAGGGGCCACCTTTAATTAGCACATTCTCTTGCTCTCTAATGGGGACAGGAGATATTTTGATGAATTTTAAAGGCCAGTGGTGCCCACTGAGGTGGCAGCTGGTGCCTCCCACAATCTCCAGCTCCTGGAAACAGGAGACTGTGCCAGAATCTGCTCATTCACTTGAAAACAAAGAAACAAACGGACTTTAGCCTTGGCAGTTACAATCACAGGTGAAACCAGGAAATTTAAAGACTTCAGAGAGCAGCAGGCAAATAAAGAGAAATCGTATTTACTGTTGGATTTAAATATTTTAAATTTTAAATTAATCTTACAGTGCACAAACATTTGAGATAAAAATATAATTTTTTCCCTTCCCTGATTAACTTCAGAGACTCAATCCCTAATTTCTTGTAATTTCATACCATATATTACCAGGTACCTCTTATTTCCTAAAAAAAAAAGGAATATATCAGATATATTGGCAAAGCTGATGACTGTGTTTTCCTAAGCAGCCAGGAGATGTCAGTTCTTAACAGGAACATCCAACAATGTTCCCCAACAAGAACAAACAACATCAACACATGGACTGCAGAGCAAACAGATTTAGACCCAAAACAGAGCAATGAGCGCACGCACCAGATGTTTCTGGGATGTCAACAGTTTGGATTGCTTGTCTGTAGCTGCTGAAGCTGCCTACAGGGGATATTTTTAGAGGCACATATTTTATGAGCTGTATCCTTGTTTTTCAGCAGTCCCCCCCCCCAAAAAAAAACAAAAAAAAATCCCAAACAAACCAAAACAAACAAGTTTTGACCTTTATTCTAAGCATCAACATTGTTTTAAGGGTCAGTGCTCTGGGAGTTGCTGTCTTATCTGTTCAAATCCAGCTGTCAAGACCGGCTTTCTACCACCGCACCAGTTACAAAGAAAGATGAAGCAGACCCAGCTGCAGGAAAAAAAAAATAATATCTCTGTTTGAGATTTCCTGCAGTGTGAAGTCCCCCTGGGGACCATCAGCCCGTTGCCCTGGCCATCCCACCTGCAGGCTCCAGCATGGGACTTTAGTTGCAGCCCTTGGGGCAACCAGAAGATGGGATTGCTTGTGAACTGGCTGAAGGTTGATGTTCATAGATCGAAACTGGAATGAGAAGGGATGATCTCACTGGTGAAGGGTCTGGTAGAACATTACCTAGGAGCTGAGCTTTTCCCAGTTGCCCATCATATATATATATACACACATATATATATAATTTATTTTTTTTTCCTTAAGTCATGCATACCAGTGCCATCGGGTGGCAGGAATTTAGTTGCACAGCCTGTCAGCATTGCTTCCACCTGGCTGTTTGCTATGCACCAACACTCTGGCTCCATTAACCACCAAAGCCCCTCCAGGATTGTTCTTTATTCCCAATAAACTCTGTGCTGCAGCACCAAGCCCCCAGGCTGGGGCATGGTCTGCGTGGAGTTAAGTGCGTCACTCCTTCCTTCGTCCAACCACGCTGTGTGCAACCAGGGTTGGAGACTGGGTCCAACAGACAGTACACGGTGGGACCTTATGCACTGGCCACATAGCAAATCTCTGCTCCTCATTATACTCCTGAAATGATTTGAACCCTCTGTATTTGAAAGGCAAAAGAAAGGAGTTCTTTCTTTCTCAGACATCTCCTGGGGCAGGTTTCCATTTCTATCTAGAGAAGAGCTGGCATTTGTCAAACAACTTTTGAGAAGAAGGTTTGTATGTAGGGCCCAAGGGTGACCTGGCTCAGGAGCTCCTGTGCTCTGATGGGCGTTCTGCAAACCTGGAGATGAGACCTGTCTGCTCACATCTTCCATTTTGCCAGAATTTACTCTTAAAGCTGGGTCACAATTTTTTTCTCTATGGCTGCATTTTGAAAAAATTTTATGATATGAGGTACCTCTGTTTCCACTTTAGCAGCCCCAACATGTTTTTGGCTGAAATCACAAACATGATTTGGAACCTAACAATTTTAAAAATAAAAATGTGAATATTGTGAATCAAAGCTCATTTACTCGTATTTGCAAAAGCCTCAGTTTCACCAAACACATACTTTTTGTTGATGACGGAGTAGAAGATGCTTAGGTACCACCAAAAAGCCATGAAGCTCAGGACATGTCACAGCAAGGTTTCATTCCACGCACCATAGAGGATATGTTCACTGACAACACCACCCTTTAAGCACCGCTGAGCACACGTGCGCACCACAGGGCTTTTCCAGCAACTTACGCTCCATTTGTAGGGGTCCCAAGCGTTGAACCATCCTGTGAAGTTGAGGGGTTCGTAGCCCTGCTTCACCAGTATTATCGGAGTTGCCAAGTCTCTTCCTGCCGGATGGGTCTTGAGATACACCTTAGCCGAGGCAATTGCCTCGTTCCTCTCGTATGTGTTGGAGGCTTTGCCAACCCAAAGGAAAATCTGCAAGGAGAGGAGGTGTTGAAGATCAGTGAGCAGTTAGGACCTGTAGAGGCACGGCTGTTTGTTCACCCCTGCCAACTGAAGCAGAGATAAGACTGCAACTGTTGTTTCCCAATAGTACCCTGGGATTTTGATTCCGGATTTCCTCCCAGTCAAGAAGGATTTTACTTTTGAGACAGGCTCAAAGCATAAATATTTCAGAAAATAGCTCTCGCATGCTTCAAGATTGCTAAACTCAGTCTTTGCATGGCCAAAAAATTAAATGGTGAGGAGTCAGTATCCAACAGTCTAAAGCAAGACCTCATCAACGGTGCTGGGAAAAGAGGGGGAGGGTTTCTGGGTGCCACCCCCTTGCATGAGCCAGCAAAGTCTGGAGCAGGTCCTCCTTTCTGAAACAGGGCTGGCAATACCACGTCACTCACGTGTTTTGGACCTGGGTGAGAAGGATTGGACATACACCTGCTTGTCTGACCAAGGGTGAAGAGTTTAGAGATGGGACAGATAGCATATTGCCCTGGGTTTCAAGTTGAATGATGGATTCAAACAAAATAAGCCACAAACTGTTTGAAAATATTGCAAATATGTTTGGGGGGAAGAGGAGAGGGAGTCAGTGCTGACCTCTTCCCATGTGTCTAGCAGCATGACATCATCTTCGTCCAAGTCTTCCTGGCAGAAGCCCACCACCTCTGTCATGATGAATCGACCCGTCTGGTTGGAACACTCAAAGAGGCGAGGCTGGTAGTGTGTGACCTGCTCTTGAAACCTTCCTCATGCATGGCAGGGAAAGAAAAAACAAGAAAGATGGAAATTCTTCCCACGTGGTTTACAGAAGGACGCTGCTGCTACTTGGCATGACCTTGAGGGAAGAGGTGGGAATATGGCAAACCTCATCTGAGGGCCTGAAAGTCAGGCAACGTCGGGTCTCAGGAGATTTTTGGATCATTTTAACAATTTTTAAAGGTAACTATTTCTCCACCCAAAGAGAGAAAAAGGAGAACTCTCCTCTTCTTGTGGAGATTAGCCTGTTGTCAGGTGAAAGCTACATCAGATCAATTGGTGACAAAGGAATGCATCACCTGCCAAGATGGCTGGAGAAATCAAAGTTGTTCAAAAGCAGGTTTAGCTTCATGAATCTTCTGGGGCTGCCTATAAAGCCAATGATATCTGGAAATGGAGCATGTGGTTTATGTAGCCCTTACGACAAGATACGGGATGAATTTACTGTGGGGAAAGGAGGGTGTAGCACACCCTCGTCTGCAGTTTGGATCTGCAGCTCCCACTTCAGAAGGTCTGACCCAAAAACTAAGAAAGAGACTTTCAGTGTGGTTTCTGACTAAGCTTTTGGCAATATTCTGGCCTGGTGCTCCTTTTGGTGAGGACATGATATCAAAGTGCTTACTCACTTTCCTGCAAAGTTTTGATCACTTGCTTAATGTTGTCTGGCCAAGCCCAGAGGAGCAAGCGGGTCACTATTACCTCTTTTCACTGGCGTAAGGTGCTTTGCCTCCCAAGGCTTCCCAGAACTCTGCTGGCTCTTGTCCCTCCAAAATAGTGTGCTTGTCCCGTTTGGAGACGATGTCAGCCACCATCTTTGCCATCTCCCTCTCATCTCCACTGCATCCCTGTGTTCAGGACATAAGATAGGGGTGGAGTTAGGGGCAGACTAGCAAAACATATCTGTGGGGAAAAGCTGGCTTGGCCATGCCCTCCTCAGGGAAAGTTTTAGACCTGCTTGAATGCCTTTGAGGGTCTCATCTGAGCTGGTCGCTCGGAATCCATTTCTAGTCCTTGAAGGGACATTCAGTGCAGCCAATAGCATCTAAGGCACAACTCATGGAATCATGGAATGATTTATGTTGGAAGGGACCTTTAAAGGTCATGTAGTCCAACCCCACCTGCCATGGGCAGGGACATCTTTCACTAGATCAGGTTGCTCAACCTGACTTTGAACAATTCCAGTGATGAGGCATCCGTAACTTCTCCAGGCAACCCTTCTGCTTTGGTTTGATTTACCATCCCATCTTGGAGCAGATGACTAAAAGAGGATAAATGAATATGCTCTAATCCTGGCTATTTTCTTACTGTTAGAGAACCTGGAGTCCTTTATTCAGCTGAAAGTCATATGAACCTCAAAAAAGAGGTGAAGTGAAGCCCTAAATGTGTTACTTCTATATAGAGAAGACTGTGTTACTGCTAATCCTCCACAGATAGAGCCTTCTCCTGAGTTCACCTTCCTCCATGGAAATGGACAGTCTGCATGCCCAAGGATACACCTCCACAGCTCAGTGGGTGTAGGAAACTCAAGCCTTACATCAGCAAGTTCAGCTTCCTTCAGCTGCCTCTCCTGAACTCACTGCAGTCTCACCTTCCCGCACCACAGGTAGCAGACTTGGCTCGTTGTCAGCAGGAAGACGTCATTGGAGTTGAGCGAGGAGGCCCGGGCCAGCACCTCCGTGGCCTTTGTGTTCATCTCATCTGTGCCTCTCACCTGGAAGAGGCGGATTGCCGGCTCGGGCATGCTTTTCTGAGCCCTGCTCGTGCCACCCTGCAAAGAAGCAGAGGAAAGGATGGTTGGGGAGGTGAGGAGGGCATACAAATCTAGAGTGCAACTGGTTTGAGGAAGAAGGCTCTTGCAGTCACAACCTTACATGCTGCTGCAACGACGGACCATGGTCCTACACAGAGTAGGTGAGGAAATCCAAATACCTTCTCATTCCAGGTTAGGATAAAACCCACATAGCTTAACTTCCACATTTTTCCTTGATTATTCTCTCTTGACCAGCTCCCATCAAGATGCTCAAGTTCAATGTGAGCAGATCTTTGTGTTTGCAAAGCATTTGCCATGTAAACTGGGCAAAGCAGCTGGATTTTGATTTCCAGCTGTGTTCAGCTGAACACCTGCCATGGAAGCCATATGGTGGGACCAACGCTGAGAGCTGAGGGTGATACCCTCTTCCCCAACCATTTATGATGTTTCCACCACAGACATCAGCAGACGAAGCATCAAGTGAAGTGGGTTAGTAGTTAACATGATGTAATTCAGGCAGGGACAATTCAAATCATATAATGGTTTGTAGGGTATTTTAGAGGACCCTCTCTGGATAGTGGTATCCGTAATTCACAGCGTGATTGTCTTGTTGTAGCTCTGCAACATATTTTGGGATAGAGCTGGAAAGAACATCACACATTAATGCTGGAGCTCAGGGGTGGACAGCTGAGTCTGGGTTAGTCCAGGACTGTGTTTACACATATGGTGTTCAGACTACTTGGGAAGTAGTAGAAATGTTCCACCACTTCCATCTGCCAGCCCGTGCAGACCTGGCAGACTCCTTTCCTGAATATCAGCCTATTTTTCTGGACTATTTCCATTGCAACCGCCAAGCTGTCATTGGTGCTTGCACCTTCCGTTGCCCGCGTGTGCAAAGCTGTATTACCTCGTAAATGATCAGCTTGCCCTTGAAGATCGCCAGGAAGTGTGCGGGCTCCTTGCCCATCGTCACGCGCACCTGCACAGCCTCATCCCCATGCTTCTTGTCCAGCTCAATGGCATTGAGGGCACAAGCGGTGATTTCATCCACAGAGGCATGGCGACCCTGGGGAAGAGAGAGGTGCCACGTGCAATGTGGCGAGATGAAGGGTATAAAGCTCTGCGCAATGTAACATCTTGCCAATCCCAAGCCCTGCATATGGTATCTTGAGATCAGCGTTAAAACCACAAGATGTTTAAATTTCTTTCATGTTCTCATTTTGGAGCCTCTAGGATCCCATTTTCAGAGCTTTTCTCTGCATTCCAGGGGAGGAAAATATACTTTAAAAAAGAAAGCAGAGATATTCCTATACTCACCTGACTCCAGGAGAGGAGGCTTTAAGGGATGATCTGAAAGACTACAAAGTTTGACCTCAGCCCTGTAAGCCCCATAATCCTTCACTGTTTCTGGTTGACATTGCTGGCTCTCAGTCTGATGCCAGATTGGCCTCAGAGTGTCCATGCTGCCTACAAAGCACAGCTTGGAATATTTGCAATGGACAGCTGACGATCAAAGAGCATGTGAGTTCTTCTGGATGCTTGGGCTTTTTGTCTGCAATTGCTTCTTTCAATTTCAGGCTTCCAGCAGACACAGAACACTCCCTTCTTCTTTGGCTTGACCTACCTGCCACATGTAGAGGACGTAGTGAGGCCTGCCTGACCTCAGGTAGGTGTACAGGACCAGGTAGCAATCGCCCCCATAGAACTGCCCATACGTCTTGGGATTCACTGACTGCATCTGCAAGTCCTCAATCCTCCACACCTAATGAGAGAAACATCTTGGTGAGCAGCAGTGGAGTCAACGTGAAGACAGAGCACAGACCCTTTGCCAGCAGAACACTGAATTTCAGGTCTGCAGTTGGAAAGATAACCCTTCATCTCTACCCTGGATGCCAGTCTATGTTCCTCCAGCTTGATAGAGTACTTTCTAACAAAGTCAGGTCTCTCCAGTGACCGTCACAATACACGTGCCATTAATAGCCTTTCTGCAGTCAGTGACTCTCAAGGAGGAGTAGCCTCCTGATCCCTCTCAGTCCCACAGTCCCCCTCTCAACCAGCTCCATCTCCCATGGGAGGATACAAGAATGGGAGAGGGGCCTCTGCTCCATGCAAATTTGGTTGATATGGACCTAAGTGGGAGATAGAGTGAGAAGGCAGTTGGCTGTATCAGTCTAGGTCTCCCCGGAGCCTTCTCTTCTCCAGGCTGAACAGCCCCAGCTGTCTCAGCCTGTCCTCATAGGAGAGGTGCTCCAGCCCTCTGATCATCCTCGTGGCCCTCCTCTATTTGTCTATTTGGAAAAACTCATAATGGCATCCTCTGTCAGCAAAAGGAGCTCTCTCACCTCTATCTCCCCGGAGGCATCATCTACCATTCTCTGCTCAGCAGCTAGCTCCGGTCTGGCGTGGAGCTGAGTAGTGTCAAACTTCACCTGCTCCACCTTGGCTGCATGCACCAGCAGAGGAAAAGCGAGAACCCAGTGAATGCACAATAACATATGAATTTTCTTGCACACACACAATCTTTACACATGTGAGAAAAACCTAGTCCACGGTTACATGAAGCCAGTCTTGCCACCAGTAAGCCAATGTTGATTTTGGACCATGCAAGAGCTCATACACCCCAGTGTTGATCTGTTACAGGCTGGCAATGAGCCATATAGTGCGTTCCAGTGATGACTGGCTGGTAGAAATATTAGTTGTCTCCTGACTGAAAAGTTGTAATGGTTTTCCAAATGCATACATATTTCCCTCCCTTTTAAATGTTTCTTTCAGAAATAAAATGGCTGCATTTCTCCAGCTCATGGCAAAGAGAGAGCTCATTTATGGACAGCATGGAGAGAGGCAGAGGTGGAGAGAGAAAAGAGAGATCTTGCAAGGGAAAGAGATTCACAGTCCTGAAGCTGTTATTGATGGAGGCATTCAGCATCTCAGTCACCATCCCATCATTCATCACAAAATTCTCTCTCCTCAGTATCGTTTACTCTCAGGGGTTTATGCATTGCAATATTCACTTCAGCAGCGTGATAAATTGAGGCACCGTTTACACCAGTGTAAATACAGAATAATTCCATTGACGTCAGGAGGGTCTTGGGTGGATGCCAGCGTAAATGAAAGGAGAATGTTGTTCAACACTTCCTTATTAGGTTCATCATTAGCCCTTTATAAAGAAAATTAGGAAGTTCTGCAAGTGTGATTTTTTGCACACAATTTTTCAGACAGGAGTGATCTGCCAACATTTACATTTGGAATACGAGGCAGCTTGGTTCATATAAGAAGCCTCAGTAGTTCCCAAAGTTGTTCAGTTCCTGAATCCTTTTCAGCTAATGAGGGAGGTGGAAAATAGAAGGCGTGAGAAGAACGTTGAACTAGATTTTCAAGGTGCTGAAGGCAGAGGACCATTAATGTGAGTGAAGTTCCCTCAGCTGTTGTTTAGCACAGGTAGGAAAGCCAAATCCAGGACAGTCATGCTCACCAATTTTGCCAGTAGTGTAGACTTTTCCCAAGCCTTGCGTTTCGTCCTTTTCTGTCCACCTCTGGAAGAGCTGTTTAAACATGGCCGACTCTGCTCCATCATTGATCACTTCCACATTGGTGGATGAAGGATAGCCTTTGGCTTGGATAAAACCCTAGTGGGTTTGGAAAAGGACATTAGTGGGGACACATCAAGCTTTTCACAGACATGAAAAGAGGGATGTGGACCTAAGCCAGCCCAAAGAGTGAATGTCCCCCACTGAACACAGTGGCATGACCAAGGACAGGATTCACCCCAAGACTGGCATTCAGACTTAGAAACTGAGACGTCTACAATCTCTCACTGTAGTATCCATGTTTATTTCTGTGTTTAGGAGACTACATCTCCGTAGATGGCTTCTGGTGATCGACCTAGGAGTTAGAGGGGAGGGAGTAGTGATGGAGTGTGCCCATAACCCAAGAGCCTAGCTCAGTTCTTCACTTCTCTCCAATCTTTTTGTCATTCTCTAAAACAAGGAGACTGTCCTCCCTGTAGAGTGATAGAGCACACGCATGCTAGGGTTAGTGGTGGGATGGAGGGAGCTCAGTACCCCAGAGAACAATGGGCGTTCTGAAGGGACTAAACTCTCACAAATCTCTGGTTTATTTTCTTTTTTTTTCCTAAAAACAAATTATTTCTTTGCAATAGAACCACTATTGAGTTAAAAGACTACTTCAACAGAGGTGCTTGATACAATATGAGAGGGAAGAAAATGATCTGCCACAGTGCCAAAGTCATTGCTCAGTTTTTGAGAGCTGCTCTTGTATTTATCTCGGCAGGCTCCAGGATGACCTGGAGGTACAGTGCTGACAGCCATGGTTCAGGGAAGGAGCCTGATTGTGTGCTTCTGAGCATTCATCTTCTGGTGTAAATACTGCAGCCACACACTCCCCCCAGGGAAAAGCAGAGCAGATGGTCTTCCCATCCCTCCCACCTGCTGCACTGAAAGAAAGAGATGTCTTTTGTTCTACATGTGTAGCTCAGGGCCAGAATTTGCTGATCGCCCACTAAAAAGCATCTGAGCTAAGCTTTTGAATGGAGCTTAGAGAACAGCGAGATAAGTTTTAAGGCAAAGTTTGTCTAAGCTTTTCTTCTCCAAGATAACAGCTGCAATTGGTACTGAAGCTGGGTGTCTCCAGGTAAGACCTTATGGAAGGTGGGGCCACCGAAGTTCAGAATCTCCTAGTAAGATCTCAGTGAAGATGAGGCCGTTTATCATCTTCATGTAAATGAATAGATGATTTAAAATCTGAACTTCCTTGTAGCCTGCACTTCAACATGCCAACTTGTAAAAAAACTACCTTACTCGCACAGGCTCCCTCGAGGCTAATTTTTTCTGAAAGGAAGGGTTGAGGCATGCTCTGCCAGAAGATAACTGCATGGCAGCTCATCTGGAGGAGCGGCATAGGTGCCAGGGCACTGTGCTGGTGTGCTCTACCTTAACATGAGCCCTCGTCTTGCCTCAGGTTGGCCAATCTGAGTTAATAGTAGTTAATATCAGATCTCTTTCTACCCTATGGAAGAGCCCTGTATCATCTTCAAATTCACACGCAGAACCTGTGCCAGACCCATCAGCATTGTGAAAAAGACTTGCTGCCTGAGAGGACTTGGGGTTGAGGCCTATTGCATCTACACACGAGGTCTGGCTTTTCCAGAGACCCCAAGAAATTGAGTTCCCCGCTAGCTTGCCCAAGGTACTACTCTTGGTTGGGAACACAAGAGATGCCTTTCAGGGTCGGAGCAGTGGTCTGTGCTGCCTGGACCATGGCATTAAGAGATGCAGCCTAGCAAGCAGACGTGAGCCTGGTGGCTGTCTGCAGGGTGACCCCTTCACTCTCCCCAGCATCCACAATACTGGGTGTTAGAGAGGATATAAGAGTCCCTTTAATATCTGTTTCTGGACCTGCTGATCATGAATTTGTCTAATCCCATCTTGACCCTGCTGATACTCTCTGCCTCTACCATCTCTTGAATCAACAGATACCAAAAGTCCACCATTTACTGTGCAACAAACTCTTTTCTTTTATACTATTATTTCGTTTAGCAAATTCATTTGTAGTTTTAGTGGCAGGTCTTAGTTCTAGTGCAATCTGGTGACTAAGAATTTTGTTTTTACGTGATCATGCCTCCCTTTGACGTTTAACTTCTCTCTCTGTTATTAAACAGGCCAGCTCCTGAAGACCTACACTTAATTGCAATTAGTGGTCAGATCTAGATTAGCACTTAGTTAGCTTCCCATGATGTTTTTGCACTGCATTACAACTCACCACGGCTCGAGTGAAGGCTGCTTTTTTCTCTTCCGGGCTGGAGGCTTTTCCTCTCCAGACATAAATCTTAAAACCACCTTGGTCTAAAATGTAACAGTCCTGAGGTGAAACAGAAAAAAAAATGATGTAAAAAGATCTGCGCAGGTAAAGGTCTTCGTTTGTAGCCTACCCAGGTTGGATCCTCGTTGGACATTTAGGTTAAATGTAGATCTAGCTCATTTCCTTGCCTTGCAGACCTCTAACTCTGGTGCAAGCATTGGAAGAGGCAACAGAGCGTGGACTTACTGTGATTCTTACATGGACTACAACTACCATCAACCCTACGGGGCAAGGGTTCACAAGCCTCTTTTTTGAAAGCCTTTGGACAGAGGCTCTGTAAGGAATGTCCTTCCAGGGTGGGTCGCTGAAAATATATCTTCATGATTTTGTGAGCAGAGTATTAATTTGCTCTGAATTCTGCGGATGGAGGGCTATCCCTGAATATCAGGTATTAAGAAGCTTTCTTTACATTTGGAATTTATTCCTGGCCCACAGCTCTTTTTGACTCTGATTTCCAAGCTAATATCATCCTTGGCTGAGAGGGTCAATTTGCCATCTCTCGTTAGAGCAGCTTCACTGCATCACCTACCTCTGGCCATGGAGGTTGTAGCAGGGCCAAGCTGTCCCTGTTTTTCAGAGGACACTTGATAAACCTGAATGATGGAAGGGCTGACAATTTTCAGGAAACAGGGGCTCAGCTGAAAACAAAGCAAACCACAGCATCCCTTTCTTGCTTTTTCTCACCTCATGCTGGAGTAGATCCTGTGTCAGGGGCCGGGTGGCTATCTCCTGTACCACCAGGTCATTGTCCTTCTCGTAGACACTGAAAGACAGAGTCACCAAGCAGAGTCAGCCCACCATGAGAATGGATTGGGTTTGGGTTTGGAGCCCATCTCCAGACTTACTGGTAGAGCCGGACATTTGCTTTCTGCAGCTCATCTGCTTTTGCATCTGGGATGGCTTCTCGGAGCTCCCCACGCCTCTCACCCAGCACCATCTTCATGATCTGCATGAGGTCCGGGCAGTCCTTCTCATTGTCAATGATGCCAATTTGAGCACGGCCACCTCTTTCACTGTCCCTGATGCTGCGAGCCAGTGCGAGACCCTGCACAAGGGAGTAAAACCTGATCCAGACAACAACGTCAACAAGCCTCACACCTAGAGCAATGACTGAGTACCAGTAGTCCAAGCTAGACTACCACAGCTCTCTGAAGCTTCTAGTGTCCTCCAAATTTAGCGATTAAAAAAAGTGAATGTGTCTACAATGCCTGCTTATTGACTAACTCTCAGGAAAACATTGCTTATTATAGTTGCTCCTGGTGCTTGCTCCCACAGGGCACGGGCATGTGGTAGCCACAACAGGCATTGCCTGTGTGTGACAGGATGTAAGCAGGTCCAATGATCTTCTGCAGTGCTCTGGGAGAGAGATGCATGCATGCAGAGAACAATGATGCTGGGTGCTGCAGGACCCCGGGTGCCCTGTCGTGACATTTTACATTTAAATGTTTCAAGTATTCAAATAATGTGGATGTTTTCTGTGCAAAAGCAGCATGAAATGCCAAGCAACTAAGTAGGCTGAAATCTCCATTTTCCATGGAATTATTTTTTTCATTTACTCTTATAACGACAGCTTTGAAAGGGTCTCTCTTCGTAAGACCTAGGAAATGACCTGCTTGATTGCCAGGCCTGAGATGAACCATGACCTGTTCCTCACAGCAGCCTTTCCCCTACCTGCTCCCCCTTCTCTGTGTCCTGAGGATTTCTTTGTCTTTTTTTCCACCCACTGTTGGATTTTCTTCCCTAGCCACTGTGTCCTCGAAAAACACCTTCCCTGTGAAGCTTCCCTCTGTCCTAGTTCATCAGGGGCCACCATATGAAGAGTAGACCTATCTGCCTTCTAATGTGTATAATGACTTGCTATGAGTTTGGCCATCAGCTTTGCCGATGACCCATGGATACATCTTGCTTTATTACATCTCTGCATCTCAGCTCCTCTCTCAGTAAAATAAGGATAATGAGCCCTTTGCAAAGTGCCTTAAGAGCTATGGATCTGACCTATCAACATCTGGGTTATATATTCCTATTTGTCTCATATTGGCCAACTTAGAATTCCCTATGGTGCTGCTGACTTTTTTGGCTCACATCATGCAAGATACGGGGCACAGAGGGATGGAGATGGACCTCCCCTCCAGCTTTTCTGAAGCTGGAGCTAATGATGTGTCCACAGCTGCCGATGAAACCCAAGCTGAGGCCAGGTCTGAACTGAAGCAAAGCGCTTCCCTGGGCCTCTGATATCATCAGATGGAGAGGTAGATGATTTACTATGATATCTCTGTGTTGCTGGCTTTACTGAGATTTTTCACTGTGCAAACATTGAGCACTCTTTCTCTATTTTTCCCTCTCCAAGATAAAAAAAAAACCCCACACTAGTAATGCTAGTAAACTGAGAGGCTTTTTCCTGTACTCACCCTGGATTTCTCAGCAATGCTGCAGTTGGGTCCGTTCCACTGAATCAGCACTTTCCCAAGGTCCAGCAAGAAAACATCACCCTTATTGAAACTGTCCCAGGAAAGCGCTACCTGTCACAAGGAAATGAAAGCATTTGGCAAACTGGTTGGGACAACAAGAGCTGCAGGAGACAAGTCACAGCTGTTGTGACCAACTTCTTGGGGATGTAACAACTGGTCTGCAATGACATGCTCTTTTTTCTGGCACTCACTGAGCACAATCGCTTCTCTCATGATAATCCCAAGCCCCTGAGCGAGGTCTTGAAAATAATCCTGTAGCAGGGGTTCTTGAGGAGAGATGAGCTATCTAGCAGGCAAACCTGGTTCAAAATTGGTGTCGGAGGAGAGCCAAGGAGAAATGATCCATAAGGAGAGAGGAGTCTTCTTCTTACCTCTGTGGCTGACACGTGCTTCTTCCCCTTGACATGAAGAAGGCGCTTGATGTTGTACATATTGGTCTCCACATGCTTAAATCCTGAAGCCACTCCTCCTTTCTTGTAGCTGTTGTGTAGCAGGGAATAAGGAGTTAGAGCTGGTTAGAAAATACCTTCCCCTCTATCCTCTGAGAACATCTCAAGCTTTTGGTGACAACTAAAAAATCTAGTGCCAATATAATCTCAATGTCCTGAAAATTGAATGTCAAATACTCTGTGGCCTCACTCTGCTGTTCATGGTGCCTGGTCAGACCATGACTCCTCATGGTGTCCACCAATTTGTTACAGGTGCTGCGTCACTGTTGTGTATCGTGGGAGAAGGTGTGTAGACGAAAAGGAAGGTCAGGGATTGCAATGGAAATGTAACACAACCAAACTGAAAATCCCATTAACCGTGGTAGTGGCATCTCAGAATTGAAATATTCCATAAACATTCAATTAAAAAAATGAAAGATGCTTTGCAGAAAACAAACTTTTTTGCTATTTTTTTTTCCCTCCAAAATAGTTATTCTATTAAAAGTAGCTTAGATAAGAAATTGTTGCCATAAGCAGAACAAAATGTTGTTGTAAATAGGTACAGGACACTATCTTTCTCTCAGATTTAAGCTACCAATTTTGTTCTTCCATCCTTGAACACACACTTTGCAACAGCCACTGTTAGCTCTGTATCGCCTCACTGCACGATGCCATCTCCTCCTTTTAACACAACTCTGCAAGGAAGACATAATCACGTCATGAGAGGACGTGGTCCTCCAAGGACTGGATTTTTTGAGCAAGTCTAATCCACTTCCACATATCCTAGACCATTTTAGAAAACAGATCCAATGTTCATACTGCACTAATAATTGACACAATGCGATTGACATTTATGGGTAAAAGGGAAGAGACAATTGCTGAAAGTCTTACAGTTTTTGCCACGTGAGTAAGCTATTTTATCATAGCTTAGAAGACACTGGCAAATGTGGTCGGATGTGGGTGATTCACAGTAATCTAGGCTTGTCTGGTGCAGTTGAACACATCTATAGAAGGAGATGTGGAAAGATCCTGCTTTAATTTCTCATTGTGCCTCAGACTTCCTGACTGACCTTAGAGATGTGGTTTAGACCAAGATGAAGTCTAACTCATACCGATTTCAGAGGCAGATAGGTTTCCAAATAGACTTCTAAACTGACATGGTTTTGAAGGTCTGAATTTTAGTCCTTCATTGTCCCTTACTTATCTTTAAGATGAACTTAAAAGCACTTTTCTGCCTCACAAAAGTCCTGAGAAAACTCATGAGAGGTTGTAGAGATGCACAATACAGAGGTATCAAAAGCCAGACTGGCACACAGGGCATTGACCAGGGATGGCTTTTCGTCTGAGTTTTCTTCAGCTAGAAGGACCTTCCAAAGACTCCAAAGTGAGCGAAGACCATAACTTATTTTTTAAAAAAGGGAAATTTTTCTTCTGAATTTTGACCAACTTCAGTGCTGATTCATGTTTTTCAGACATTTGAAACGTTGATGGCTCTAAGATGGAGAGAAGGAAAGGGAACATCAGGGACCCTGACCTACCTCATTGCAGGGTATTTTATGCTACTCACATAATGCCATTGCGGAAATAGCTTTGGAAGGTCTCAGACTCGTGCCCCTGCACTTCCCGGTGCTGCACGGCGTTCCCTCTGAGCATGTTGTCCAGTTGGGTGACGTACAGGGCTGCGGCACCTTGCTCATCCTGAGATGAATCCTTGCCAATCCAGTAATGCAAATCCACAGCGGAGCCGCGAGAGGTTCTTTTGGTCTGGAGGAGGTGGGAAAAATGAGTCAGTATGAAGACACAGCCCATATGTGTGTTTCAAAAAATATGGCTGGCCAGGGAGACTTGTCAAAACCAAAAGACCATGGAGCTTTTTCCCAGGGCCTTTCCCAGTTCTGCCTTTCTTATGGGCAAGGCGAGATGGGACAGAGCATTAGGATGCTCCCTGGGACCTCAGCTCAGAGCGAAGGACGTGATTTGGGAAAGTATTTATGGGTCTTACGTATGTATTGCACTGAAGGATGTTTAGAATCAGAGAATGGTTTGGGTTGGAAGGGACCTTCAAAGGCCATCCAGTCCAACCCCCCTGCAAGGAGCAGGGACATCTCCAACCAGATCAGGTTGCTCAGAGCCTCATCCAACCTGGCCTTGAACGTTTCCAGGGATGGTGTATCCACTGCCTCTCTGGTGGGTTTTATGTTTTATATGCTCTGGTCTGGGTCTTATGCGCTTTTATAATTCTTGTTATCAAGGAACACTGAGCACCTTGCAATCATGAAAATTAATGCATTCAACCTGTCCTACTTTTGTAGAGTTTGATATTAAAACTTAAAGGAGACTTTTCTCACAGATCACCTTTATAAGTGCAATGTACGCTGCTATTTATTTCCCTGGAGATACTATCCTTTCTTTGCTGTTCTCTTTCTCATGTCACACCATGTAGTAACACAATCTGCCTCTGAATTCCTGCTGACTTGCAAAACAGACATCACCCCAAGCGAAGCCAAGCCTGTGTGTGCGTGCTGTGATTCATCTCATCACAGAAAAACACAAAAGCCTAGGAAAATGAGGCAAGCAATCAAGAACAGGTGTGCTTATCGTCATGTGAGTTATGCCAGTTATTTTTCGGCACCTACTGTGTTAAACTCCATCACGAACACCTGGGAAAGGTGATAGAAGCTCATTTTATAAACTGTATTTGACACTAAGTTCTGTTTATTTGCTTTGTGCAGCGATACCACAGCGAAACACATTAGAACTGGAACAAAATACAGCTCAGTTCCTCTGGGCACAGCTAATTAATTTGTTGCAAAGTCACTCAATGTAATACACTGTTATTGAAGATGATCAAAGTCCCATTGTCCTGTGGACTATCTTCGTTTGGAGAGCCTCCAGCCAAGAGGCAGAAGGCAAAGATGAGTATGTCTACCCTCCCATCTGCAGGGGGAAAGGAGAGTTGTGGGCTGATTAAAGGCTTTTCTACCTGGGGAAGCCACTGCAGCATAAGTTGAGCCTGTGAGCATCACAATCTATTCTGATCTCTATAGTCAGCTCCTTGCAAGGACATTCATGCTCTGCTCTAGGCCTGTCTTTGGGTAGCTGCTACCAAATCGATTCAGCACTCCAAAAGCAGCATAAAGGCATGTGCACGGTGAATTAGGAGACATTCTGTGCCACTATCCCAGCCCCCTTTCCTAGCTTGACGTATAGTGTATGTGCACTTGGTTCTTGTGGGATGGTGGAGGCTTTGCTGGTGGAGATGTTTGCAGGAGGGACACTCAGACCCAGGAAATGGGAAATGCTTGTGGTTTCCACAATATGGACATTGATGCAATGAGGCGTGGATTGATCTATACAGATGACGAGATTTGGAAGGAAGTCTGGTAGCTGAGTGCAACACACCATCCTCCCACAGAACTTCTGGAACACAAGGCACTTTGTACAGCCCATAGAGTAGAATAGAAGCATGAAGTTCCTCATGCTTCTGGCTAGACTGTGTTCCTCTGGTTGCAAGTAGGTCTGGACCAAACTTGGGAGGGACAGATGAAGTGTCCTAATGGGGACATGAGGAGGGCTGCAGAGCCTCTCTGCTGCTTGTGTAACAGAAAGTAGGTGGCAGACCTCCATAACCCACATCATCTGCTGAAAATGAGACCCTCCAGTCAGCCAACTCTCACAGCCCCGAAAGGCTCCCCTAAGCCATGCAAATGTGGGCCTTGATTTAGTTTGCCAGGAACGTGCAGACCATTTTGTCATGTCTGGGTATGACTCAGTTGATCAGAAGATAAATAATTTTAATGAATTCCTAAGTTAATGGTTCCTCTGGACTTCTGATTTATGAAACACACGGTGTTGTTGCAACAGCCACATTAAATCCAGGTGTGTGACTAGATGGCGAACACAGATGCACAACCACTTTTACCCACAGTGCTACCGAAGAGAGCAATGTTTGCTAGCCTTACTTACGTGCAGAATTATGTAACAGTCTCCTTCAAAGAAAGTCCCATAAGCCTTTTCAGGTACAGGAACCATCTTCATATTCTGTAAGGAAATGAAGGTTTGGGTCATTGCTAGAACTTCAGAGAGAGAAGTTGATGTGTGTGAAACAGGACAGCTGGGGTGCATGAAACACTAAGGTGACTATCGGGGTTTGGAGAAGGAAGAATCAGGGCTGTGGTTGTGAGTTGGGAAAAAAAAACCCACTTCTGGGGGAAATCCCAGCAGTACTAAGGGGTGAGAAGGGGCACATGATAATGACAGATTGACAGGTGTTTTTTAGTCTTCTTGCCCTTCTGCAATCCTGTAGAGCTAAAGCAAGAAGACCTGGAGGTCAATCTGACGTGATCCAGAGCTTCAGAGCTTGCATTTGTAGGGAATTTCCCAGGGGCGTGAGCACATCCCATCCTAGGTTTTAGGGCATGTCTTTTACTCAGTACCCATATGTTCAAGGAGAACTTTGAGAGCTTTATTAGGATAACCACTTTGCCAGGGATTCATAGCCAGTAGTAATGCTGAGAAAAGAGAGACTTGAGGACACTGACATGTCCCTCACCCCTCCAGATCCTAATTGCACGCTTCATCTGGTACAAGTGCACAATTAACCAGCTGTGCCTACCCAGCCTAGGTGCCTGGATGTGCCACCCAGCAGTATACACACAGCTCCTGGGCTTGAACTGGCTCGGTGGTTCCCTGGAATTAGAGACACATTCTTCTGGTGGCCTGACTTGTTTCCCGACATACCAGCCTGACCCTTGTGAACCAACACGTCTCTAATTACAGATCCCCTGGAAGGAAGCTTAACACAGTGCTTTGGAGAGAAATGGAAAGGCAAAGACCTTGTGACATTTAGAACATAGCTGGCACTTGCAGAAGGCCAGCATCACTTGGAGACACATGTTGAAGCCCCTTCCCACTGCTTGCCCGAGTGGACTCTGGATCTCATTCTAAGCCCCCCTGTCATTGCAGAGGAATGTTCTTGGTGAACTGGGCCAGAAGAAGGCAGAACTGAGCACAGCCTGGCTCCAAACCGAAAGCAAAGACCACCACAAGCAGAAGGTGACCTCACAGACTGCAGTATCTGCCTGCAGTGACCCATCGATCAGAGTTGGAAATACAAAGATGAAGTGCAATAGACACCATGGGGTGCCTTTGCTGCAAAAATGGGTGCCTTCCCCAAGTGTTGCGTTGTCTCTCTCTCACTCCCACCCTGTGCCACTCGAGAAGAGGGAGGGTTGGGGGGGGTTATCTTGTTCTCTGTCTCATTATCCTGCTGTTTTTAGTAATAAACGAATATTTTTTTCCCGCGTCGAGTCTGTTCTGCCTGTAATGGTAACGTTAAGGATTTTCTCTCTGTCCTTATCTCAAACCTTGAACTGTTTTTCTCATATTATCTCTCCTTGTTCTGTCGGAGGGTGGGGGCAGTGAGAGAGAGACTGCGTAGTCTGGTCCCGATCGGGGCTGAACTACGACACCATGGCAGTTGCTGGTATAGACTAAGGTTACCTAAGCATAACACCTCTTCTTGGCAAAACAGCTAATTCATTTCTGACGTGCTAAAGCAGCTTTGCCTTGGTTCCTGAAGGGGGTGAGAAAGCCTCCAGTGCTGGAGAAACAGCTTCAGTTCCACCACATTCGTATTTCCTTAGCCAATATTATCCTTGTTTTACAGAGCAGGAAACCAAAGCAATAACATGTTGAAAGTTGCATAGGGAGAAGTTGGGTCTCCTGTTTCCCACTGTATCTTATCTGTAACACTCTCTTTTCCTACTCATATTCCTTCAGGAATGTCTCTTTCTTGAAACATACACACACGTGCAGAGGACATATGCCATCATTGCCTCTTGTCATACCTCTATGCCCCATATCTGCAGTCCCAGCTTTCTCTCAATAGTTGGGAGATTTGTGTCACCGTCTGTCATCCTGCAGTTTGAGCTAGAAGGAAACAGAAGAAGAAAAAACAAATTAACTGTACAATTGGACATGACAGTAAGTGTGCTAGTCAGCTGAGTTCCTTTTACTGTCAGTGGAAGTTTAATACAGATAATCCACACCTTGAAGAGTCTCTATTTTTCTGCTGTGAAAAGAGCACAGCTATAATTATCAACAATTAGGTGGGATGAACCCCCATTCCCAGGGTATCCATGCTGATGGGAGGCCAAGCAAAATGTGGGATCAGAGCCCAGCAAAGACTGGGTGGGATCCTGATGTTCTGGTGTGGGATTATTTTTCCCGTTTGACTAGGTAGAAAGGATTTGCTTGGGTGTTGGACCTGACACCAGCACTGCTTTGTTCCCACCATGGCAGAAGGGGTGGCAGAGACTACGGTGGACCTCCAGGAGATCCATGCCCTCCGGGAACAGCCTTTGGAGGTCAGGTCAGATACCCTGGGGCACTGGGAACCTAAGGAATGAAGCCCTTCCACTTCAGGATGAGATGCAGGTCTAAACTAAGACATCTGCAAGGTATCTCAGGGCAGGGCACCAGGCTCTCAGCTCCATAAAGGTCAATGCAGACGTAGTCACCAGTCAGCAGAGCATATGGAGCGATCCAACTTGTGACTCAGACTTTACACATAGCAAAGCAACTCCCTAGGCTCTGTTGCCTTTATGGGGAAGAGGTAGGTTTTAGTTGCCCACACAAAGGGGTCTGGAGACATTTGAGATGTTTTTGGTATCTCCAGCTGCCTCTCCGATGGGTGAAGGTCTCCTATCCATCCTCTATCATATTTACCAGCTGTGAAAAGAAAAAAGGACTACCCTTAGCTATGCTCCCTGTTCCTACTGCTTGGATAGCTGAGGTTTTGCTCAAGAAGCACCTTCTGAACCCAGCTTGTTTACAGGACAACCTGCTGGAGCAATGTCTATGAAAACACTGGGTTATATCCTAGCAGAACTGGCTGGCCCGTGGGGCACAGGAGGTGCCTCCTGAGCAGCTCGGCTCCGATGGAGCAGCCACAGGACAGATTGTGTTTGTGTAGGGGCAAGACCCATATCAGCTGTTCCCGTACGAGTCAATCCTGCTCACAAATCAAAGCCTAGCTTCAAGGGAAAACACGGCTCACTGATTTCTGTGTTTTGCATTCATTTGCTTCGCCAGTGAACTCCCCTGATTTGCATTTGCTCGTGACGACCGAACGATTGTACTACGCTGAAAACAACTTGATTGACTGCATTTTCTTCTCTGTTCCTGGATGAAAAGGCTGCACTGATTGTAGGCCATGGCCCCTCCTGCGCTCCTCTGCTCAGCTGTAAGAAACCATCCATGAGAAGGAACGGTGCCGTGGCTGCCTCTGCTCGGCACAACGACTGAGCCACGATAAGATGAAAAACAGAAGAAGCCACTGCACAAAACCATGGAAGAGGCTTCTTTTGAGGGAGAAAACAACAAAGACAGATGATGGCCTGCCAGAAGGCGTGTTTATTGCTGATGTTAGGAGAGCATGGAGAGATGCACTGCACTTGGCACCATAAAGCCATAAGAAGCTATGGTCCTTCTCCTGAAGAGTTTGCACACTAAGTAAAAGCACAAAAATTGCTGTGCTAGACAGGACTGTTTGTCTATCCAGGTCTTCCACAGCCCAGAGCTCTTCACACATGCAGTGGAGAGATGCAGGTACCTCCAGGGGTGGTTTGAGCACAGCCCAGCTCATCTCTGCTAACTGAGCAAGCATCCATGGTCTGGCAGCCTTGGGCAGAAGGAGTCACGCTCACTCCTCCCTGAACACAGAAGTATCTGAAGGACCATGAAAGATTGAGTCCATGTGGCCTCAGGTACCTAGCAGGAGTGCATTCAGCAACATTCATCTCCCTCTCAGGTTGTCCAGATAGCTTCCAGAAAAGAAGAAGAAGAGAAAAAAAAAAAAGATGTTTCTCATCTCAATTCCCAGAAAGGTAATTGAGGCTTACACAGATTAAAAGCCAGATCCAGGAAGATGTTTCAGTGTCTCCAGAGGAGCTAGACACTTTTCTGAATAGAGTCCTGACTGACCTACTGTGGCAGCCATGGATACCAGGAACTGAAGCAAAAAAGAACCATGATCCCAGTTCAGATCTTTAACCAAAAGACCTTTCCTTTCTTTTAAATATGGCATTTGAAAGGTCCCTCTCAAATGAAAAAAAAAGAAAAATCAAATGAATCTTCCTTCCCTCAGCTATCTTTTTAATTTATTTAGGGTTTTTCCTTCCAGCATCAAAACAGGAAAAACCTGAAAACAAAGCCAATAAAGATGTTTGTATGTGAGGGAGAATTCAGGAGGGGGGAAGTTTTTTAGCAAGACTGACACTGATCCCAGTGGAAGGCAGCAGGCGTCTTGCTCGCCGGCTAACAGAGCATGAAACCGGCAGCTGGCCAGCTGTGAGACACAGCTGGCTCCCTACTTCGCCCCAGCATCCCAACCTCTCCGGTTGGAAAAGTTAACCCAAAGGATGCTGAGATTCCTCTGAGTGCTGACAAAACTTTCCGAAAGCCAGCAACGCTCTACAGATTCCCATCCAAACCTCTTTGACTCAAAACAGGGATCTTATTCTGCTCTGCTCCTGGGGGTCCTTTCTCCATCTGAAACCTGCCCAATAGTGCTGGTCCCCACTTTTCTGGGAAATGCTGTCCCTCCCTTCCTCCCTATTAAACTGGGAGCGGTGTGAAGCACAGGTAAGGTTGGCTCTTTCTTCGGACTTTCCAGCTTCTTTCAGCTCGTGGCCACGTTAGAAATAACAGGAATACGACTTATATAATCAGACAGCTGGTTTCATTAATGATTTAATGTGGGTTTTTAATCAGGTGATCCCATAATTCAACTTGCCTAGACACAAAATCTAGTATTTATGGAGTGAAAACTTCCTGTTTGTGCTGAAACCAGGAAGGGCAGAAACTTTTCTAATTTAAAAAGAAAAAAAAAAAGGGCTGTTAAGAGGCTTGTGTTCGCTGTCGGGTTTGAACAGTGGTGTCCGGGTCAGTTCCTAACTCAATCAAACCAGTTTTGCCCAGCGCTAGGTGAAACGCAAATTGGTGAAATGCCTCTGGGGCAGGAATTCACCAGAAAATAACTTAGTTACGGGGATGGACATTCGCTTCCTTGTACTCAGACACAGCTTTACCTGCGGAGGGGAAGAGAGGCACTAATGCAGCTCTAGCTCCCCTCTTTGCCTTTAGTAACATGCAACTGCACAATTTGCACCTCCAGGGACAGCTACCCCATTTCCACCATTTCCAGGGACTCTTGAAACCATAGAAAGAGGAGACACCATGAGAAGAGGCTGAGAGGCAGCCACTGCATAGTAAAGACAACCATTGGCTCAGAGCTGCTCTGCTGGGTCATCTCCACTCAGTTAAGATGCTATAAATTAAACTGCAAAGACCAAATGCTGCTGTTGGGTGAGAGCAGAGGACCTGGAAACCAAATATCAGTGACTGGCATCTTGGCTGGACGTCACAGTGGGGACAACCTGGAGCCTCCAGAGTTGAAAGCAAAGCCTTCCCCAATGCAATCTAGGTAACGAAGCTGGTGAGTGCGGGCAGATGGATCCCTGTTACACCCACTCCCCTTGACACGGTGCCAAAATCACAGCAACACTCCTGTTTGCTAAATAGAATCCCCATCCCCTCTCCAACCAGCACTGTGTGGGGAA
The DNA here is from genome assembly GCA_009806455.1 of Tetrax tetrax. NCBI lineage: Eukaryota > Metazoa > Chordata > Aves > Otidiformes > Otididae > Tetrax > Tetrax tetrax. The sequence goes on from WHYT01016946.1 coordinate 179,058, forward strand.
AAGCTTTGCCTTCAGAAGGGACTAGATGACTAATTAACTGTCAAGGTCACTCCCAAGATTGGTTAATGAATAACAGTTGGGGTGGAAGTGCCAGCAATCCCTACTTCATTTCGGTCAACCCAGTAAGCGTCGAGAAAGCAGACCTAGCAGGACATTTCTTCAGGCAGACTTGGGCTGTTTGGGTGGGGATGGAAAATCAGGGTGATAGGAGATCTTTTCAAACTCCTGAAGTACGTTCTGAATTAAGCTTGATTTGGCTTGTCTGGGTTTTGGCGGCACACTTACTGGGCTGTAGTCACGGTAATAAAACCCCAGCGAAATGACTAATGCTCTGTACAGCTTTGGGAAAATAGGAAGCAGCTGTGGCTCCAGCCTTTCCAGGCTGAAAGGGCTAATTATTGGGAATACTTGGACTGGCATTAGATGAGGTAAACCAGGGTTGTTGAATTGCTTTCATTGTCTCCATTATAGTTGGGCATCTGGGCCCAAGTAGGTGCCATTTTTTTGTTTGCCAAGAGGACAGCAGTTAACTCTTGTTTTGCCCAGAGGAATAAAATTCAATATTGAGTTACCTTGTGTGGCTCCTCAGCTGCTGCTTGGGACCGTTGCTTTGAATGGTGACTGTCCCTAGCAAGTGACTGTCCAGAAGTACAGCACTCAACCAATATAAGCTGTCTTTTATTTTCATGTTGCAAGAGGAGAAAAAGTGGTTTTTATCACATGAGGAAATGATGGGTAGGACAGGGCTCTGAGCAACCTGATCTGGTTGGAGGTGTCCCTGCTCCTTGCAGGGGGTTGGACTGGATGGGCTTTAAAGGTCCCTTCAAACCTTAACTATTCTATGATTCTATGAGGTCCAGCAATGGGGCTTGTCTTCTCTCTCATGTTGTCACACACCCCATCACATAATATCCTCCTCTAATTTTTTGGCAGGAAGGTAAAGTTTGCATAGGTGAGAGCACCTGCGACATACATATCCATAGGTGTGTGAGTGTGGTGGTGAAAGCTCCTGTCCTCTTGCACCATCACAGGAAGGCTTGCAATCAGAGAAGCTGAACTGCATTACCCACATTGGATGTGCTGGGATGTGGTGATGAGGCAGGGAACGGAATATATTCTTTGCGGGGTGGCAAAAGAGGAGGATGTACAGCTTGGCTCACCCTCCTCCTCTAGGTCCCGTGAGGTCCAGGTTCAGGAGCTCAGTGTGGCCAGCATGCCAAGGAGAGGGCTTTGCACAGACGTGCCTGGCTGACCACAGAGAGCACTTCAGCCTTCTTGGAAAGAGCTGTTGCCTGGCAGCTAAAATTACGTAAAACAGGCCTTGAAAGAAGATGCTATTTCTGATCATGGTGGGCAATTAAATATTGGAACAGCTTATTAGGGAAGCTGGCAGGCTCGCCTTTACTTGATGTCTTTGAAATGAGATGGCTAAATGGCCGGGGTGTGCTCTCTGGGCTGGGCTCCCTGAGGTCTGTGACCATGAGCCCCTGTTCAGGTGCTGCACTTAGAGCAAGCTGCGCCTTCCTGTCGGTCTGGCATTAAGGCGATAACATGGATTGATCCTAATGCTTCAGGGCTTCACCCAGCCACCTCCACAGGCCAGAAAAGATCCCCTATCTGTGCTACCAAACCATCTGGGTGGATCATGAAAGGGGTTGAAGAGCTTTTTCAGTCTTCTCAAGTAGAGATGGATCAAAACTTGAGATGGGGCATTGGACGGGATGAACTAAGATTGTGAAGAAGCTTCTTGCTCACCTTCTCAGCGTCAATGGCTCTGGAGCAAAGAAGGGACTTCACTGGGTTCAGATGAGCAAGTTTCCCCTTTCTCAAAGAATGGCTGCCAGGGATCATCAGATCATGTCTTGTCCAAACAGCTACGTGCCATCACAGGCAGTTTGTCTTTTCTGTTCATGGGACAGTGGCTGGGCACTGAGGACTGAGATGCTGAAGCTTGTTCAGCCTTAATGTGAATGAAGACTTAAGGGCCTGGGATGAAGAGGAGACTCACCGAGGTGATTTTATGTTCTTGGTGGCTTCTCAAACTGCACATGCGCTATACCCCAGGAGAGGTTCATTAAATTCAAAGGATGCACCAACCTGGATCCACCTAGCCAAGTAATTTCTCAGGTTCTGCCTGAGCAATAACCAGCTTACCCTGACTGACAAAAGCTGACCAGTCTCCCCAGGACCCAGTTGCTGTATCTCTTGAACTTTGCAAATTTACCCCATCTCCAACCACCATCCCAGGCATTACCAAGAAGACCTTCAGCTTGCTGTGTCTTCGTATTACCTGTGCCTTCACTCCTTCTCCATTTCTGGCATCTCTGGCTTACTTACTAGCTTACACTCAGTCTCTCCAAGAAACCCACTGATACTGTGGATTTCTTTTTTAATTTTACTTTTTGTTTTACTTTTTTTACCTTTACCTTTCAGCCCCTTGTGAGCCACATGCAGATGGGCTTTGCATTAATTCTCCAAACCTACCATTGTTCCTTACTTAAAAGCAAGGAGCACAAGGAAACACTAGGTTACTGGGAAATAACCACCTTCCCAGTTGCAACAGCCCTCAGTCTGTATCTTATCTGCCTCTTCAAATTCCTCAGAGGACATGGAATTTAGAAGGACAGGCAACTCACAATTTATCTCCTCTGACTTTGACTAGTCCCTGCAGCTGCCTCATTTCCACCTGCCATAAATTCCAGCTCAACACCTTGCTCCATCCAGCAAATCTTGCTCATCTCTCCACACCTCTCTTTATGACCTCCTTTGTCCTCTCTATTTATCTCACTGCTGGTAGCATTCCAGCAGTCTGATCTTCAAGCAGGTGGTCTTGGGAAACTGATTTGTAGGAGCAGATTTTTCCCAAACTCTTTCTATTTCTGAATCCTCCCTCTAAAATTTTAACAACTGACTGTTTTTCCTGGGAATGGTAGAGCTGTATTGTCCCCGTAAACTTCTCAACAATGTCAGAACAATGTACCGACAATTAAATGAGAGAGGTTGAACGCCAGCCACAACTCCCAAGCCGTGCAGCCTGAGTTTCCACATCCATCGTGCTGGATGCAGAGCCCAGCGCTCAGCAGCGACTGGCGCTGGCAAAGGGAGCGCAAACTGGCTGAATGCGGAGGCTGGCAGTCCTTGCCTCCATGTCCTGTAAAGAAGGTCAGAGCACCCACGCAGCTCATAACTGACTGATTTCCCGGGAAGTCCTTCTTCCTTCTTCTTTCCCGGGATGTCTTTGAAAGCGGCAGGCTTTCCCAGGCAGGTGGCATCTCTGTAGGGTGAGGGCAGCTCTATTAGACTCAAAGCTTTCAGAAGCAGCAGTGGAGTCTGAGCTGCAGTAACTTCCCCCCGAGATCAGTCCCTGTGCCTGATAATGAACTCTTTTGGCGCAAACCCACCTCTCTCTGAAGATCCATGAGAGAAAACGGTGGCACAAGAAGCTGTTAAAAGCCTCCTGCATGCAAGTGCCTTGCAGCAGTGTTGCCCTTGGTGTGGTGCCAGGTGCATCATTTTCAAATAATAAAATGCAGCTTGGCATGTGTCCACTTCAGAGGTATCCATTCCACCTCTGGCTGCTCATTACGCCGTTATTGAGTCAGGAAGGGTACAGAGCCATCCCAAGGGAAAGGCGAGCATGTAGTTTCCAATTCTTTGTGAACAAATCTCTTTCTTTCAGTTCTTTCTCTCTTGGTGAAAGGGAGAGACCACTGGCTCAGGACCAGCACCGCTTCAGAAGGCAGGGCTTCGTGCCACAGTGAGGGCAGGAGACGCACGCAGAAGGAAAACAAAGCTGAAGCCATTTTAATTCCTCTTCCTGGTTTCCGCAGAAGTGGTTCAGGTTAGAAACATTCTCAGAAATTAAACTTCTAATTACTCTTCACCTCCAGGAAAAAAAGTTACGACCCTCTCCCATATTAGCATTTTAACAGAGCGTTATTTAACCTGGTGACTGCCGGTAAGTAAAATAGAGCTGAGACATCAGGGAGGAGAGCATGTGTGTTTGGTCATGGGTGCAAGAGCTTCCTGAGCCCCGGGGAGCACCTGTGCTTCAAAAGCTTATGGGAAGGGGGCATGTGAGAGCTGGAAGTTGAGGAGAGACTCTCAAAAGGCATCATTTTCCCAGCTGAGGAAAGGCTACTGCTTCCTATGCAGGATTAAAAGAGCGTGGAGAAAGGCTAGGAGAGGGGCTTAGAGGCTGAGATTCATCCACCCTCACTTGGATGTCTCAGTTTTAGGTGCTTAAGTCTGAGGAGGACTCTCCCTGGGTGGTTCCCCTCATCCTGACATCTGGTCTAGGAAGGATCTAGTCAGTCTTGGTCAGGAGGGACTCACTGTCCCCTTGGCCTATGAGGGTAACCCCTGGGGTGGAAAGCCCAGCTTGCAGTGCTGGACATCACCTCTCTCAGAGCGTGGGAGCTCAGTCCCATCCCGCATGCCCTGAGGCTCTGCTTGCCAGATCTATCAGCATGAACCGAGCCAACCATCACAAATAAAACCACAGTAAACCCAAACACCATAAACTGGCCCATCCTCCTCAAAGAAAGCAAGTCTAGAACTTACAATTTTTGCTATTGCATATAACAGCTTCATATTTATTGTGAGAATGTGCCTGCATACATGTGGTGCACAGTTTGAGCAGTGCGGTTGACCAAGGCTTTGCTATCAAAACCTTTGTTTGATGGTGATGGAGCAAGGGTGCTGGTCTGGCTCCACTGGTTCCCAGAGCATTGGCTTCCCAGTGGAAAGCGGCAAGATTAATATGAGCTATAAAAAGGAAGAGACTGTTCCAGTTTTGCTCCAGCTCAGATCTGCAAGCATTGCATCAAACTTGGGAAGAGAAAGCAAGGAGTTGTGGAAAAAAAACCTGGTTTACATTTCAGATTGCAAATTAAATGACCTGGACCTAAACGTGGCACTCCATAGGTGACTGTCCTCTTCCATTGCTGGTCTGAGGAGAAGCAACAGACTTGTTCAGGGGAAAGGTTTATTTCTTGAGCTGCAAAGGAAAGCTCACCCTTTTTTTTTATGTTGGATGAAAGACTTCTGCTGAAGGACACCTAACTTGTGTCAAAACAAGTAGGTACCAACCAACCCAATCCAGGCTTCCACTGGGATGGTCAAGGTGTGGGTTGTCTTCTATGAGCTTTAAAGTCATTGAAAGAGAGCCAGACCTTCATGGGATCTTCTCTAAAGAGAATACCAACAACATTTGCCTTTTTGGTACCAGTCACCCATACTAGTGTTATCCTCCGGGCTTATGTGAAACCAGAGGGACCTTCAGAGCCACATACATGGTGTGTTTATCACTCTTGCATCCAGCCCTTGCCACCCAAGGTAGGCTGCGAGGTCACTCAGTCCTCCTGTCACTTTGTGGGTGCCACTCACTCTCCACCTGCATCTCCTCACTTTAAGTGATTGCTCCTTGAGGAGCAAGCACCATCCCACCCTCAGGACGCCTCGTGGTTGTGTCTCCTTCCTGAGATGGCTGTCGGTGGCTGTTCTCTGTTGTGGTAGGAAAGGGGTCCAGGAAGAATAGAGAGAGGTGGGATTACTGGAAATGAGGGGCAGAGGGACACGGGGCAATAAGAAGGTGTAACTTTGCCCCTGTGGTATCTTGTGCTGTACGATGGATGGTGTTGGTGCATCACGATTTTGAGAGCTAAACCCTGTGCTGCCCAGTTCTGGGGCTTCTGCCACTGACACGACACAGCAAAGGGCAAAGCCTCAGCCCACGGGGCCACGTGTCTTGCACTCGCTTGGCATAAAAAGTGAAACCCAGCCCACGCAGGATCACAGCACACGAGTGCGGGATGAGTGTGTGATCCTCACTTGTCAGAAATGAAAGCCAGCTTTGAGAGAGCATCAACTGCATAAAGCCAAAGGAATAAAACATCCCTGCAAATACTGAAAACAGCTTCAGAAAGAGTCATTCACTGGGGGCTGCCTTTCGCACCCAGAGCCGCCAATGGGAGTTTTGTCTGAGCACAGGGAAGGGACCCAGGCATCTGAAAGACTGGGATGGGTGGGATTTGCCCAGACCCAGACAGCTGTTTCATAGAGAGCACCAAAGTGGAGTAACTCAGGCTCCAGCACTCCCAAAGGGAAGATGCATATCTCCATAGTCTCTATAACCCAAAAAAGAATATAATTTATAGCCCTGCCTGTTTCTTACCCTGTTCAGCTGTTTTTGTAAGAGCAGTTTTAAATAAAGGGCCAGACAGAAGCCTATTCTTTCATGCCAGGGCATGGCAACAAGACATTTTTAGGTAGGAGAGGTCAGCTGCTCTGAATAGCTCATTCCCCAGGGAACTGCCCAGGATGGAGCTCAACCATGCAATTTAGCATCCCCTGTGTCTCATGTCTTCGACGTGGGTATAAGGTAGTAACACGTTTCAGTGTTCCTCTACCCAGTACTGCCTCAGATAAGCACAAATAGGCTCAGATAAAGATGGATAACAAATGGTGGGATTGCTTTTTCAGGCAGACGTCCTTGGAAATCAAGGCAACTGAGGCAAATGCGCATCACCCGATGCCGAAAATGTGCATTATGTCTCAGAGGACTTTTCAGACTGAAGGGTGCCAAAGACTTAGCGACAATATTCACCCGGTTCTGCATTCCTTTTACATCCAGAATGGGTGGAAATACAGTGGAAATGTATATCATCCAGGATAAATAATAGTTAGGCCCATTTCCAGGGTTGTATTATGTAGAAAGGGCGAGCATGAGAAGAGAGGCTTTAGTGAGTTGTAGGAGCCTGTATCCCCTTGTGACTGCACAATCCGTTTCTCTGAAAGGCCAACAGAAGCTGAAGAATATATAGGAACAAACAAAGAGCGGGAGCAGAGATATTTTGGGTGTGGTGTGTCCACATCGGAGTCCTTCCTTGTGCAGGTGGACATTTCATATATAGAAAGCCCAACCCATGGATTTGTGTCAGTCTACAGCAAATATCAGAAGTCCACCAAAGCGCCACATTCCCTGGGATGAAGGAGGGACCTTGAGGAGGGGTGGTGGTGGCATGTGCCCACCCCAGGAGTGTCTAAAATGGAGCTGGGCCAGGTAGCACAAAGGCTGCCCCAAGCTCCCCTTCACTGCACCGGGCATTTCAGGGCTGTACTTCCAAGCAGGCTACCATGTACTCAGCATTATTTAAAATTGAGGGAAGGCTTTTGATCCATCAGGACATGCTTGGTACAGAGCAGAGCCCCAGCACCTCCCAGGCATGGGGCAGGTGCCTGAGCCAACCTCCTCCTGAATGACCGCAGTGCAGGCAGCACTGGGGGAGCAGGCTGCAGGACAGATCCAGCCCAAAGTCGCAGAGTCCATGGTGCATCTCCTCCACATCACGTGTCCCACACCTCCCCAGGGGCTCCAGAGCAGAAAAGGTTAATAGCCTCTGTGCTTAAAGTCCAGAAAAACACATGCAGCTCCACAGGAAAGATCACGAGACACCATGAGCATCTTCAACATCCTTAGCCATTCAGTCCTGACTTAATCAGGAGCCCCAAGATAAGGGGAAGGTGGGACACCAGGGTGATACCGTTTGAGGCCATGGCACAAAACCCTTGCTTCCAGCTGGGACACCTTGGCACCTGCTGCCACAAAGTCCTCCCTAGGAAATAACGTCACGAGACCTATGTGTCCACCGGTGGGAAGGGAGCTGGAGGAGGAAAAGGGCAGCGTGTTTGTGCAGGGAGGAGGAGGAGGGGAGGCTTGGCTGGCTCTGCCAGGAGGAAGGTGAGGGAAGACAGTGGGGGCTTTCCTGATCCGCACTGCACTGGCTGGAGTCCCTCTTTGCCTTTCCTCCTACCCAGGATCTCAGCCCGCGCAGAAGAATGGTAAAACCCTGCCAAAAAAGGAAAGCCGATACTCTCCGATTGTCTAATCTCTATTTTGCAGGCTCCAATCTGCCCTTTTAGTGGCGGTGTGTAACGAGCACCTGGATGATTCACGTCTCAGGGCTGCTTTGGTGGGGCCAGTTTGCTTCAGCTGTGGGAACGTCTGTTTACATCTCTGCTGGGATAGCCTTGGATAAGCGCGAGCCTCCCGCAGACGCTAATTCATATCGGCTCTCCTTTGTGTTAAATATTTATGTTCTCAATAGGCACGCCTAAGAAAAATACTGGCAAGCAAGCCTGCAGCTCAACTCCATTACAACTCAATTTTATCTCAGTGCAATTTGCATCTCAAATGAACGAAGATGAGAAAACACTTTGTCCTTATAGAGCAAACCAGCCCAGCGGTTCAGCCATTAGCGGATCTATCGATTAGCCCACCAGCTATCGATGACAGCTTCCAACGACTTCTTGTCGCTGCCTGGACCTACAACCGCGTTGCGAAGGCGGGCGAGCTGTAAGCAAATCCCCAAGGCAGCAAAAGCACAAAACAAACCAGGCCAAAACCAAAATGCCGTCAATTGCTTGGTGCACGAAATCAAAGCCAGTCTGTGCAGAGAGCTAAACGAAAAGCATGTGTCCTCGGAGCTGATATGAGCCTGGCCACGTTCTGAGGAGCTGAGATAGCTGCTTGTTCCAGCCCCAAACGGTGCAAACCAGGATGGGCTCATTGTTTTCAGTACAAACATCCTGGCTTACACCAGGTGAGTAATTTTTAAAAACAAGAAATCTATTAATTTTTGTTTGATTGGGTTTTTTTTCTTACTATCCCACAGAACAGAAGTCATCTGGCCTTTAGAAATAAAAGGAAGAGGGGTGCAAGGGAGCTGCTTACCTTGCTGGAAAGCGTGCTGTGTCCTCGCAGGTCTCCTTTCCCCGCCGAACCCAGCACCTTCTCTCCTCTTTGGTGAGCTGGTTTCAAGGCACTTTTGTTTGTTCTTCTGCTACCTTGTCAGCTCGGGGAACAGCAGTGTTCGGTAATTCAATCCTCTACTTAACCGCAGAGACACTCCTACTCGGAGATCACACCCATTCCCAGGCTCGCGGACAAAGAGGGAGCTGGTGTGAGAGAGTTTCAACCAACTTTCTGTTTGCATCAAATATCCACCAGCCCGGCATTCACACAGCAATAATGATTAAGTGCTGCTTTAATTAGAAACCTGTTCTGTCCAGATTGAAAAGGGTTCCCCTCCCCCCCCCTTTGTCTCTGCTGGGCAAAGCAAGGCACGGTGCTGCTCAGTGCCACGTTAACACTTGGGCCCAAGAGTCCCACCTCCAGTCCCTGACTCCCACTGTCTCCAGTTTTGGCACAGCTGGTCCGAGGGGAGAGGTGCTGGGGGCAGACAGCCTTCTCCTGCGCTCCTCGTGAGGCCTCTGGTCACCCTGTGCTGGCCGGCTGGAGCCCTGGTATGCTGCAGCCCAGGGCGGTGGGGAGCACTGGCGAGGATTGCCGTGAACATTACTGGGTGAAACGGGGACGTAACTGGGCATCGGAGCGTGCAGCTGGGCTGTTCTCCCAGGAGAAATGTAATGATAAACCAGAAAACCCCAGCGAAGCTGGCCGTGTTTGCTGTAGCCACCTTCTGAAGTAGAAAGCTGTGTGTGGACACTCATTGTGATATCAGAGCGTATTGTTAAGCAAAATTATCTGCAAAGGGCAGCCATAATACACAGCCACCTGGTCCAAAAGCTGCTCTGATGCCACTGGCTGTGAGTGACATGAAGACAAACCATCTCCCCTCAGTCCCGGCTGCTCCTGTCTGGCGTGTGCACGGTGCTGCTCGCTGCCGGTGGAGGGAACATCCCTCGCTGGAGAGGGGTGCAGGCACCACTTCTTACCCGATCGTCACCGGGCAGCTCTGCCTTTGGGGGACCCAGAACCGTGTTCAGCTGGGTTTTCGATATCTCCAAGTATGGAGACTACACAGCCTCTCTGGACTGCAAACCATCCAAGTCCTTCTCTTTCAACACATTAAACTTCACTTGACATTTCCTTCATCTTTTAGATTAACCCACAAAAACTGAAAATAGATATGGATCGGGTCCTCAGCTAAACCAGGTATCAGAATAGGTTCAAAACAGTTTCCACAGATCTAGTCCACTGACCTCAATGGGAAGAGCACCCCAAATGCCTGTGACATTAGCTACAGGCCAGTGTACCACTAATCACAGATAGCTGCCAACCAGGGTGCAGGTTGAACCTGCTCATTCAGCCTGGGTGTGCCCATATCTGAGAGGAACACCTCAGAGATCTTAGTTTCATGGTTGAAGATGCAAAACTGACTCTTAGCAAGCAATTTGTCCCTTAATGTCAGCAGGCTACAGCTCATAAAACCCAGAAGAGCCTTCACCTTTCATTTTTTGTTCTTTCCATTTCACCATGCTAAGCGTCTTGCTCCATTTCAGGGAGCAGAGGAACCATGTTTTGTGTCTTCCTCCAGTCCAGAGGAGATGGAGACCTGCATCAGGATCTGCTTTTATCTTTGGAGTCAACCTCAAGCTCAGTGCTGGCCCAGGAGTGAGGGTCATGTACCAGCAGCTCTGGTGAGAGACCTTAGAAGATGGGGCAAGGACACCTGGAGACCTCACCGCACATCAAGCACAAGTGATGTCTGAGCTGCCTGTCCCCACCCCTTTCCATCGCCACGGTGAAAAGTAGTAAATAATCCTGGTGAGCTTTTAAGGAGCCCAAATCTGCAGAAATGTATGTAAAGTAGTTCAGAACAGTCAATGCTGAGGGAAAAGAAAACGTTTGTCATAAAAAAAATGGGCTCATTTAGTGCTGAGCTGTAGGCACTTCTGTTTCCTGCTAATTCTGGTCATGCCATGGGGTTACAGAGCGGAAAACATTATTTCCGAGCAGTTTAACTCAATAGTGGTGGAGAACAGAAGAGCCTGACTTTCATAACTGAAACACGCTCTGAGATGTTCCTGTTCCAGCTATTTTTCCCACATGCATGACCTGATGCACTCATATTCTGGTCCTAAACCTTGACTCGGTATTCCCACAGCTCGAAGACCTTGTGTTTAATTTTTGTTTTAATTCATCCAGATGGCAGATGAGGCTGTTTGCAGTGTCCTGATGCGAGCCTAAGACACTGAAGGCATTGTCACAGGTCGATGCTGGGGTAAATCAGAAGCTGCTGGGAGGAAGACCCTGCTGAAGTGCAAAAGCAAGGTTTGGCAGTGTAATGGCCCACATCTGCCTCAGCCTTGGCCATCTCACATGCCTGTGGACAAGGTTAACATTGTGCATGGGGAAACAGGCTCTGCCAAGGATGTGTTTGCAAAATGACACGTTGCAAAGGTATTTCCACCCCACTTTCGGGTACAGAGCTCTGGGAGGAAGAGGGAAGGGCCAAACCCTGCAGATGAGATAACACGGTGGGGGCCTCATGCTTTGGAAAAGCAAGGGAAGGAGGCAAAAAAAAACCAACCAAAAGCTGCTCAGGAAACCAGTGCAAAGACCCATTGTTGCTTCTGTGAGGTTAAATGTGCTGACTTGCAGCAGCCAAAGCATTGCATGAATTTCTGAGAACGTTTCAGGAGAGCTTTCCTTGACCCACGATCAAAGCATGTGACATTTTACTGCCTGTTCCTCACGTAGACGCACTCAGGCACCTCTCCGCACTACAAAATCATCACGTTCAAATGAAAATCTTGACAGTGCCTCTTATAGGCAGATCCCTACGGATCTCATAGAGAAGAACTGGGTTATAATTTATGGCTCCCCTGCATCTGCTGTCCTCCTGAGTGTGGGGAAAAAGATGAGAAAGCAGTGCGTATGCACGTGTATTGACCATAAGACATGCGAGGACCTCACTTGTTGGGGCTTAGAAGTTGCTGAAGCAAAAGACCCCCCAAGAAGTACATCTCAGCCAGCCATGGCATCCAACTCGTGAGCAAGGCAGCGACGACCCGCAGCCGTGAAGGCCTGAGCACCAGCCTCAGGATTTGGCCCAGCTGCCTGCAAGGAGTGTTTTGATGCGGGAAAGTGAACACAGCTTTGCTCTTTGGCCTGGTGGGCTTGGGCTGGTGGAGGTCAAGGCTTTGCTTGGATACGGTTTCGTAGGGCAGTGTTCTGCCAGCATAAGCTGACCGGGCAGCACAGAGCTGCCTCTGACAGGTAACAGTGTGCTGATTAATCGTTAACGGCAGCAAATGGAAATGTCTTGGGACAGGGAAAGGTGCCTGGGTACCAGGGTGAGGAGTGCTCCTGTGCTGTGGTGTCATGGCACAAGGCTGTGCTGCATGATGGCGATGCAACCGTCTTGAGCTGCAGGGAGTCGTTGCGTCCTCCTCTGCTCAGCTCGTGCCAGTCGATGGCTCTCAGCTCACAGAGAAGCTTTGATCCTGCAAACGAGCCCTTTCAGCACAACTCTTGTGCAACGCTCTGCACGGAGCCCTGTGAACGACAGATCCCACGGGGGCAGGACGGGCTGAATCCTCCTCTCACAATTCAGAAGAAAGGAGCGGCCTCGGCAAGCCAAGGACACGAGGTTAAATGTTGATTTCAGGCAGGAACAGCTTTGGTGAGAGCTCTAGAGGTGCAGCTCGCCTCCCCGGAGCCAACAGCTTCCAGCAGGTTAAGACAGGAGCAATCTCTCTGGCACAGGGGCAGAAGAAACCTGTACCTGTTGCTCCAATTTATTTCTTGGCAGTCTCAGTGCAAAACCCATTTTAAGCCAGTTATGCTGGGCTGTGAACTGGGGATATGAGGCTCATGTTTCCTCAGGCGTATGGGAAAAAGTACCCAGCCCTGCGAAAGAAAAGGAGAGAGGGGTCAGAGATGATGACGTCTTGTAGCATCACAGCAAGGGCTGCCAGGGCTTCTGGTCAGTTTTGAACCCCTCTTCTATGTCCTAAAATGTCTATTATCTGTCCTTGAAGGTGGGAGGCACAACTCTCAGTCTCTGCTAGCAAGGAGAAATACCTCAGTGACTGTAACTGCACTGACTAGAATGATGGGATGTAACAACACTGATGGAAATGGCCATGCCATGCCAGACCTCCCTTGGTCTTTCTGCAGGACCTCTGGCTGCTACCAAAGGCTTTGCAGGGCCGTTTACTGCAGTGTGTTTTCTTTTCCAAAATTACGTTTAGGGGAACAGGGAGGAAAATCCTCAGGAAGGCTGTTTCTTCCAGCCTCAGGCTGGTGAACGACTCCTGCCTTGGAGCAAAAGAGCTGCCATCACCTTTCGGGAGGTTAATCTGCAACTCGTCCAGGCGCAGGGTGAGCGGAGAAGGTGGCAATGTCCGGGGGTGGCTGGCTGTACCTGTGTGCATTGCGGGCGTGGGTTCCTCTGCACCCCTCTCCGTTTGCTCTTGCCCGCCACCGCCAAGAATTAGCAGGTGCACTGAGAAAACAGGATAGCCAAGGAGGGACTGTGACGTGGCACGGGCAAACAACAGCCCTGGCTGCCTTCCAGCCAGAGGGCCCCGTTTCAGATCCGGGTGTTTTCAGACGTTGCTCTACCTGGGGAGACTTCAGAAGGTTCAGAAGGACCTGAGTCCCCCCAGACCCATCACCCCATAGAATCATAGAATCGTTAGGGTTGGAAGGGGCATTTAAAGCCCATCCAGTCCAACCCCCCTGCAAGGAGCAGGGACATCTCCAACCAGATCAGGTTGCTCAGAGTCCCGTCCAACTTGGCTTTGAATGTTTCCAGGGATGGGGCATCCACTACCATGTCACCACCAAACCCTACTCCTAACGCTGATGCCAGAGCTCAGGCACCTGATGTTCTTGGGGTTATTGGCTGACTGTCTTCTAGGACGAATGCGGTTTGTGCTAGAAAAGCTTAGATTTGTTACTACTACTTCTGAAAATTGCCCTGCTTTTCCAGAATGCCAAAAAAGCTTTTGGGAAGCACTCGGTGGCAATGAAGACTCAGCAGGACTTGGCCCTTTATGTAGAGAGATGGAGAGTCTGATGAGGTGAGCTTCAAGGCAACATGGTGGGCTCCACAGAGCCTAACCACGGGGGGACAACATGCAGGAAAACAAAACTATTGTGTTCCTGTTCCTGAGTGTTTTTTTTCTCATTTTTACATAAGCCGCAGCCAGCTGAGCTGAGGATCTGGACTATCAGCTGCTGATTACGGTTATTAAATTACAACCTTGTTTTAGAGATCTAAAATCCTGATTCAGCCCTTTGCAAAGCAAATGTAGATGACTTACAGACTTAATCCCATCCTGAGAACCTTGAGCTGAGATGTTTACCTCTCTCCTGCCTGTATTAAGATGGTAGCAGGGATTATCGCTCGCTGTTACAGAAGATACCAGGGAGGGAGCACAGGATACAGATGGATAAGGTTTCCTAACCAGTATCACTGCAGGAACTGGGTAGCAGAGACACGAACAAACCCACGTCACCCAAGCACCAGCCTGGCGAGTTGGTAATGAAGACTAACCTCCTCCTGAGCATCCTATCACCAGCCAGTCCTCAGCCATGGTAGAGGTGGATGTTTCTCCTTGGTAGAGCAGTGCATTTACCTTGAAGAAGACGACAATGAGGAGAGGAAGACAAAAAGCAGAGAGGATCAGCAAAAACAAAAATCCCTACAAACGGGGTGGTTTTGCACATTGCTGTACGGATAGTTTAGGAGTTTCACAAAACCTCCGGAGCTCTCTCTCAGCCCTAATGAAAACCTTATGAAACCCAAACACATTCCAGCACGCTTTGGTCAGGGTCATCAAGCAGAGCCTCTGCGATTCCCAGCATCAGCTGAATCTGGCGGAAAGGTGACATTTTGCAGCAAAGGCTGCGCAGGCAGGGGAGGTTCCGTCGCGCCGGCTCTGGTTAATGGGTGTGCGAGCCTGGCAAACATTATCCCACGGCAGCCCGTGGGCGGTGGAGGAGCACCTCGCTCCTGCCATGCAGGCTCCTTGGGACTGTCCTTTCAAGGGAATCACCCTGCGAGCAACGTGAGATGAGGGATTAATGTCTTGTTTTCCTGTTGGAGCTCAAGCAAACAGAGGTTATGTATGCTTTTTTAGACAAGATTACCTGGGAAGTCCACGCAAGGACCAGAAAGTCAACTCAGATCCCCAACAGCTCACCCCCATCCTGGAGGAGATGTCACCCAGGTTTCTCTCCTGTGCGGTACGAGTCTGGTCCTTTAGCACCCAGTGAAACCAACCAGTCCCAGTGGTTTTAATGAGAGTTAGAATCACTGGATGCTGAAAAGTGTAGTTTGCAGGACATGCTGGCTTTAGTGGCAAAGGCTTCTGGAGCTCTGCCATCCGCCCCCCCCCCCCCCCCCCCCCGCTATTTATTTATTTTTAGCATTCGGGCAGACCAGCAGTTTTCACAACTGTGAGAAACCTGATTGCTCACATTGGTGACCATACCTGAGTGCCCACAAAGTAACTCCACCCTCCCTCACAAATTTAATTTTTAACCCGTCTCCTTTCAGCGGGCCGGCTGCATGTGTGGCTACACAAAGTCACTCTGCTAAGGGCTGGGGTGGGAGATGAAATCCTGAAGCCCTGCCCCGCTGCTGCCGCACACCAGCCTCCCCCACGAAATCAGTGCCAGGGCAGCTGCCAATCTGTGGTGCCCAGCTGTGGAGAGCGTAGGGGATGCCCATGTGCTGTGTCAGATGGGAACCGTGCCCTCGGAGAGGATCTGGATTTTTTTCTCAAAACCATTTGAGTTTGTTCCTCAAGTCTTTCCCCAAAACGGAGCAAAAATTTCCCCAGGACAGGTAGTCTGGCAGCTGAGCTGAGTTTACCAACCCCTGTTGTTCACATCTGCTAAACAGAGCTAATGAAATTCAAATCTTAAGAGGTGAAGGGGTGCGAGGACAAATCATGCAAGCTGCAGAGCCCGGGGACCTGCAGGCAGAGCCAGGATCACGCCTAAAAGACTCGGGGTGCAGCAGGTAGCTGAGACTGGGGCTGGCCCAGCGGCGAGCTATTGTCTGCAGGAATGCAGCCCTGCCTGTGCCAACCAGGAAGGAGCAAGAAAAATCAATCACCCAAAGGCTAAGAAATTGTCATCCAGCTAAATGTCGCCTCTCCCTGTTCCCCAAAGGGCGCAGAGCACCATCTACACCTGACGTGAGTGCTTGGTGCGTTACGCCCACACAGCAGACGTTGGCCACGTCATGCTGCTGGAAGGAGCTCCAGTACCGCTGCTGGGAGAACAAGAAGGGCACCGATACTCACCACAGCCTGGGTTCAGCCAATGAACGAAGATCAGGCACTTCGCTGGGTGCTGTACGCACTTCCCCATGTGGCCTGCAGATCATCTCCACCTACTTCTTGTAGACCAGCCCAAGGATCACATGTAGGAGATGACCTGTAGGGTCGGCTGGAGGGGGCTGCGTTAAGTAGGACCCGTAGAACTTCTCTGAGAATGGAAGATGAAGGGCTCTTTGAGGGAAACAACTTGTTTTTCATTATCACAGACGTTTCAATGACTGAAGAATTCATGCAGCTGCTTTTTAGGCAACATCACACTCTAGAGAGTTAAGTTGCCTTATCAGAAATGATTTTCAGAAAGTCAAAGCCAGAGCTGAAACCCAGGTCCCCTGTATCCCCTGTACTACCCACTGGGCCCTGTGTCACTCCGGTGCTGCATTCAGATCTAAACAGCTGGTGACAAGCTTGGGTGCCAACCAGCAATGTTGTCCCCCAGCCGCCATCAAGCTCTGCATGAGAGGCCGGTGAGGAACAGCGGTGCTCCAGGAAACCCTCTATTTTGAGAAAAAGACCTCACCCTAAGTCTGATACACCTAATTCCTCCTGAGAGGCTTTTGGTGGTTAATCCGTGCAAACACTGACACCGCCCACCGTTAACAGGTCAGAGCAATGGACGAGGAGCTCATGTGAGACGAGATCCTGTCAGTTCTGGTCACCGTGTTGAACACCAAATGAGAAACCTCTGTTACTTCTGTGTGGGACGGGACTCTTTCAAATACAAGTGAGAGGTTGTGCTTGGGGCATCCTTGTGCGGCTCCACAACAGAATTTGGCCACTTCAGTGTTTCTCCTTCCTCCGATTCCTGGCTTTTCCAAAGAGCAGCACTCATGTAAAAAGCCCATGCTGCAAAGGGCGGTGTTAACTTAGCAATTTTTGGAACAAAGGCAAAGCATCAGAAGTCACAGAACTGCCTCCCTTATGCCCAGGGGCCTGGGTTGTTTGGATTAAAGATATTATCCAAGAGCGTGAACGGACAGCGGCTCTATCCGTAGGCATCCGAGCAACACAGCCAGCAATTCCACTTCAGACTAAAACTGCTTCGGGACACACAGCAACAAGATGCCAGGGACATCACTGCACACGTGATGGCATCGACGTGCACTCACACATGGGCTGTCTGCTGGTATTTAGGTGGGTTTTGCCTCGCCTGGAGTCGGAAGCATCGCTCTCTTTGCAAAGAGGGAGGAGGAGGAGGAGGAGGAGGGTGATACTGAGGCTCACCAGCCCCCGGAGGAGCAAAGGGCAGGGCAGTCGCACCCCGAGCAGGAAGCGAGGCCTGGCCCACCTTCAGTTTTCGGAGATTTTCTCTCCCCAGCGAGGATTTGGATAAGACCAGGACTCAACTCCTCTTTGCTGAAAGATTTACTGGGGAGGACTTTTCCAGACCACATTCCTTCCGCACAGAAATCCAGCTCCAGAAGAGCATTTTGGGAGACGACCGCAAACGATGCCTCCAGGGTTGCATTCCTGGGCTGGCGGATGAATCGTTTTCCAGTCCCACGAGGGAAAAGCCCGTCTCTAACGAACTAAAGGCCAGGAACTGGTCTTGGGATGGGATTTGAACAGGATGGACTGGTTTCCAAGTTTCAGGCGATTGAGCGAAGCCCGGGGAGAGCAGTGAGCATGGAGGATGTTTGTTTGCACATCTCTGCTGACAGCTGCAGTCTTTGCTTCCTCGGCGGGAGTGCCGGGATCGCTGCTCGG
Source organism: Tetrax tetrax (assembly GCA_009806455.1). Lineage (NCBI taxonomy): Eukaryota > Metazoa > Chordata > Aves > Otidiformes > Otididae > Tetrax > Tetrax tetrax. The sequence continues at coordinate 196,869 of WHYT01016946.1, forward strand.
AAAACCTGCCCGGGGAGCAAAGGACCTGCCATTTTAAAAGGACTGCGTTTTGCATGTAGGAAGTACAGAAAAAGGAACACCCTTCTGGTCCAGAGTTGCTTTTTTTTTTTTTTTTTTGCATGAACAACTGACAAACTGGAGATTTCACAGGAACATTTTCCACTTTATCCAGAAAGCGGCGATTATTCAATAAAAACCCACGCCCCAGCTCTCAGCCACTTCAGCCAAACTCCAAAATGCTTCAAATCTCCGATGACGCAGGCTTGAAGCTATTTCCTTACATACTCTTTCTCCCCTCCTAAACCAGCCTTCCCAGTCGGATTACGCTTCCCAAAGACGTCTCTAAGGCTGCTTCACCGGGGTGCTTTGCACCTCACGCTCCCTGAAAGCAAAGCGGCAGCAGATAAGCATCCTGCCTGCCCACTGGGGACTTTCACAACTTGCTTTTGAAATGGGTCCAGAGGCAATTATGCCAGAAAATCCCAGCTGCAGATGTGTGCCTACAGAAATGCACCCATTGCGGTCCTGGAGACTCTGAGGTGGTCAAGGGAAAGAAGCATCACCTGCAGCATGGTGATGGCGGCAGAGTACTTGCTCTGTTTGGTCAGATGACGGGTGTCCCAAGTTACACCAGGGAAATATGAAGTGGGAAGGATCCTGAAAAGGCCACACAGCTCATGCCCTACCACGCTGCGGCAAACCAAACCGGAACAGAACAGGACAGAATAGAATAGTTCAGTTGGAAGGGACCTACAATACCTAAAGGGAGCCAACAGGAAAGATGGGGACAAACTCTTCAGCAGGGCCTGTTGTGACAGGACAAGGGGCAATGGTTTTAAAATAGAAGGAGGCAGATTCAGATTAGATATTAGGAAGAAATTTTTCACACAGAGGGTGGTGGGACACTGGCACGGGTTGCCCAGAGAGGTGGTGGATGCCCCATCCCTGGAAACATTCCAGGCCAGGTTGGCCGGGGCTCTGAGCAACCTGATCTGGTTGGAGATGTCCCTGCTCCTTGCAGGGGGGTTGGACTGGATGGGCTTTAAATGTCCCTTCCAACCATAACTATTCTGTGATTCTATGATCATCTAGTCCAGCTGCATCATGTGCCCTTATAGCTAGGACCTAGCTGTGTGGTAACCCTAATGCATGGCTGAAATCTATATATTTTTTTTTGTTGTTGAAAAAGAAGCTGTCTTCTAGACACGACACAAATTTGACATCCTGCTGAAAACCAGGCATTTATCCTGACAAGGGACCTTCTCTCTCTTCTTGAAGAACCTCTGTGTGCTGCATTTCTATGGGCCATGCTCCCCGTACTCTCCCGTCCGTGGCTCTGCCAGCCCACTTTATCTATAATTCCTGCCTTAGAGTGCACTGGCACTGACCACAGCTCCAGTTTAAGTCTCTCTGGCATCCACTAGAACAGCAATAATTATTTCCCAGATTTTACCTCCTTTTTAATATATTCCTCGAATGAGACCTTTTTTTTTTCTTTTTTTTTTTGGCTGTGGTTTGTTTTTTTAAACTTGCGGTTGTTTTTTCTTCAGAAGGATGGTGTAAGTGATCCAGACTTTGTCATCCACTGCATCTCCCTGCTCCCTCGCTGCTCCCTGAAACACGGTTCCTCCATTTTTATTCACATATTTGGTCTGCTTGGACTTTGGTCTGCTGGGTGAGAACCCAGGAGAGACAAATGTGATCTGATTTTAATCACCAGCAGGAAAACTCACCTCTACTCCTCATGGTGTTTGAACTGCAAATCGCTTCTCCACGGCTTCAGAGACCCATCACGCCTGCTTCTCTGGTTTGGCTGGGAGACCATCAGTCAGGTGCGACTGTATCCACAGCTCCACTGACAGCAACGCAATTTTGCATGGAGCTTCCTTAAAATATCAGCGGCGTTGGAAACAGGGCCTCTCTTTTATCTCCCTCTAGCACAATAATGTGATTGACTCAAGGCAGTAACCAAAAACATGCGGGAAAGGGTTCTCCCTGGAGGAAACGGCATTAAGAAATGATCTTTGGAAAGCCCCACCAAGCCCACTGAGCTTAAGGAGATGACTTTGAGACAGGAGGGCTTAATTATTTCCATGGGGCTTTGGCCGTGACTAAAGCAATTTTTGCTCAAATTTCCCGTAAGCAACGCGTATCGGATCAGGCTGGGGGAGCTGAAGGATGAACAAAGCCGTGTTACACACCTCTGGACAGGGAACTAATGGAGACAAGCATTGCCTGGAGCAGGTAACGGAAGGGAAAACCCCAACCTCAAGAGGACATGATTGCTTGGCCATTGCCACCCGATGACTTGGGCTGACCTGCAAGGAGGGAGACTTCTCCCACGACCGTTTTACTCAGAAAAAAAAAGCATTTGACATTATTTCTCCTGATCTTGCATGTTTTCCAACTCAGACAGCTAGCGTCTTGTTGAAGAGCTTTGAAGTTGCTGCCTCTGTCATAGAACAGAAGGCAGCTCTGGTATCTGAGAGCTTGCGCTTCCCATCCGCCCACCTCCCTTAGCCCCATCGAGCCATTCTCCCCTCCTGCCTCGCCACTGACCATCAGGATGAGCTCTGAGCAGACGTTTAGGAAGACAGGACTGGACCTTCACACATTCTACAGACTTGGATCGGGACCATTCAGAAATCAGCATCTCTCTCCACTTCTTTTCCTTGAATAGGGGTTTAGGCTCGCTGCAAGTTAAAATCGAATTTTTGGAGGCCAAGCGGAGCTCACCGGTACTGTAGCAGCCTTTGTTTCCCCACATCTCTGGTTTTTTCATTACAGCAGTGTAGCTTACTTACAACAAGCCTTGGGATGGGTCTCAGGCTGTTAGAAGATAAAATTAGTGAGGTTATAGTTGTTGATCATCTTAAGGCAACCATAATCACAGAACCAGTTTGAACTTTGAAAATGCTATTAAAAATTTGACATTTTTTCATGGCTACAACTGGCCATAAAAGAGGAGAGGTGAGCAGAAAGTTGGTAGGCATGGACAAGTGTGGAGTTTGTTTTGATAGAAGATTGGCATTTGAAAAAATAACTCAGAGCAATTTCACACGGCTTTAAATGGCATCATTACGGAAGAAGCAGCTCTCCAGAGCATGGAGGACACGGTGAAAGGACGCAGGACAGAAAATCCTCTCTGCCCACACCTTTCCTGGTAGGGTTTCTCAGCAGCGTCCTGGTAGGTGGGATTTCTTCTCCTACCATGAAACCTCTGACATCTCAGAATGAAGTTGGAAATCTCTGGGAGCAAACATACATCCCCTCTCCACCAAAAATGACCAGCTGGTGCTCACCACGCACCTCTCCTTTTGCAGAGGAGACACTTCCCTATGGCAAAGCTTCACCTTAAATATTGTATTGCATCAAGGTGATTTTATAAGCTGCAGCTGAGGCTCAGCCACCAGCTGGGTTCACTCTAGATGGCCGGCATCTGCTGAAACGTATTCATCAAGAGCAAGCCTCTACCATGAGGCAAGAGATAGGGATGGGCCACCTTGAGGTGACATGTTGTGTCTGGAGTCGATACCTGTGGGGAAGCACAGACAGGAGATGGTTTGTGGTTTTATATCAGCATGCAAAGAATTTATTTTCATCAGTGAACCCAAGTTGTTCTAGCACTTGGTTGTTAAGTGAGCGTGGCCTGGGTGACTCAGATTTAGATCCAAACCAAAGCTGATGCAATGGCAGGATATAGAGACACAAGCAAGATTAGGCTTTTAAGAATACTCTTCCTTCTTGACTTCAGCTTTACCAAGACATAGGCCACTGCACTGGATGGAGTTTCTTGTGGACAGTCTGGCTCTACACCACAATGAACATCATGGGGGCTGGTGAGGTGTGCTCCAGAGCCAAGAGGCTGATGCTCTCCTATGGAGATGGAGGAGGGTTGACTATGGTTGTCTATGGTTGACTATGGTTGTCTATGGCTTCCTCCCCTAGATGGGGTTAGGTGGTTTGGGCTGCAAGCCTGTAAATCAAATGGTCCTGTAAAGACTGACAGTATTTCATCGCCAACAGCCCATGTGGGCTCACAAGGTGCTGGAGGGGAGAACGTTGTGAACCTTGGAGTGGGACATAGAGGATGAAAGCCAATGTCCAAGCTCTGCCATGGATCACCTCTGTGATCTGGGATGGCCTCTCCTCTTCCCTCCTACACCTCCCCTTCCCATCTGTGAAACGGGTACGTTGCCCCTCGACGGAGCGCTCCCCCTTCTCACACTACATTTCTCACAAGGCTGCTGAGGAACATGAAACGGTGGCTGCTTTCTTCTGCTCTGAAGGCAGAGACCTATAAACCACTTTGATTTTTCATCCTGCCGACCATCTCGGCAGCTAAGCCGTGTTCCACTTGCCCCTGGGTTAAGTTTCCTCAGGTCCAGGACCGCTTCATTTGCCGGAGCCTTTCTGTACATTTATGAAACCGCTCGTCTCGCTGGAGGATGAGCTGCTGTTCTCTTTAATTACAGACGTTCATAATGATCCAATTCCTGCTTCACTAATTTCAAGCAATAGTTCTCGGGGGATATCTGCTCTAAAGCTGAAAAATATATGAGGGAAGGGAACTTGCTATTATGACTAATTAGTCGCTCTGGTTCATCACTTCTGGCTGACTTTGGGAAGGAGCCGATATCCATTTTGGTGGCGAGCTCCCCAAAAACGGGTGAGGGTGTATAAACCCGGGGCCTGTGCAACCCAGCCTGTCAGACAGCACATCAAATTCAGTATTTTAAAAAGACAGCAAGAAAACATCAGAGCTGACAACCTTTCCTTCCTTTCCATCAGTGAAGGTGAGAAGCGCCTGTGCCTCAACAGAACCGGAGCAACAGAAACGATTCAAGGAGAAACACCATCTTAGAGGGATCAGAGCCATGTTTAACACCAAGTCATTATTTGGAGCCTGAACCTTTCCCTGGCACGGGGTACATCACCGTAAAGGTTGGGAGATGCCTATCCAGGAACTTCTCTCCTTTTAATTGAAATTCTCCGTATTGGCTGGGTTATGTTAATGGAGTGGCACCTTCATTCTGCATCTCATGGGGAATACGTATTTGCAGATCATCTGGTTTTTGGTGCGCAGAGAACATCTTTATTTTGCTAACAGAGCTGCAGGTGTTGCTCACTGTAGCAGCCCCTTTCCCCCAGCACCCCTAGGGCCCCGCGGGCTGGAGGCTGCCCATGACGGGCAAAGCTGTCACCTAGAAAAGCCAGGAATTTGGCCCAGATGGAACCCAGCCTGGGATTTAATTTTTCAAGGCAGGAAAACCTGTGGTGGTTATTTAAATCCACAGGAACCACCTTTTCACTGCAAGGGCAGCTTATATTAATAACCACCCTGATTCGAGGGTAGAGCTGCGTCTTGTCGAAATATTCGGACAGCTGTGGGAGGAGGAATTAACCTTCAGGTTAAACAGGAGCAGTTCACCCCGCAGTGCATCATCTTCCTGGGTGAAGCCAGCTGAGGTTTGCATCTCTTGGCCCCACTTTGTCTCATCGATGAACGCTCATCTTCCCTTCTTGCAACGCTGTTTCTCTTACCAAATGGCAATATGTGCAAAATAAAGATATTCTGACTGAACGAGAAAAGCGGCTTCGCTCCCGAGAATTAACAAGGAGCGAGACCGCAAGGGGTTGAGTGTGACCTCCAATCCAGACCTTTTGCACATGGAGAAGTAAAATAACCTTGGAGGGGGGTCCCTTGCAAGGGACCTCAAAAGATCATCCGGTCCAAACCATGGCAAGGGGAGCCTAAGTGATGGTATTGATCTAGCACCCTGCCCAGTCTCATCTGGAAAACCTCCAGCAATGGTGACTCCCCCACGTTCCTGGGGAGGTCGTTCCAGTGATTGTTCTCACTGCAAAAAAAATTTCTTTCTTATGTAAAGATAAAACCTCTCCTGGTGTAACTGGTACCTGTTGCTTCTTGTCTTCTCCACGATTCCTTGTGAAGAAAGAGTTGCCATCCTCTGTGCAGCCACCTTTTAAATAGTCATGCTGTGGTGAGGCCCCCTGAGCCTTGTCTTCTCCAGGGTGGAAAGACCAAACTCCTTCAGTCTTCCCTCACAGGGCACGTTCTTCCTGCTGGGAAGGAGCGTGCAACTGAAAATGCAATGAGAACAGAAAGCCAGGGAGATGGGCTGCACGGGAGGCTTACGGGTTCCAAACCCACCTTCTTGCAGCAAACAAGAGCACCCTTTCAGTTGGGCGCCTGAAACCAGACGATGCGCTAACGGGGAGATGCAGCCCTGCCAGTGTGGTCCATTCCCTGGCAGATGCTGCATTTCTGGCCTGGCCTCAAACACCGCGCTCGCCCCCGCGCGCTGGCTCAGGTCTCGGCCGCGCCGCGGGCGTCGCGCACGGCTCAACGCAGGCGTGCCGGCGGGGAAGCAGGAGAGGCGCAGGGAGCGATGCCTTGTTACACACCTGCCAGTTTGGCACCTGCTTGCTTTCTTCTTTTTTTTTTTCCCCTGCCTACTGGAGACGTAACATTTGTCCACACTTCTTGTGATGTACTTCAGCCAAATGTCAAACGTTTTAAAAAGTTGTTGCTTTAAAAAAAAAAAAAAAAAAAAAAAAAAAAAAAAAGAAAGAAAAAAGTTAGCAGCAAAGCTTTTGGAGGAAAAAAGATCTACCACACTGGGGAAGGTGTACCAACACAACCATTTGAAAAATACTGATTTCTCTTTCTATTTTTCTGGTGCTGATCGCATGTTTCTGCAGAAGAAAAAAATAATCAGTAACTAAAATTATCGTGACTACTTACCTGCCTGCCTTGTATTCAGTTGCGGAGAGACCTGTTCCTTTTGCAAAGGAAACTCGGCGTGCGTTGGGAAAATAAAGAAATTGTCTCTAAAATACAAAGATTTTTAACTGAAGGGAGACATTATCCACGACCTGTGGAGTTCAACCCAGGCAACAGACTCAGACACCCAGGTTGTGGTGATGCTTTTACTTGAGATAACGTCTTTTAGATTTCCTTCACGCTTTCTTTAAAACCCAACGCTGCACAGCTGCACCATCTCGTGGTGTGACCAAGCCCTGCATGGCCCAAGCCTTTAAAAACCCCTTCATTTCCATCAGACTTCCATCACAGATGTACAAAAACCAAATGCCCCCACCACCAGGCCACACCACAGCTTGGCCCACTGCAGCCCAGTGCCACCAAGTCACCGCGGACCTCTCCCAGCTCCTGTGCTTTCTGCCTGCTCATCCTCCTCTCCATGATTCAAGTCCAACCATTCTCCAACCGCCACCATCATCATCCCAAATATATTTGTTCACATCCATCCAGGTATTATGTCAAGATCTACTCAGCAGATCAGAGATCAGGCCAGTCAACTATTGTTCATCCGAGCCCACCGTAACTGAATTACTAAGACATGGTGCAGAGGATTCAGATGAGATCAAGGCTCCCCTCGCTATTTAGGGAAAATACTCGTAGGAAAATTTAAGGGTCACAGAGCCACACACCCCCACGATGCAGAGCCAAGCACAGGACCCCCACGTGCTTGGCCCGTGGCCCCGCTACGCCAGAAACGGGCTCAGGTCTCGATAAAAACCTTCCTCTCTTCTGCCTGTAAATGCATTTGCTCACAATGAAACAAAATGGCCCGACACCAGACATTACACCCAAAAATTTCACGTGCATAAAAACACACGTAAATTTTACATGGTTCTCAACCTCTCAGGGTATGGCATGTAGCAACCAGGTCATTAGGAGATGAGGACAAAATTATAAAATTATTTTCCTATTAAAACACACGAGAAGGTGCCAGAATTTCCTGTTTCTGTGGGCTAATCTGCTAGCACGTGCTTAATTTACACCACACTTCTTCACCATGCTGCCATCTGAAGCCCCAACTCAGAGACGTGTGCCAGATGAAAAGCAGCTTCACATGGTCACCTTGAACGATTCAACTCAAGCGAAAACCAGCTCCCCCAGTTCCCTCCGGTTTGCTTAGCGTATAAACTGGTTGTCACTGGTTAACGCAAGACCAGTATCACGTCAGCCACTCAAAGTCACCGCGGATGGATGTACTCACAACAGGCACTGCCAAGGAAGAAAACGCAGGGACGTGCCTCCTGGTCTGCACTCGGGCCAGCCCTTACCTGCGCAAACCTCAGGCAGCCCAGGTGAGGAATCGACCTTCTCCTTCACGGGGTGCCCTCAAACACAGCATGAGGGACGCTGCCCGCAGAAATTAAACCGGAGTTGTACGGGAAAGCCCACCAATCTGCATAATCTGTCTTCTCCCAGCATCTTATCCCCCACCAGAATCCAAGATCTTGCTCCTTCCTCAGCTCCAGCTTACAGACAGTAGGCTTTGGAAGCAGTAAGACTGTTCA
>WHYT01016947.1:19888-34928 GCA_009806455.1 Tetrax tetrax
CTAATTGGTAAGTGATCCCAGAACTGTCTGGGGTAGAGGCGAGGGAAAAGCGATGGCAGCTCCAGGCGAGGATGCGGCCAGGGCTGCGCAGCCTGCGGGGCTCCGGAGGGCAGGGGCTGCCGGAGCCGGGGTCCGGAGCAAGAGCTGGGGCTGGCTACTGGTGGGGATGGCAACCGGGACCGTGAGCAGGGTTTGCAAGGGCAAATCGGTGCCCGGCCGGCTTTGCAAGCATCTCCAGGGTGAGATACTCCGGCAAAAAGAGCCATGGGAATAGCCATGCCCCGTGCTCCGAGCTCTTTAACGGGTGAGAAACGGGGTGCAGGGAGTCGGAGGGGTTTTGCACGGCGGGACGATGAGCAACTGAAGGGCGGTTTGCACCCACAGCCCTTGAACCCGGAGCCGGGCAGGGTGAGCCCCACGCAGGCAGACGTTCGGCGCTGCCAAGGCAGACCTAATCGGAGATCATTGTAAATTCCCTCGCAAATGGAGTGGAAAAATGCCATTAAGCTAATATAACAACACGGGGGAAGGACATTCTGCCGCCGCGGTCTCCAGGGAATTGGGCTGTAATGAGGGGAAGGAGCAGGAGGTGACGGCAGCCAGCGTGCTCCGGGCGGTGGGAGCACAGATCAGCTCGGGACCACCCAGCCCTCCTTTGCTGGGCCCTGCCTCAGTTTCCCCATGTGGCCAAGGGACAGCGAGCTCTGCTCCAGCAGCCCGGAGACCCCGGGAGCTGGGGGAAGGGGTTATTTGCCACCGACCCTCTGTACAGTCTGGGGAAACTGAGGCACGGGAGGGCTTGTCGGAGAGATCAAGGGCAGCAGCAAGATCCTGCATCCCCTGGGTGCCTCGGTGCCACATTCCCTAGGAAAAAGAGAATTTAAGTAGAAATGTGTCCAGGAGGGCAGCTGGAGCTGGAGATCACCCCCACTGTGGGCTTTGGGGTGCCTGTGCCTGCGAGCAGGAGCCGGGGAGCAGCATGGGCTGGGGGCCAGCTTGATTCCTGTAGGAGAATCCCGTTACGGCTGATTTTGGCAGCGCTGGGGAGGGGTGCGGGCATCCATCGGCTGCCTCGGGGGTGCAGGGGATTACGCTGCAGCGAAGGCAGCAGCGCGAGGTCTGCCGGCACCCCAAAGGACAGGAGGGTGGCTTGTCCCCTACCACAGGTGCTGTGCCAGGTCCCTGCAGCGGCCGTGCTGCCTTCCCAACACTGAGTGGCAGCGTCTGCCCGGCTTTGGGACACCGGGGCAAGGGCAGCAGCATCCTCGGGGGGGGCTGCAGCATCCTTTGGGGGGACAGCAGCATCCTCCTGGAGGTCTGCAGCATCATTTGTGGGTCTGCAGCATCCTCCCGGGGGGCTGCAGCATCCTTTGGGGGTCTGCAGCATCCTTTGGAGTGGCAGCAGCATCCTTTAAGAGGGCAGCAGCCTCCTTGGGGGGTGGGGGGCAGCAGCATCTTCATGGGGGTCTGCAGCCTCCTCATAGAGGGGCTGCAGCATCATTTGGGTGGGACAGCAGCATCCTCAGGGGGTTCTGCAGCATTCTTTGGGGGGGCTGCAGCATCCTCAGGGGTCCCAGGATTCCCAGGCTGGCTGATAACCTGCCTGGGTGGCAGACCACACTGAGGGTCCTGCCAGGGGACACCCCCACCCACACAGCCGTGGGTGCCAGGCTGAGCCCCACTCTGGGTTAGATCGGGTCAGGGCTGCCTGCTAGGAGGGAGATAAGCAGAGTTGGCAGCTGGTGGTACCATCTGCTGAATTAGAACCACAAGGCGCTCAACAAATAGCGTCTCGGGATAAAAACCTGCTGCTCAAGGCAAGGAGGTGTTTCTGCTGCAGGTATCGCTGTGACCTGGTAGCCCAGCGCGGGGATTTGCAGCGCTGTAAAGAAGCGCAGGGATAGGAATGAGTCCTGGGAGCTGTGTCCTGCCGGCGCGCGTGTCTGCGTGCCCGTGCCTGTGGAAGCACCTTGGGTCCTGTGCTGTACAAAATGCTGATGCTTTGAGGAAACGCTGCTCTGGATTTTCTGCAGCGCAGAATGAGGGGGGGAAAAATACAAATAAATCAAATGAGCATGGTGGAAGTTCTGGTGGAAGCCACCAGTTCAGCCCAGCGTGGGAGATCAAAGAGATGGGCAGTGTGACACCGGGGCAGCCCCCGCTCCCTCCTTTAGCATGACATCAAATTTTATCCTTGGGAATCGCACCCAGCCTGCTGCGATATCCCCGCACGGAGCAGAAACCCTCGCTCCCACACTGAGCTGCCGCTGGTCCCGCGCTCCGTCCTGCACCATCGGGGCACAAAATGCCGCGTGGGAGCTCAGCATCTCCCCAGCCCCTGTCTACCCCAGCGCGGGCAGGTAAAACCATCCTGCAAGGACCTTATCAAATAGCCTTAGCAGGCTGTATTATTGATGCACCTCAGCTCTGTACTCATTTAGAGGGGTCAACGCGACCTGCGGGGGTGCAGAGAGTTTTTCCCCTGGGCTGGGGACAGGTACAGCTGACGGTCACCCCAGGACGCGGTGGCTTTTGGCAGCATGTGGGTCCCAGGCCAGCCGATGCTTTGTCACGGCTCGGCGCTCACGCCGGGTTTAACACAGCCCGGAGGGCTGGCACGCGTTCCACCGAGCATTTATCCCTTCTGATTTTGGAGCAACCGGCCGCTCACGGCCATTCATCCTACTGCGAACAGCCCGGGGCTGAGCTCCGTGCCTGCTCGCCCCATCCTACGCTCGGGAAGGCTGTGTCTCCTGCAAGGTAAAGGAGGTACATGCTAAATCCTCCCAAAATCCTGGAGAAATCCAGCCTGCAGCAGGCCTGGAAGGTCTCCAGGGAGATCTCCCTGGTATCCAGCGACAGGACACGTGGGAATGGGTCAAAGCTGTGCTGGGAAGGGTTGGACTGGACATTGGGAAGCATTTCTTTACCCAGAGGGTGGTCAGACCCTGGAGCAGGCTTCCCAGAGAGGCGGTCGATGCCCCAAGCCTGTCGGTGTTTGAGGTGTTTGGACAATGCCCTTAACACCTGTGAGCCCTGAGTGGTCAGGCGGTTGGACCAGATGGCCGTTGTAGGTCCCTTCCAATGGAAACTCTTCTCTTCAATTGTGAACTCATTCCCACAGCCACTCGGAAACCCCTTAGGCATCTCCCTCATCCCCCACGCCCGAGCTCCGGCTGCTGAGTTATTTCCATTGCCACCGGACGATTTGCGGCCGCCCGCCACTGTTCAGAGGACAGGGATGCTCCGATGAGCCATCCAGCATCTTCCCCTCCCCATCCCTGGTGTAAATCAGCACAACGCCGCCGACTTCAACGGGGCTGATTTACACCAGCAGAAGGATGCTCCAACGTACGGCTGTGATTTAGCAATCCCATTAGGACCCTGCCACTTCCGCAGAAGAGGCGCAGCAGGTCGGTTTGTCTTCTCCTCCCGGAGAGGAAGATGCAGCGATGAGCGGTGATGGCACTGGCAGCCGGCTGTGCCGCAACTCCTGCCCGGCTCCGGCAGGATCAGTGCTCTGAGAGCACAGCTTCATCCCGGGAAGGTAAAACCTCCTCTGTGATTTATAGCAGGCAGGAGAAGCCAGTCCCATCTGCTACTCCAGGCACCTACTCTCTTTTTTTTTTTATTAAAGCATAACTGCGAGGAACAACATGAGAGACAAATCTGCAAGGTGGTGGGAGCTGAATTTACCTCCATGGGAGCCCTGGAGAAGATGAGCATCATTTTGCAAATGGGAGAGTGGGGCAGGCGAGCCAAAAAAGTCATCCAGAAAAACAAAATCTCCTCTCAGTGCTCTCTCATCCCCCTTTCCTGGCCCTTCCTCTGGTTCCCGTACGCGCTGAGGGGGTTTTACCCTATGTGATGCTCTGCAGCTGGAGCACACGGCTCCAGCAAATCACCCCTGGGCCAGGCTAACAAATGAGTAAACAACCGCAAAGGCACTTTGCAGCATCGCTTTTTCAACAGATTTAGCAGCAGACTGGCTTTTACGGTGCAGCTCTCCCTTCGGTCGCTTTACCCAGCCTCCATAACGTACCCCCCCTCCAAAAAAAAAAAAAAAAAAAAAAAAAAAAAGGAAAGCAGATAAAACCAGGCCATTTCAGAGAAATGGCACCCACACACAAAATGGCTCCTTGAGGGCTGCCGCAGCCCTCCACGCTCTGATTTAGAGGCCCAGTAATTAGCACAGCAAGCCGGGAGAGCGTTTACGGTCGCGCTCGGCTGGGAGGATGGCTGCTATTTCGGGGCACTGAGGCTGGGAGCTGGAGGCGAGCGGCCAGCGCTCGGCTGGGTGTGGAGGTCAGGGGAAGAGGTGCAGGTCCCACCGGTAACGGTGTCTGACTTCCCGCAGGCAAAACCGGGTTCTCTCGGCCTGGCTCAGCCGGCTTTCCGCCCGTGCCGTGCTCACCCTCAGCGCTGTGGGCTGCTCCGTGTGTTTTTAGGGGAAGGTCCCTGCTGCATCATCCCACCAAGCACAGCCTCTCCCATCTCGCCTGGGCACCCCAAAGGCCAGTTTACTTTCTCATGGCACCATCACTGCTGGGAGCAGCATCTTCCCTTGCTTCTTGGTGGCAAACATCACTGGGATGCCCCGTCCTCGTCCCTGGAGATGGGGGGCCCATGGGGCCACCCCTTGCCCACCACTGCTCACCTCACAGCTGGACCTGCTGAGGGGCAGGTTTTAAGGAGGTTTTAACCCAAGATTGACCACAGGCTTTCCTGTGGAGGTGTTAATTGAGATAATTGAGCCATGGGGAAATGATTTGCACTCACCAAATCAATCACCCCCTGCTCATCACCCCAGGGTGCATTTGGCTCACAAACTCAATCTGGGCAGGTGGCCGGCATTGAGCTTTCCTGGTGTTACACCCCAAAACACCCTCCTGTTTCCCTTCCCAATGGCCTTCACCCATTTCCCCTGTCTCAAAGACCCCCCGAGACCTTTGCTGGGCAGATGTGTCTCCTCCCAGGCAGAGAGGTTTTGCTTTCCCAGCCCTCCCCTCAGATTCTGCCCTCCGTGTCTCATGGCTTTGGGGTCCCCCTTGTCTCCCCGCGCTCACCCATGGGTTGGCTGCCCCGGCACGGCTGGCTGGGGTCTGCGGCAGTGCCTGAGCTCTGCCCGAGGCCGGGGTGGCCGTGGGTGCCTGCGCTGCGGCAGTCCCCTCCCAGCGCTCTCTTCTTGGGGTAATTTAGCAGCGTTTTGGTTCCTTTTTGCAGCTGCTTTTAACAAATGCCCTCAGATCGGTTTTCTAGTGCTTAAACGCATTGGATGTGGGCTGGCGTGCCCGTGCGGCAGCCCATGGTGGGGTTCCATGGGGTGTCTGTCCTCCCTTTCCCGTCAGGATCAGGCTGAGCCGCTGGCTCCTCTCCCCGGTGTCCCCAAGCTCAGCACTGTCATCGGCTGTGTTTTGAGGGACAAGAGGGGAGCTGGGGTGGGGGGAGAGGAGCTATGAGCCCTGAGGAGGACACAGGAACAGCCCCAGAACAGGGTTTGACCTCCATGAGCCAAATCTCCTCCTTTCTCCACCTCCCTCGTCCTTCCCTTCCTCTTCCATGAAAACAAAACTTCGGCGGCTGATCTCCCGCAGAGGTCGGGCTGCGGCGGTGCCGTGCCAGCAGCCACAGCCTTGGAGAGAGCTAGGGACGCGCCGTCCCTCTGGGGAAACTCCCTGAAAAGTCAAGGCCAGGCTGGCACCGTGTCCAGCGCACTCGGAGGAGGCTGGATTTACTTCTGACCGTAGGAATCGTGTGATGCCACCGCCTCGCTGTGTGCCCTTGGTCACATCCTTCGCTCCCGGTGCTCCCCAGCGACGGTGATGCTGTTGGCGACCGCGGGTGAAAATAGAAGCGAGATGGAGGGATGGAGCGTGAGGCTGCCAGCCACATGCCGTGCTCCTGGCGAGGCTGGGAGCCGCAGCCGGGTAAGGCTGCTTCTCCCTCGCTGTCTCCAGGATTAGCTTAATAGCACGGGGAAATAACAGTATGAAAAATGCGCTCCCCTCCAAGCACTAAAAGCCAAGTTTCAAGGTTAATTGTCTGCCCTGTAGGAATAGCTTTCACATGCTGCAAGGGGTTTAATTAGTGTCACTTTAGCCAAGCAGAAAGAGCACGCCCCACAGCCGTACCGTGTGCCCCCAAGCCCGTTTTCCTCTCAGTGCGGTGATAGATTGTAGGCACCTTCCCTCCACCAGCACCCATCGGGGCCGGATTTGGGGCCGATGGTGAAACCCTGAGCTGCTCCTGAGCAGCTTCAGCGCTGCTGTGCCCTCGTGCGCCATCCCTGCACCCACCGCACCCCTGGGTCTCCCGTGCCCAGCGCCTGGGGAGCCTGCTTGGCTTCTCCCGTCACGCTGTAAGCCGACGGAGCAGGGGGAAAGCATCCGGACGCGGCTGTGTGGGGAATATCCAGCACGGCGGGGACGAAAGGCAGGGTTTAAGGAAAGCCAGAGCAGGTTTGCAGCAGGTGCAGCGTGGCTCAGAGTCCTGCCAGGCACCGTGCAGGCGATGCCCGGCTGCTGCGCATCGATGCGCTGCGAAGTGGCTGGATCCTGCCTCCTTCCCCACACGCACCCACATCCCCTCCGGCCGGGGGGCACCCATCCCCACCGAGCACCCGCCTGGGAGAAAAAGCAGATGCTGCCAGGCTTGGCTTTAACAAGAGGCACAAGGAGACGGAGGTGATTTCTCTTCCCAATTAGCGTTGTCCTGCGTGCCCTTACCAGCTGCGGGACACAACTGCTCTCCGCGCAGCTGAGGCTGGTTTGCAGCCCAAGGCTGATCCCCAGCAGCCGGTGCAGGGCCAGGTGCCGTCCGGAACCATAGGAAGAGGAGAGGCAACCGCTTTGAGCCCGGCCTTGGAAACCAGGGCCCGTGCCAGCAGCGGGGTCTCTGGTGGCACAGAGACAGCCCGTCTGCAGGGGCTCTCCCAGCTGCTTCCCATCGCAGCATCCTTGGCAGCGGAGGGGGAACAGGTCCCTGGGTGTCCCCACGGAGGGTCCCCGTGCCCCGGCACATTTTCCCATCAGTCAGCATCCATCCTCTCAGGGCTCCAGCTCGCGGAGCCCGCAGGGACAGCCGTGACCTCCTGCGCAGTCCAGGCCATGAGGCTCTCCTGGACGCCTGCCCGTCTGGGCTGGAGCAGACCTTGGAGAGGAGCAGACCTTGGGGAGGAGCAGCTTGCTGGGATTTAAAGTTTTCCCCCGTACTGAAGAATTCACAGCAGCCCCCCCTAAACCCATCTGCTGGAGAAGGCTCCTATTCCTGCTCCAGTTCTGCTTCCAGCCTTGTTGTCCTTCTCCCACCCTTGCCGTGCCCTTCCATGGGGCTGCGGCCGGCGGGTGCCGGATCCACCCCGCGCTCCCAGCCCTGCTCCAGCCTCTCCTCCTTCCCCCTCTGCCCTTTGGATTCAATTTCTCCCCTGCCATCCGATGTCCAAACGGGCCCCCAGGGGCTCCCCACCAGCAACAACAAACCGAGGCAGAAAACACTCATCCCGACGGCCGGAACCAGCGCGGAGCCTCTGCGCCCCTGCCCGGGCAGCGACCTGCAGCCCAGCCGGTTGCCCTTTTTATGAGGATCTGCAAAAAGAAAATAATCCCCAATTCTTGGCAAGCGGGCGATGCTGTGGGGAGGCACTCTGGCAAAGGGGACGTCTGGGTTTCGGTGCTTCCAGGCAGTTTCTGGGAGTGGAAAGAAGGAGGGATGGATGGAGGAGGGAGCGGGGACGGCATCCTCTCTTTGGCAATAAGGGGATTAAACGCCTTAAACCTTAAACGAGGCAAACGGTCCGGTTTGGGAAAGCCCAGACCTTTTATTTCAGGTCCTGTTTTCTGCAACACAAAGATCACTTTGTGCTGGGTGTTCTTCATGTGGCTGAAAAGGTGAAGGGAAAAAAAATAAAAAGTAGACTCCCCGGCAGCTTCTTTTTGCTGAAACCACCTGGATCGGCACCCAGCTCCCAGCACGCCTATGGGATGGTCATGCCAGCAAAACCACTCGTTGTTGTGAGGAACAACGTATTTTTAATTTGTTTAAGGGAATTAAGCTCATCTGTGTCTGACTACTCACATCCCCTCCACTTTCATTCGTTTCTGAGCCGCTTGCCTGGTTTCCTTTGGCTCTGGCACCGCAGGGAGACCAATTTCTTGCAAATTCAACAAATACTGGCAGCTGGGGAGCAACAGGAGACCCCGTTCACCCCGTCCCCACGGTAGGAGGCATTTTTGGTCACCGGTCACATCAGTCCTACGGGGACCTGCCGCCTGGTGACCAGCCACCGATTCGGGGATGGCATGGGGTGCTGGCAGCGCTCGGTACCGGGCTGCACCGAGCGGCTCATCGCGGCAGAGGAAAGTGTCTGGCCAAGGGTTGGGTGAAAGCAGAGCAGAAACCTTCTTCCCGGGTTCCCCAACTTATTTCCATCTTCCTTTTGAGATGCTGCCGTGATGCAGCTCATAAACAGCCACCAAAGCAGAAGGGAAGGAAGAGAAGATAAAAATAACAGCAGCAGGAGTGGGTTTGAAGGAAATAACAGCAAAACATCAAAGAGAAGGGGGAGTGATGCTCTGAAGAGGTATTTATAGCCAGCTCTGTGGTTCCTTGGGCTAAACCCGCGGGCCCCCATGGAAGCCTCTTCCGTGGTCCCCATGAGCTCGGGATTGTGTCCGAACCCCTTTCCCAGGGGCTCCTTGGGTGGTTTAAGCAGAGCACATCCCCGCAGATGGGAGAGGACTTGGGGAAGGGCTGATGCCTCAAATACACTCCAAGCCCAGCTCTCCGCGGCGCTGAGCCATCACGTGCGGCACGAAGCAGCCCCACTACAGGGCTTTGACCCCCGCCGAGTCCTCGATGAGGGGTTTTTTCCTCTCCGCAGCCCTCCTGGGTGTCACATCTGAGAGCACCGCTGATTGCCCGGGAAAAGCCAGCTGCCAGCGGAGCGAGGGATGAGAGATGGCCATGGAGGTGACGCTGGGCGGGGTGACTCAGCCTCCTCCATCATCCCTGCTGTGGCGAGCGTCTGGCTGGTTCAGCATCCGAAACTTGGCTGCTTGGCTAATGGAGACACCCTAATTATATGTGTCTGGAGCAATGCCCCATATCCCTGGGTTGATGGTGTGCAGGGAAGATTTTTCGGAGGCTGCTTCGGCCCTCTGCACCTTGCACTGTATGGGCAAAGGGTGGTTTGTAGGGACAGAGGACCAGGAGGTGCAGGCAGCATTAGGGAAAGCATCCCATCCTCCTTGGATGGACCCAGGGGCAATGGGAGCTGTTTCCCCATCCCAGTATGGGACATGCTGGGGAACCTGGGAGCAGTGACCTTTTCAGCTGTCTCCTGCTTTGGGAAACCTCAGCTTCTCTTAAAGCATCTGTCCCCAGGAAAGGTACTTTGGAGGGATTTAAAGCATTTGGGGGATTTAGGGCTTTGGGGAAGGGCAGACTGGCAATAAACCCTCCAGCCAGCTGTGGACCTTTCGGAGAAGGGAAAGCCGGGGGGATTTTCACCCTCCTGGAGCCCCGAAATGTCCTCCCATCTTGCAGCCATCTCCCCGGCTGGGTGAGCAGCCGCTTCTGCGCACCCTCGCTGCTGCTCTCTCATCAGACACGGGGTTGGCAATTAAGCGACACGGAGCACCCCGGGGACAGAGCTGCTGTCGGAGCCGAGCTCAGACGAGTTCGGGGAGGGAGAGACCTGATTTCCCACTTAGCAGACAGGTCACGATCGGTGGATTCATTGATCCCAGCAAGTAAAGCCTCTGCTTCGTTAGAGACGTGCTGGTGATGAATGTGGCCTCAGGGAGCGGGGAAGCTGCTGTGAATCCTTCCCCAAATGTTGTCTCCACTGTGCTCGGAGCGCAGATGCCAGGAAGCTCTTCCGACAGCACGGTTTCCTTCAGATGGAGTCTGCTCCTTCCCACAGCATCCGTCACACATGCGGCTCCACGGGGCACTGGAGCTTCCTGGAAACAGAATCACAGAATCATGGAATGGTTTGGGTTGGAAGGGACCTTTAAAGGCCATCCCATCCAACCCCCCCGCAAGGAGCAGGGACATCTCCAACCAGATCAGGTTGCTCAGAGCCTCATCCAACCTGGCCTGGAATGTTTCCAGGGATGGGGCATCCACCGCCTCTCTGGGCAACTTGGGCCAGTGCTCCACCACCCTCAGCGTAAAAATTATTTCCCTAATATCTAATCTGAATCTGCCTCCCCCTGTTTTAAAACCAAATAGTCTGAGGCTGGAAGGATGCTCCTCAGTGGAAGTGCCTCCGCATCCGTCTCCTCCCCCCATGCCTCTCCGCGCCGATGTGTGAGGACGGCGCAACGCTCTGGGTTAATGCAAGGCAAGCTGCAGCTCTTGCCAGGGTGGAGAAGGAGGATGGATCCTGCTCTGTCCTCTGCAGCGTTTCTGGTTTGCCCTCCCCAGATCAGCTCTCTCCGGCAGGAGGTTTCATCGCCGGCTGCTGCCAAGAGTTCCTGGCAATAACTTCTGGGTGCCCTTCAGCGCAGCTGCTCAAGGCAGCAGATGGGGATGCGGGTTGTCGCCGTGCCAGGCTGGTCGCGCTGCGAGCCTGGTTCGGGATAAGCCGTGCTTATGCAAGTAGCTCCATCTCCGCCCAAAGTTCACATTCCCTCCTGAAAATACCTACAGGATACCGGTGTAGTTACTGGGAGCACAGCGGGAATGGTTTCACTGAGGTGAGCATTGTCCATGAGCGGGAGCAGGGCACCATCCCATCCCGTTCCCCGTGTCACGACTCTGCACTAAGCGAGCACGATAACAACGCCCACAGGCGAAAAAAAGCAAGGGAAGGACTGTGAGCCTTGGAGGTGGCAGCTTTGGAGGTTTTCCTGGGAGAAGAGCCATGCAGGGGACACGGGTTTTGAGGAGGTTTCTGCTCCAGGCAATCAGACTGTGCTGCTGGTTCAGGGCAGGGATGTGTCATCCCGCTTCCGTGGGAGTTAGGACTCCTTGTCGCTAATGCTTTCTTTCAAGAAAGCATCTCCCGTGGGCAAACCTGCCTGGCACACACAGGCACCCTCAGCCTTCAACGCCGACGAGCCTCCCACATCGTGACACGGCCCCTTCGCAGGGCCTGCTGTTTGACAACTGCTCTCAGGGCAGATCTGGAGCTCCCAGAAATTTGGCTCCGGTTTCTGGCTCACACCGCTGCACGGAGGAGCTGGAAGTGAAGCATCCTCTTCCCAGCTTGGCTTTGATATTGGGAACATCTCAGGTTTTTGGAGAATATAGGTACACGGAGTTGATCTTGGTTGCTCCCAGTATCCCTGGGAATTTAAGGAGCAGTCGGGGCATGGAAAGAGGGAAAGCAGCAGCAGCTGCTTCTCGGATTTACCGAAACCAGCAGCCGAGCAAGTCCCGGGCATTAACCGGGGTGTAACCGGGAGCAGAGTCTGACTCACATACCATATGCTCCCAATCCACCGCGTTCAATCAAGCCTAATAAAATTGATAGGAGAGCATTGAAAATCTCGTGATTAATTCTTTATGATCTGTAATAGGGGAGCTGTGTGCCAATTACTGCAGTAAATCATTCATCAGAATATAAATAGCGCTAACCTCCAGCACAAACACTAGAGGATTGCCGCGCGGATTGCGGGTCCGGATGGCAGCATCGCGCCGCTGGTGACAAGGTGTTATCTGACGGAGGGCAGAAGAGGACCTGCAATTTCGCCGCTTCTGCCCAGGGTTTCAGCTCTGTGCTCCAGCGTTACTTATTTCTCCCTCGGCTTGCAATGCTGTCCTCTCCCGCGTGTTCCGATGCTCTGCCCTTGATCCCCACGACCCGTCAGCCCCCGTCCTTGCGGGGGTTAAACTCACGGGGGTCAGCTTTATTTCAGAGCAGGTTTGACCCTGTGAAGTGTGACACGGCCCTCAGGGAAGGGGACAAAAAGGATTGGGATAAAAGGCCCCAGCCCCACGCTGCTGCCCACGGGACCTCCGTCAGCAAGGGACATGGCTGGGGTAGGACCAGGCGGATCGCAAGCTCGGATCGAGAAACCAAGGTTGCCGGCAGAAAGCAGCCCTTCCTGGTGACCACCAAGGCTCGCTGGGGGCTACCATAAAGTCTGGCTGGCCTGGCTGGAGGGAAGGGTGGGAGAGGGGTTGTAGGAGCTGCAGGCAAGCAGGGGAGTCCATGAGCTTGTCCTGCTTTGCAGAAGAAGGCAGCAAGAGCCGCCTGCAGAGAGTGGAAGCTGCGGGTGCTTTATTGCCCCCTTTTTAACTTTTTCCCAGCAAGGAAGCAAATCCTTAGTCCTGGAAGCTTTCTCTTGGGCTTGTAAGAAGAGAAGTCACTCTGTGCTGAAGTTGACTTGGCAGCGGTTTCCCAACCAATGTCCTGTTTCTAAGGGAAACTCACCCGACAGCACTCCCTGCCCTGGATTTCCACGTCTTTGGGAGTCCCCTGGGTCTCCTTGTGTTTGCAACGCTCCCGAGCAAATCTGCAGCTCGCTGAGCTGCAACGTCCTGCTAACGCGCACACGGCGAGCATCCTTCACCGGCCCGACGCACACGTGCGCTGCTGAGCCGCACACGACGAGCGTGTCGGACACGTGGAGACCCTTCGGTGCCGCTGTGGAAGCAACGGCGGCTGCACGATTCCCGTGTGCCGTTAACGGCGAGCCGGCTCCCGGGCCTCCCTCCGACAAGGCAGCTCATCGCCGCCGCCATGAACGACTTTGTTTAAATGCTTTCTGCCCACGCAGGCATTTGCAACTCCGTATTCATCAGTGACCTCTTGGGGCTGTGGTGGGATTTCAAAGGGCGGTGGTGCGGGTCTCAAGCGGAGAAGGGACTTGGGAAAGTCGAGGGCAATGCCCTTCTTGTGAGCTCGGTGCTCGGAAACCACGGAGAGCTGGATAAAAGGCACGCCACGGGGAGAAGGGGAGGGATGGGGACACAAAGAAAAATCCAGCCCTGCAAAAAGCCCCCTTTGTCTCCTTCACAGCTGCTGGGATGTTTCCGAGGCGGGATGGAGGCCAGCGCGGTGAGGCCCTGCCACTGCAAACACCCCCCCATCCCTCTTATGTGGAAAACATTCCCTGGACAGGGAATTTGGCAGTGGGAATGGCGTGGGGGCTCTGGTGTGATTCCCTGCCCCAAACGCAGCCAAGCTGGTGGTAGGGCACTGGGTGCTGCAGCACGTGCCTTCACGGGGTGCCCCCAATGTGGGGTGATGTGTCCGTGACAGCCCAGCTCCGCGGGCCTTGAGCGAGGAGGCAGCGAGACAGCTCACCCCTCTGCACCTCCCCACCGTCCATCCCTCAGCCAGACCCATTCCTCCTTCCAGCCTGCCACGGCATCCGTGTCCTTTCCCAGCTGGCAGCACCGGCAGCATCAGGACGTCGTCCCCTTGCAGCAGGGAAGATGGTTTGAGAAGGTTTCTCCCTGCTAATTCCCTCCCTGGGGGGCACATTTCCTCCTCTCCGAACGCAGCCATCGTTGCTTTCCCCACCGTGTCCCCTTCGCCCTCCCCGCTGCCCCAAGCACCCAGCTGGTGGGATTTGCAAAATAAACATCCTCCCATCTGCTCCCGCGCCCCAGCCTGGGAGATGACAGAGGCGATAATTACACACTCAGCGCAGCAAAATTATCCAGCGCGAGGGAGAAGAGGCCGGAAGCAGCTGGAGATCATCCATGGGGAACGCTGCTCCCACCCACGGCGCTTTTGTGTGTGCCTCACCCCAAACCGGCCCGGCGCTGCGATTTGTACTGTGAATGCGCTCGTCGGGCCCAGGCAGGACGGAGTCCAGCCCTGTGCGAGCACCCCGAGGGCAGGAGCTGACTCCGCAGGCGTGGAAGTGGGGATGCAGCGGTGCAGAGAGGGGTTTGGAGCAGCAGAACTAAGGAAATCCCTTTCCCGGGGGGCCCAGAGTCGTAGCTGGGACCTCGTGGGTCTCCTGAAGTGCATCCTCCAAGGCTGCCACGTTACCGGGGAGGGTTTTGTGTGAGCGGTCACTCATGCACGCTTTCGGTGCCCACCAGCACACAAGCGCTCAGACATCCGGTGGTGCTGGTGAGGGGCCTGGAGCACAAATCCTCTGAGGAGCGGCTGAGGGAACGGGGGTTGTTTAGGCTGGAGAAAAGGAGGCTGGGTGAAGACCTTATTCTACAACTACCTGAAAGAAGGTTGCAGCGAAGTGGGTGTCGGTCTTTTCTCCCAAGTAACAAGGAACAGGATGAGAGGAAACGGGCTCAGGTTGTGCTAGGGGAGGTTTCGGTTGGATATCAGGAAGAATTTCTTCACCGAGCTGCCCAGGGTGGAGTCACCATTCCTGGAGATACTTAAAAGCCACATAGATGCGGAGCTTATGGGTATGGTTTAGCAGCGGACTTGGCAGTACTAGGTTAACAGTTGGACTTGATCTTAAAAGGTCTTTTCCACCCTAAAGGATTCTATGATTCTGTGATCCTGTCCCCTCCCCACTCCCGCGAGACCTCTGGGAAGGACACTTGCAGCTCATTCACAAGGCTTCCTTCACATCAAACCCCTTTTTGAAGAAAATTTATTTCCCCTCGAAGGAGGCTCTGCCGAAGCAGACGGTCCACACAGAGACCCTCAGAGGTCTGCGGGGATGATTCCCAGGCACAGGCAGGTCCGGGACTGCAGCCCACGAGGCGCGTTAACCAGAAACATCCTAGAGAGGAGCGAAGAAGAGAAATCGTATTAGTAGGAATACTAAAAGCAATTAGAAAACAATATTATACCTGCTGAAGGGAGTAGGCTGGAAGGAATTGTCCTTAAAATACATCCAGGCTCGACAGCTTTGCATTTTGGCCTGAATTGAGTAATATTTGTCACACAATATTTAATTTCCACAGCCCTTCCAGTGTCAGACAGCCGTTTCCCTCCCCACGGCCCTGCCGTGGGCGCTGACCGCGGGCAGGGGGTTCGGGCCGGGCCGGGTATCGGTTTCTTGCCCACTCCGGGGTGTTTTACCCCCACTCCCACGCACGGCCCCGCGGTCAGCCCCGGGGCCGGGGCGGGGGGAACCCTTGCCGCGGCCGGTTGCTCCAC
>WHYT01016947.1:35813-82341 GCA_009806455.1 Tetrax tetrax
GGCTGAGGAGGGTGGGAGTAGGGAAAAATGGGTCAGGATCAGGCCTTGGGGGGCAGTTCTTGTCATTCCTCGCCAGCACCCACATCCCGAGGGCTCGGATGGAGGAGCCCGGGGGAACTGGGGCTGTGGTGGTTTGGAGGCAGGTGCGGATCCCTGTGAGGATCCCCCTGTTTTTCCAGGGCAGTACAGTCTTTGCTCATGCACTCTGCACCGTGAGCGGTCATGGCTGTGCAGGAGCAGCTGGACATGTCCCAGGACAGCACGGGAGCCGTTCCCAGGGCCTTTGCTCTTGGCTATGAGAGATGGCAGGTTTAGTAGCCCCTCTCCATGAATCCCACTCTGGCTGCGGTTCCTTCGAAGAACCCATGAGGAGCCAGTGGGAATTTCGGTCCCGGATGGGCAAGGTAGAGCTGAGGCCTTTTTGAGCCTTTCCTGTCCCTGGCATCCGAAGGACTTGCAAACACAGCTGTGTTTGGGAAGCAAAAACCTTCCACGTCGCAATGTTGTCTTGATTTTGATTCAAGCGAGGGAAGGGCTTGGGCTGGGTTATTTTGTCTTTTGTTTTCAAAGTTTTGGGAAAAAAAAAAAAAAAGACACTGGCTGTTTTTCATCCAAATACCACTGCAGGGAGAGGGGGCGGGGAGAGAGAAGCAGCATGGCTTATTGCATGTAAAAATGCTGACAATGTCAGGGAGCCGTCCTGGGAAAAATATCTTTCTTAAACGGAGAAAGGAGGAAAAGCAGCGAGCTTTGAGGGTTTTTTGTTGTTGTTGTTAAGTAAGACAGGACAGTCTTTTACAGCTTCTTACAGTGCAGATTCATCGCCGTCACTGTGAAGGGCTTTTGCATCTCACCCTTGCTTTATGGAAGGCAAGTTTGAGGCTGACACAGTTCATTACTTGGAGTTTCCATGCAGACCAGCATCCCTGGGACAGTCCTCCGTCCCTGGCGACGCCGAGGCGCTGTGGAATGGTGCGGTGCTCCCTTTCCTGCCGCTTGGAAACACGCTTGGGTTGGCAGCTGCCTCGTAGGGCTGGTGCTCGTCCCCGCAGCAGCAGTGTCCTCGCAGTGCCCGTGTCATTCTGGGCACGGCTGCAACCACGGGGCTCCCTGAGAGCACGGTGCCCCCAAGTACGGGGGGGGGGAGATGGCTTGGAGGAGCCCCCACCCCTCTTCTTGGCTTTGTACCCTGACACAGCGCTTTGCAAGCTGTAATTTGCATTGCTTGGGGCCGTTAAAAGATTCGTCTGCTCTCGCAGGGCAGCTGATGGGTTTGGTTGGAGATGAAGTGCCCCATATTCGGGCGCAAGGCCCGGAGTCCCCACAGAAACCCGCACCCCCAGTAACTGGCTCTCCCCCCGCAGGTGGACGTGACAGCCATGGCGCGGCTCTTCAGCTACGTGGACGTGACCGACTCCAGCTTCGTGGTGGCTGTCCTCTCCATCGCCTTCAACCCGCTCTTCTGGAACGTGGTAAGAGCCACCTGCGTGCCAGCCGTCCCGTGATTTTGAACTTTCCTTTGCCAGCTGCATGGGAATCTCCTCTGGGCTGCACTGGAGGAAAAAACCTCTTTGGAGGAAGTGTGCTGGGCTGGGTGGGGCGAGCAGTGCTTCGTTATTAGGTGTTAGAAGTGGGTGAGCAGGGAGCTGTGCTGCAGAGAGAGCTCCTGGGGACAGGAGTGGCTGTGATGGTGTCACAGAGGAGATGAAAGCATCCTCTGCTCCTCCCAGCCCAGCAGCTGGGTACTGGTCACCACTGGGACGGAGTTTAAATGGCATTAGCCCCCAGCGGGGGGCTGCCCTGGGTACCATACCTGCTGCTTCCCCTTGAAATATGTTGGCAGCTGGTTGCGTGGATGGCCGGAAGCAAAACCAGCCAGGCAAAAGTTAACCTGCCGAAATTCCCCCTCCATCATGCTGCAGAGTCTGGCACAGAGCTGCGGAGCTGGCAGCAAGCCAGCCCTGAGCAGGAGCAGGGATACCTGCGCACGGGGGACGCTCGCTGGCTCTGCGGGTGCTGTAGCGCTTCGGGCGCCGAGACTGGAAGAGTCTCCGCTGCCCTTTACCACTGCGGTTTGCTACTGCCCTGCAAGAGCAGCGAGAATCATTGCTGGCCCCGTTTTTGGAGAGCTGCAGAGCCAATGTGCCAGGCAGGGAGCCCAGGCCGGCTGCAGCACGAGGTGACTCCCACCCCGCAGCACCCTCGGCAGCACAGCTGAGGTGCGGGGTGAAACCTTCTCCCCGCGAGCGCTCGTAGGAACGGGATGTCATCTCAGCCAAAAATTCCCCAAACCGTCTGCCAAACCTCCCTGCAGGGATTCTCACCCTGGGGAAGTCTCCTTAAAAAGGCCTTGTTTTTCCAGAGGGGGAGGATTTGGCACTCTCTGAGTGCGGGGGCTCTTGAGATTGTCTCACGCTGGGCTTTGGAAAAGCGAGGCTCTCCTGGCTGTGAGTCAGTTTGGAAACCTCCGTCGGAGCTCTTTGTTGCAGCCTCCCTAATTTTTCATGCAACTCGTTATTAAAAAGTCTCACGGTGTCTGAAATGTGAACTAGAATATGCCACATTATTTCGACTGCGGAGTCATCATTTAGCATAAAGAATCAATGAGCAAGAAGATTCAGGATGTGGTCTCTGGGGGGAGAGACCGGCTCCAGCAAGAAACTGCATAAAAGGGAAAGAAAAAAAAATACTTTATTAGCGTCTGCTGCTACGCCTGCGACTCGTGGGACGCCTGCAGCTTGGGAAATAGGGTTGCTTTTTGGATCAAGAGTTTGGCTGCTGTTAAAGGACAGGGAAAGCTGATGTAACAGCAGGAAGTTCACATGCTGTTGTCCCATTCCAGTGTTTGAAGAGCATTGCCGTTGGCGGCAGGTGGCACTGCAAGCAAGACGTGCAGGGCCTGCGCCTGGGAGCAGAAGGCATCTCTGCGTGGGTTTGCAGGGAGCAACCTGAGCTGGTGTGCTGGTGGAAAGCTCTGGGGAGGTGAGCGTGGCCCTAGATGTGTCCCCGGCTGCGCCGGGCCCGCTGGCTCTCGCAGTCCCTGTGCCTCCAGCCGTACGCTTGCTCTGCCCAGGACCCCGAGCATCTCGCCGGTGTTTTCGGGCTCTGCCAGTCCTGGCCTGTGGCTCGCACCAGGCACTGCTGGAAGGCTTTTTTGCAGGGTGCTGTGGGACCTGCAGCCCTGAGCAATCCTCTGCTATTGGAGTGTCCCCAGCCGCCCCTGGATTTTCCCTGACCTGCTTCCTTTACCTCCTCCCTATCCTTTTTTTCCATGTGATCAGTGTCCCCTGCCTGCAGCCAGCCAGCAGCTCTTCTTTCTTTCTCTACATCCCTGCACAGGCTCCCTTTGTCTTTTGCTGTTTGAGTTCCTTCCCCGCAGCTGAGATCGCTTCTGCATCTGAATTACTTTGGGCTTGCAAGAGCTTTAGTGCAGAGACTGGATTTCAGTGCAGCGCCACGCACTCTGTGCTGTCTGTGCTTAGTAAATAACGTGGGACCCTGGTCAAAACTCCTCCTGCGCATGAAATTCCTGATCTGGGGAGAAATTGGGTGGGGATGCATTGATTTAGTTCAGTGTCTTAATTCCCCATTTCTGCTGAACTCCGGCCAGGTCGGCTTTTTGCAGAGTTTGGCGCGGGGTTGTCCTCACTGCGCAGTGCCTCTGGATAAATATGTGGTGGGGAAACCCCGGCTCCATGCGGTGCTCGGCCGATGGAGAGGCCTGGGGCGTAGCGAGCTCTCAGCAGTCGCGGGGCGTTCACCCTGGTGAGCACCAGGCATGTTTCTTTGGGACAAAACCTGCAGGGTTTGGGGACGAAGGACAAAGTCTGGAGGCAGTGGGGGAGCGTGGCTCCTGGGTGGATTTAGGTACTTTGGTTAAGAGAGCAATTTACAGGACCAGAGCCTAAGTGGGGCAATTTGCAGGACTCCAGCCGGGCTCTGCTGATGCTCCCCACTGTTCTCCACAGGGGAGAAAAGTTTTCCAAAAATGGCCTCAGGACTCCCAATTCCCACCCTTCTCCCTGCAGTCATGTGTCAAAGGATACCACAAATGTCATTCCGGAGTCACCCACTGCATTTCCCCACCAAACCCAGGGCTCACAGCCCCTCTTCTGCTTCTCAGCACTCCCTGTGCCAATTAAAATCCTGCCTGTCCCAGGACAGCCCCCAGCTTACGTTGTGCATGGCACAGCTTGGATGTGTTCCTGCACTATTCTCTGGGCTTTTTTATTTTATTTTATTTTATTTTGTCTCTCCTCCTCATGCTGTCTGTGCTTTCCCACTTGCTGTGGCTGTTACCAAAGAAGCTGTTGGGAGCCACGATCCCGTGTGAGGTGGGGTGCAGGCAAAGCCCCGAAAAGCAGCAGCAGAGCTGTTTTGGGGACGATGTGGCTTAAAACTCCCAAGGATGTTCAGCGCAGCCGGGAGACCTGAGCCACCGTGGGGCTGTTGAGGGGCACCCGTGGAGGAGTAGGCGTGTCGCTGGAGCCGTGCCGTAAAACGTTAATGAGGTCAGAGCGGTAGAAACTTCAATAAATCCCATCTGTGTTTGGAAAGCTGCAGAACGATGGGAGAAATTTCCCATCCCTTGGTAACCAAGGAAAGTATTCAATAACAACTCCTTGGGGACAAACGTTTTCAAGCCAGGAGAGGCAGATAACTTGCACGTGGAAGAGCTCGCTGAGCCCTGGCGTACGGGGAGTTTCTAGAAGGCTGGAAGGTTTCTGACACTCAGTAGCAAACAGGCAAGTGGCATCGCTGTGAGCGGGGTAGTCTGACGTCCATCACCACGCAAGTGAGTTTCAAGTGGGGAGCGCATCCATCAGCAATCTTTTTCTTGATTTGAGCCTCTTAAAAATTTACGGCTGGCGTCACGGACCGATTTAGAAATGGCACATCTTCAGCTGCCGCCCGAGAGCTTGCTCCGCCCGTCACCTCCGCTGAACCCCTCGAGACACCCGTGCATCCTGCAGGGATCCGCGCGGCGAAACCTCAGATGTCACAGTTGGGAACGGGCTTACCGTAATTTAGCATAATTTTAAAGAAAATAGACCCTATCAGACAGACGTGATTTTATTCTTCAAGGTTGCAGCTTTTCCTCTTCAGGGTAACAAGATCTCTGCTCTAGACTTCTGTCAAGTGTTCAAACTGTGTGAGGTTTTGATTAAAGAAGGAGTTGCACAGGGACCGGGGCTGACAACGCCCGGCTCCTGATGGATGTGTATCTCTTGGTTCATTTATTTTTAATTTCCCATCCTTTTCTCCTTCTTTGGAGACTAGAGGAATCTGCCAAGTGGATAAGAAGTGCTTGTGCTGGCGGGAAAGGGGGGAGCTTGCAGACACTGGCAGCCTGATTTCACCTACCTCTGACCACTTCTTGCTAAACCCAGAGGAACGTGCCTGGCCCAAAACCTCCCCACACTGCTGGGAAGCGGCTGGGAGCTCGGGAGCTGTTGGGATTCAGTGAGCCAAACTCTGAGAAACCTCTGGGAGCAGGAGAAAAAATGCCTGATGCTGGGGAATTTCAGCAGCTCTCGCTGTCTGTCTTACAAAAGGGAGGGAATGAGCGGTGGCTTGGTGACGGTGCGTTAGCAACTCGCTGGGGAGAGGAAATTGCAGGGTATGAAACGGCTGTGCGAGGGCTGGGGCGGCAGGCAGAGCCTGGCGGGGAGCGCGCCTCGCTCAGCTGGAGTTTACAGGGTTGGGGGATGAGTGAGTCGGAGCGGTTTAATGGTCTTTTCTGGCCTTCAGATTTTGCGAGAGTGTCGTGGGCTCCCCCACAAACCTCTGCCTGCCTGCAGCTGTGGGTGAGAGCAGGAAAACAGCCCTCAACCATCTTCTGGAAAGTGCTTTTAGATCTCCTCGTAGAAGCCATGGCACAGTGGCGATGATTATCTGCTTATAACAGATGCAAGATCAATAGTGGGGCTTCAAGCTATGCTGCAAGGCAATTGACTGCAGAAAGTGTCTCTTTATTGGGGTAAAGCTGGGCTTGCAACGAGGCTTGGATTTGCTCTTACATCTCCGGTCTTAAAATGTCACCACCAGCTCTGATGCCTTTCATCCTTTGTGCAGGGAGAGAACGCACATTATTCGTAATTGGACTCTCTACCAGGCAGCAATAGCCAGTTTCATTTCCTACAATGCCTGAGAAAGAGCCAGGGTCTGCTTTTTTTTTTCTCTCTCCCCCAAACAGCATTTAGTGGCAATTTTATTCCGAGTGACTTGGTAACGCTTCCCACTCAGGTGGCGAGGGCTTTGCAGCGATGCTGTAACGCGTGCGGTGAGCGGACGGCACTGATTCTCCAGCCATCTCGTAACGGAGTGAGTGCTGGCCGGCTGCGTAACACTGTGCTTGTTTACCTCCTAAATTCAGCATTTCCAGCGTGTCAGCACCGCTGTGAGCCTCATAACAGGCACCAAAACTGGGTCGCTGGCTGGAGTGACACAATTAGGTGGGCTGTCACCTTGAGGGAGAGCCACATCCTTCATCCCCGCACCGCTTCCCTGCAGCCTCCCAGCAAGAGGTGGTGGTGGTTTCATCTAAATCCTCTTTAAGAAGCCGTGCAATATCTCTTTATGATGTCTTTGCAGGCTGAGCTGCCTGCAGCAGCGAGGATCACGGAGCCCAGCCTGGCTGGGCAGCTGGGAGATGCTTCATCTGTGTGTCAAGCCAAGCAAGGCCTCAGCCCTAGTGGTAATCATTCCAGCAACTGCCCAGCCACCGTGCACGGGTACCTGCCAAGGCAGAGTGTGCTTGGGTGCCTGAGCCGATTCTGTGCCCGTCCCCAGCGTGGATTTGGGATCAAGCTGGTGTGCGACGTGCCTGCACAGCATTTCTCTAAACCGAGGTCAGAATCCGTCTCTCACCTCAGAGTCCCCTGTGGATCCTGGCCAAGCTGACCCAAAAAGCGACCTCCTTTTTTTAGCTTCTGCAGAATGCTTCTCTAGAAACCTGGGGTGTTTGTTGTATATACTGGACTTTTCTTGTTTAGTGTTTTAAAAATAAACTGCGGGCTGCTGGCAGCCCCGCTGGAATAAGTCAGCGCACGCACAAAAGATGAAAAAATACATTTAAGCCAAGAGTCTTGTTTCTGTATGCATCAGAGGATTATCTGTAGACCCTAGAAGTTGGGAGAGGCCCTTTCCTCTTTGTCCCACGCCATCCCTATCCTGCTGTACTGCTGCTAGCCCCTTTCTCCCGCTGATGAGGTGCTGCTCAAAGGTGTTAGTCTACGAAATGTTAACTTTATGGCCACCTGCACCCCACGAGACAAGGCAAAAAATGCAGCTGGAGGCAAAAAAAAGAGTAGTATGATCTACCCAGACCGGACGGCGTGGAAGACGGCGGGTCCTCCTGTGGCCTTGGGCTTTGGCAGCGTTTGTGCATAGCCCTGGGACTGGGAGCTGCTGGAGCCCCGAGCAGGGAATCCCATTGCCTCTCCCGGGACATCGGCTGTCCGGGGGCCCGACGGCGGCTTCCCGGGTTGCGCGCCTGCTGCGGTCACAGACGTGAGCTGAGTATTTTCCGGCTGTGCCGTGGTGCAGGGCATTTAGCAGAAGCCTGCCCAATTCCCAGAAGGATGGGATCTCCCAAAATAGGCTGTTTTAACGAGGAAATGCAGAGACATGCAGTCTGCTGGGCGCTCTTGGGAGGTTATTTCCGTAAGATCCACTGCCTGGCTTCCATTATGATGAAATTGCATCTCCTGCGTGCCTGGAGACTCGTGGTGGGGAGGGAGGTGTTGGGATTTCATGGTGTGGGTTCTGGATGTGGCTTGTAGCAGGCTGGCGATGCAGAAGGGTGGCACCCCAAAGAAATACTTCCTCGTTTTCTCTGTTTTCTCCCCCTTTGATGAACTCTGAGGGGACGCTTATCTCCAGTTGTTCATGTTGCCGTAGGAAATGGGTAGTAAATAGATTAGGAAATGAGTAAAGCATAGCCCTCCTTCTCTATTCCACATATAATGCGTCCCCAATGACGTGAGAATGGCATTTGGCAGAAACATCCCACATCCCTGCTCTCCTGAGTGTGAAACCAGAGAGTTCAGCAGCCCGATCACAGCAGCGCTCGGCGGGCACCGGTTCCTGGGAAATATTTGGAGCCTCCTCTCAGTTAAAGCAAACAAATACCTGCACTCCTCCCCACGGCTGCGTACCTGCCTCGGCTCACTTACATCCCTCTTCCTACGGCATCCTGACAAAGCTTTACAACCCCTGTACCCCAGCCCGGGGAGAAACAGGCGATTTTTGGAAGCTGGTGCTGGAGTCTGATGTTGCTGGAGGAGGTGAGCCTGGAGGACGTGGCTGTAGAGCCTGCCTGGGCGCTGGCTTGGGTTGATGCGTCGCGGAGGGATTTTGGAGCACGGGGCTTTAATTTGGAAGGTTGGCCCCGGCCCAGTGGGATGAAGTAACCCTGCCCAGCGAGACACTGCCTGATTTTCCTTTTCCCTGCCAAGCCGTCCAAACCTCCGTGCTTGGTCACGTGCAGGGAAAGAGGGACAGCTCTCTTAGAAAATTATGGATTTGGTTGCCGGAAAAGCTGGAAGCCCTGGGCTTGCACACCTGCCTGTGGCTTCGGCAGACTCCCCCCATCTCCCAGCCAATGCTGGGGTCAGGGAGCGGAGGCTGGCGGGAACCCTTGGTTTTCCCATGTGTCATTGAAATCACGAACCTCCACGGTGCATTACCTAGTCAACCAGATTTGGTAATATCTTGCTTGGGTTTTTTCCTTGCAAAACCTTTTTTGTTCCTTCTCTTTACTCCTCCAGACCAGGGATGATGCAGCCGTGGGCTTGTTCTGCAGGTCGGGACGTGCGAGCTGCTGCTTTGTCTGGCTGAAGAGTTTTCACTCGTCGTCTGCGTAGGCACAATCATTTTTGGTGTGATCCTTTTTGCGCTTTTGGGAAGAAAAAGCAGGCTGTGAGCAGCTCACACCCCTGAAGTGGGTGAAATGGAGATGGGTTTTAGCGATTTTCTCTCCCTTTGGCTGTTATGGGGAAGCCTGACCGTCAGAGCTCACAGAACGCCTTCGTCGCCTCTTTTGTGCAGTGGGAGGTTTGCTCATTATCTGGTTTGTGCTTCGCTTATGAAAGAAGCTGTAATTGTAGCAGCTCCTTGCCATAAAAGCACAAAGACATTTCCAGGGAAGGAAAATGTCCATGCAGCTTTTATGATCCTTTATCCTTCTGCCTAGTTTGCTCACCTCCTGCCCTTTCTGCAGCATCAGCTCTGTGCCTACCTCATGCTCAGCGTGACTGCCTCTGGCTTGAGCCTTTCCTTTGCCACAGAAATGCCCCTTTTGGAAAGAAAAAGTCGAGCTTTCTCCTCATCAGTCTTGTTGTGTGAAGAGGAACCCCAAATCCCCCCCACGTACTCTTGATGTTTCTATTCGTGCCTCTTCCCTCAGAGCTGTGTTTTCTGCGGTGAGCCCCACAGCAGATGCTCCATCTGCAGAATCCTGAGGAGGATTTTGAGCTGGGAAGAAACCCATCCATCCATCCGTGGATGGGGCTGGGAGGCTGGGTTTTATTCCAGATCTCTCGAATTCCACACGGGTCTTAGGTTTCAGCTAGCCCTGAAGTGGAGAGCCAAAATTTTGTTAAAAAGTTCATGTGAAATAACAAAAATGTGCGTGCCGGGTGTGTCAGACATACAGAAACGTGCTGTTCCTCCTCCCGTTGCTGCTGCGAGCACGGCTGCAGTGTAGACCCGTCACAGGACTGGAGTGATGCCGAGTCAGAGCACCTTGAGGCACGCGTGGCTGTTCCCGTTAAAAACTGAATGACCTCACTCGAGAGACTGTATTTTCAACTATAAAACATTCCTATTAAGTTCCTTTTCCTGTTTATTTTCACCAGGACATTGTTTTAATGACTGCAGAGTTACTCATTTGATTCCCAAGGCTGGAGAGCAGCAGTGAGTTGGTTTCATTTCAGTACTTTGTCGTGCAGTCGTTTTCCAGAGATCAATGTGCTGGGGAGCCAAAGCGAGCGCGTTGCCCAGCTGAGGAACGTTACTTTCCTGCCTGTACCCGTCAGGGTTTGGTCCCCGGTGCGGGTGTGCAGGGATCCTTAGCTGGAAGGACTCGCTCAGCCTCCCCCATCCGCCTCTGTGCGGGGCTCTGGTACGAATGTGTGGAGTTAAAGACTGTGAGAGCACGTAGAGCTCATACGTGCATCTCGGCGTCGGGCTTTGAGGCTGCAGAAGGGGGAAGGAGCTCCCTTGGGGTGCAGATCACTGGATGTGGGGATGATGGATGACTCAGTCAGCTTTTGGGTTACATTTCTTGCATTGAACAAATACCACGGGGCACGTGGTTACACCCATCAGCACCCACAGGAACCCCGGTGATAGCACCAGCACGCCCGCGGGGTTCGGTGGTTGTGTTTAACCCTTCAAATTGTTGTTACTTGTTGTGCCGCGCCGTTCGAACATCTCATCCCCGGGGAGCGCGGAACAGAGCGGCCGGCTGCCCGCGTTACATAAAGATCAAATTGTCCCTCTCTATTGTTGGCCGCCGGGACGACGGCAGCATCGCAAACACGCGTGTCCTCGGTGCCGTGGGAAATGTTCCCAGGGGAGGCTTAACAGGGCGCGTGGAACATGATATGTCGAGCAGCGAGAGGACGGGAGGCCCTCCAGCCAAAATCGGCGCTCGGCCGAGCGCAGCCGGTGCAACCAGTACCTCTTTTCCAACGAACTCTCACTACTCTGTGAAGGGGTATTAGATTTCTCTTGCATTTTGTGCTCTGTGAGGCCTATTTATTTTTTTTTTCTCCCCTCCCCTCACAGCCCCTGGGGGAGCGATGAGCGAGTACACGCTGTCCAGAGGACGGGTGTGGTGGGAGTCCTTATTAACAGACTTATTCCAGGGAATTAAACCCTAATTTCACAAAAGGGCAGCAAGAGAGCGGCTGCAGCTCCGGGAGAAGCCGAGCCGGCTTTGTGTGTTGTTTGCAAATGGCACAAGAACTCCTGGTCCGAGACTGCTGGTCCTGGGCGTTGGGGTATTACGACCAAAAGAATAATTGTTTTGTTTCTTTACTATTTAAAACAAAAATTACAAAGTAGTTTACAATTAAACCAATCATGTCTCCTCTACCGTGCTGTCACTTGTGCCTCCACTTCTTTTGTTTTCGGTTTTAGGCAGGGCTTTAAAATGTTCCCAGTCATCTTCCGCTTCACCTTCTGACAGCACCGCTGCAAAATGTGCCTCTGCGACACCCGTCATTGTTTCTCCCTGAATTAATTGTTGTGTGTAATTGCGACCTGCCGCGGGACGCTGTCTTGCCCTATTGAAAAGGGAGATGCTAATGAAGAACATTGGGTACCGTATTACGGGACAGCAAGGCTCAGCTCGCTGGGACGTGTACTTGGCGTGCTGTTATTGCCAGCCCGGGCAGAAACGGTGTTTCTGTCTCTCATCAGTCGCTGGCTAATGATTGTAATTTTTACTTGCTGAGAAACTCTGGATATAATGGACTTCATTAACAGATACATGAGATGCTACCAGACCTGCATGAGGGGGAGAGAGGAAGAAAACAACCCCTGCGTGGAGGCAATTTTATTATTTATTTGTAGCAATAGGAGTGATCCGGAATTAGTGTCGGATTCGGCGGTGTGGCTAATGAGCTGGGCTGAGCTGGAATCCAAGCAAACCTATTAACGAGAGCAAGCGGCAAAGATGATGCCCAGGTCTGAAAACCCTCACATCAAACACGAGATCTCAGCAGTGCTGGGGTGGCTTGGCTGCTTTTTCTCCCTCTGCGTGGGGCTGTGTGATTGTGTGTGATGTGTTTGCGTCTCGAGAGGCTTCAGCTGATCATCCCCAGCCTTTCGGCATCCCCTTCCCTCCTGCCAGCTCCTTCTTACTCTTGTATGTTGGGTGAGCCTGAGCTTCCGATTTAATATGACAGAGCTTTACGATAACAGAGCCAAAGTGT
This sequence comes from Tetrax tetrax, assembly GCA_009806455.1. NCBI lineage: Eukaryota > Metazoa > Chordata > Aves > Otidiformes > Otididae > Tetrax > Tetrax tetrax. The sequence goes on from WHYT01016947.1 coordinate 47,759, forward strand.
TTCCACTCCCACGGGCCACGTCTGCTTGAAGAATTGCCCACCTTGAGATACTGCAGCATCCAGCCCTGGTTTTCAGTTGCAGGCGGTGGCAAGTAAGAGGATATTTCTTACACAGGATGCCCTTACCAAAGAGGGTCCAGTTTTATTCCAGCTAGAATAACTGGTTTTCAATCAGGCTGACCTTCTTTGCAGTGACACTAACGATTTGAACCAGAGGTTTGCAGCAATCGTTGGAAAGCTTTGAAGAGCAGGATGGCTGCTTTGTGACGAAGACAGAAAGCTCTGTCCCCACGTTTAAAACCGAACCCAAGGTGTTTAAAACCCACCTGACCTCAGCGTGGTGGATCTGCTGGGGTCCAGGGCCTGATTTGGAAATAACGCAGCGGAGCGGAGGTGTGAAAATAGAAGGGAAGTCTTAAAAAAAAAAAAAAAGAGAGAGGCGTTCATCTTGTAACATGGCGTTTGTACTGAGCGCTTGCTGACAGTGTGGTGCAGCAAAGAGCTTGTCTTTCTAAAGCGGTGCCAGTTCAAACATTGTCAGCGCTATTTTTGGATTGCTTTGTTTGAAAATGGGTCTTTTGGGGAGATGGCCTGTTTCGGTGAAGCCGCTGGGTGTATTACACTTCAAGCACTTTCCCCGGCTTTGCTTTTTTTCGTGGTGCGTGAGTATGAGCAACAGGGAAAAAAAAAAAAAAAAGCAAATACAGGATGTGAGATGGGCAGAATATTCTGTCGCCCAAGAGACCGACGCACACCTTTGCGTCTGGTTGGTTTGGGAAGGGGCCTGCTGTGGACTGCAGAGCAAAATCAGACCTGTTTCACTCAGAGAAAATGTTCCAAGCTTCCAAAAAATGTATGAAAATATGAGGTTTGTGGTTTTCTGGACAGGAACTGCATGCAGTGGGTAGCTGAGTGTGGGCCAAGTCATCTGGGCGTGGAAGGTGAGGAGAAAAGTCTGGCAACACGTCAGGCAAAATGCTTCCCTGTCCTGCACACGAGGTGCTCATCCAGCAGCACTTCCCTTCCCTCTGGACTCCAGCAAAGCCGCAAATCCTGGGGCAGGGGCAGCCTCTGCCTTTCCCTAGTCTCAGGAGATTATTTTATTAGGTTGTGTTATGGGATCAGAGGAGCTGGGAGGGTCCCGGCTGCTCCCCGTTCCCGCACACAGCCTGTGTCCCTCCCAGTGCTTGGCTGTCCCCACCATGTCCCAGACTGGGACTGGGAAGGTCCTTCTCCATCCATCTCTGCGCTCTGGAGAAATCATTATTTCACAAATACTTTTTCCATGGGTTTTGTTGGTCAGGAGAGTCTGTTGAGGCCATGCAGGCTGCTTCCCTGTGACTGGCACGCGTCGTCCTTCCCCTGCTTGGTCTTGGGGAGCTGCGCGTAAGGGCTCCTGATGCCTACCCTCAAAATTAATTAACACAGCTCGTTTTGGTTTAACTTGAAATCATCTGCCTTCAGCTTCCAGCTCTTTGGACATAAATCATGAGCTCCTTGCCTTGAGGAGAAACTGTTCAGATTTTGTGTTGGAAATTGCTAGCAGGTACAGCCCATATTCTGTATCGGGTTTGTTTTTATTGAAGAGGAGAGGATGTGGCTCATGGAACATCGACGGACCCGGGCTGCCTTGGCATACGTTAAGCAGGAGATTGTTTTTATTGCAACCAGCTAATGAGATGGTACTTTGACAAATCACATAAACACTATTAGAGAAATGAAATTTGTTATCTGGCTGTTTATCATGAGTGGATTCAAGGTAAAGACCCATGTGGAGGTAATCTCAAGGGATGGCTTTGAGGTAAAGCCTACCTAGTCCTCACAAAACCCTTCCCTGTTTGCCTCTCGGCTTGTTTTGTTTCCTCAACTCAAGGCTGTTAGCTGAGGTGACCTGTGCCATTTCAGTCCGGTTACTTTCCCTGGGGATGGATCCCAGGGGGTTTCATTTTTAGGCTAAACTGATAGGCTGGGTTTCTTTAACAGTCATCTTTCCACTTCTAAAGAAGTGGAATCACTTTACTCTTCTCCCTGTGTCGAAGTGCTCAGACTGGACCCCGTTGACCCCCTCGGCAGCGGTGTTTGTCAGGAAGGAGTCACCAGAAGAGCCACTCCAGCTTGCGTTTCGTCCTCTTACCTCGCTCCGTTGGGCGATGGGCGTCGCGAGCAGCAAGGGTTTGTCAGGCCGGCTCAACTCAGCGCCGCGGCTCCACAGCCAGCCCCGTGGTTTTGGAGAGGAGCCTGCCCTACTTTCCACTTGTAGATGGTTCTCTCCTTCAGCCCCTTGGATGTTCTCATTTTCTTGTAGCCTTTTGTGCTTTCCAAGCCCTTGATTCCACTGTGAGAGCCTGCAAACGTGTGATTTTTCCCCTCTGTGAAAGTCTCGTCACCTGGGCGTACAGCCCTGTCGTTCCAGCTGGCTGTTCCATGCCGCAGTATCGCTGCGTCGCGTCTACACGCCGCCTCGTCTCTCCGAAACCCCACTGCTGTTTCTTTTGGCTGGAATAAACAACAAGCCCCCCATCCAGAGCCTGTGAAAGGCAATGGAAAAAGTCTTCCTTGAGTCGAATCAATGCCTTCCTTTCCAAACTGAAACCCTTGGCAGACGTGGACGAGCTAAGCCATCCCCCTTGGCTGCGGCTCGCTGACAGCTGTTATTGCCATCCTACTGATGGAGAAATGGAAACGGGGAAGAAGTAACTGGTGTAGCCTCCTGGGTAGATCTTTCATGGCTGAGCCGGCCCATCCCTGTCTCTTGGGACATGTGTCCTGTCTCTGATCACCAGGTTGGAGTGCCCGGAGTCCCTGCCTTGCTCCGGCTCCGTACGTGTGGGCACAGATTGTCACCCGTCGTCCCCAGCGCCTGTTGCTCTGGGTGCATCTTTTCTTGGTGCATCACCATAAAAAAGACCTTTACAAGCTGCTTGGGCAAAGCCTCTGGCCTTACAGCTCACATGAAACCCGTAAGATGGTGCCTGTCTCTTCTAAGATCGCTTTAGCATTTTAATTGCATGAGCTGGAAGCTGCTGCTCCAGTACGTAGCGGGGGAACTTCTTTAATCATTTGCTGAAAGGCTTTCGGGCTCCGTTACCAGCTCACGGCTCTCTGTAATGGAGTGCCCGCGAGTTGAGAAGCCTTCAGAGGAATAACCCGGCGTCTGGACCGAGAAGTCCGGAGCTGTTGTGGCTTTTCCCAGCGCAGGGAGGAAGCGATTGAACAAAGCGGCGCTTGGCGGGGTGCTGGCAGCTCCCCTGGGGTGCCGTGTTGGGAGTCGCAGTGGAGGCACGCGTACCGACCCGCCATGGGCACCGCGGCGGGTGTGAGGGCGTCACCGCCGCCCAATGCCGAGCGCTGACCGCGGGCTAAACCTCGTGGGCTTCGGGCACCTTCCGGGGCCACGCGCCCACCCCGGGCTGGCCCGGCGCTCACCGGCGACGCGGGGAAGGCAGTTCTGCTGACGGGCCCTTCGCGTCTCCGCCGCTGCTGTACGGGGAACGTGACTGCGGGGAGGTGACGGCTAATTGCTGCAGCGAGTCAAGGACTGTTTAAGCAGCTAATTAATTCCTCCTAATCAGCCCTTGATCTGTTGAAAACTGCATGGCATTATCTCCTCGGCTGCAACACCTTGATAATTCCTGTCTGAATGGCCTTCACGGAGAACATATTTAAATAAACTCAATAGAGATTTCAGACAGATAGCAACTATAATTACCAGCTTGTACAAATTAAACCGTGGTTTGTTCTGTTCTTTTTCTCCTGCCTTGGCTGCCCAGAGCTCCTGCTAATCATGTTCTCGCTGCCAGTGGCACGCCAGTCCCCGGAGCATTTTCTGCACATGCCTTCGGAAAGCTTGCGCTGGGGCGTTCAGCGGGCCGGTGTTTCGGACGAGGCTGCACACGGGCACACGCCAGCCTCCACTGGTGTTGTTCCCGTGCCGGGGGGCTCGGTGCCGTGCCGGCTCCCGCACGTTCCTCCAGGCTGTCGCACACAACCAGCCCTACGGTTTCCCCTCGCATCTCTCCTGAGGTTTACAACCTCCTAGAAGTTTTTCTCACCTAGAAGGAGCGCGGGCGCTCGGACATTTCCCTTGAGCAGCCGCAGGTGCCCAGGCTGGAGCGTTCAGCCTGGCTGCAATGTTCAACCGGTGCTGCCAGCGCTGTCCTTCCAGCACACAGGCGATAAACCGTCCACGCTAAGTGCTGCCAACTGCAGGGGCTGGAGCGTTGTTCGTTAGGAGGGATAAGGTCAGGCCACACTCATTTCCTCTGCGGTCACTCGGGACAGCCAGGAAGGCTGGCTCCTCTGGCATTCGGCAAAGGTCAGCCAGCCCCGGCGCTCGCAGGCGGGCGGTGGACGTGCGTTTACATTGCAGCCTGCTCTCTTGCCGCTCGGCGTTGGCTCTGCTTCCCTGCTCGCTCCTGGGAGCACCGCAGTCAGAGTTTGGGTGCTCAGGTGTAGGTGCTTCATTCTTGTCTTTTAGATAAATGTAATAGCTGCAAGGAGGGTCGTTTTCCAGCATCCAGGCAGTGACAGAGAGCAGAGAATGTCGTTACGCTTTAATGAGGGATTTCAGGGAATGAGAAAGGAAAAATGGATTTTTCATGACAGGGGAACAGGTCAGTGCTTCTCGTCCCCGTAGGTGAAATAAGGGGAATGTCAGGTTTTCTGCCCTTTCATCAGGTTACGAGATGCTCAGGGCACATCTCCTGCGATGGGAGACGCTCACATGGAGCCACCTAAGTCCAGAGTCGGGGTGTCTCCTGTCCCAGCGCCTGCAGGAGGAGGTACTGAATCATCTGTGCATCCAGGGCTCACCCTGTGCACGTGCATCCTCTTGGGTTTGGGGCACAGACGTACCATGGGGAGCTGATTGTTCTTCCTCTGGGTTTTTCAGTGAATTTCTGACTTTTGGGTCCCTCAGCAGGCTGCTTGCTACACCCCATGTGATGGGGCAAAATCCTTCATGCTGGCAAATACTACGAGACGGCTGTGGTGAAGGTAGCGTATCCTATTCACTGTCATCTTTTCTCCAGCCCAGACTTGGGCACTGAACATTTGGCCAAGGCAAGAGCATCCCCAGAAGCAGGCAGAGATCTCCCCAGGTGGGTGACGGCTCCAGGATTTCCTGGGATGTGGGCCCAGCCCCTCTGCCAGTGACTCACCTCAACCCTCTGGTGCCTCAGTTTCCCTTGGGTTGAAGGGAGCTGCTAATCCCTCGCGGCCTCCCTGGCATGCCGCAGGGCTAAATCCACTAGCACCCGCACGGTCTGCTTCGGACACTGCAGCGATGGGGCCATGTGAGGACACAGAGCGGCTGATCAGCATCGAGATGCAAAGCGTTCCTCAGACCCGAGCCTTTGGGCTATCCGGTTTCGTTCCCCATCTCTGGGGCGAGCCAGATATAGAAATGGAGTCATGCAAAGCAGCACCAAGTCTCTATTTCAGAGCTGGGCTCGAGCAAATTAAAATGTAGCGTGTTCAAAAGCCAGCTTCCCTTGATGGCAGACAAAAATAATCAATTTCCTTGAAACAAATACTAAATATTAATGAGAGGCGATGGGCTGCCACGCACACAGAGCTGTAAAGAGCTTTTCCTGTTGATCAGCTGTGGAGGCAGGTGGGTGAGATGAAATTGCTTTTCGAATGGATATTTGTGGCCCTTCTCGAGGTGGCTTGGGAAGGTTTGCCTGCCCAAAAAAATGAAAAGAAAACTCAGAGCATTTCCATTTTGCATCAGGGCAGCCACTGGGGATGCGTGCTGGTGCTTTCATTTTTGTTTACACGCTTGCCCGAGCGGTTGGGGAGATGGCTCGGTTTGGTTCCATAGAAATCAGCCCCAAATTTGCGTCGAGGAGGCAGCGATTCCCCGGGAACATCAGCCCCCGACCAGCGCCGACACAGCCTGCCAAAGGCAGAACATGGGACCCAGGAGCACTCCCCAGCTTTGCAGCCACATCCGCTCGTTGATTTATTTCAATAACGAGCATTGGGGGAAACATTACAAAAATTAGTTGCAGCCCTCACCAAGTATCCTAAAGTGAAAGCAGAGGGCTGGGAGCTTTGGAAAAGGAGTCTTGAATTTTTCTATTGCTTTGACCCTTGGGTAAGTCAGGAAACTTTGTATTAACTCCATTTCCAAACTTGGACATCGGAAGAAAAATAAAAATGCTCCCTTCCCTCCCTCACCGGGACACATCGCTGTGGTGTGGGGCTTCACCCCCACTATGCTCTGCTTGCTCATGGGCAGCATGGTGCTGGCCTTGACTGGGAGGGCCATGGCACACTGGGAATAGCCACAGCCCTCCCCGGGAGGCTGCCGGTCTCAGCCGTGCCGTGTCCCGCACACAGCCACGGAGGATGCTGGAAGCATTTTGCATCCATTGTGCAGTAAATAATAACACATGAGCTCGTGATTTTATAAAGCCATTAAGCCAGCTGCGTAGCCATGGGTCAAATGAGAGCTAATATTAGCTAGAAACGACTAAAACTAGAAAATTAGAACCGAGCCAGAACTAATTAGTTGTTCAAGGAATAGAACCAGAACCGGAACAAATTAATTGTTGCTGAAATATCGCCGCAGGGCCTGGTGGCCGCCGCTCCCCACCCCACGCGGGGTTCTGCTCCGCTTTGCGTCGTGATGACTCCCGTGAGGGCTCAAAACGGAGCCCAGGGTCCCATCTGAGGGCCCTGACAGCTAAACAAACATCAGTGTCTCGGTCCCAGCCGAGGAGCCAGCAGCGGCGTGAGGCACCGTGAGCTGGGCTGTGCTGGGAGCAATCCCAGCGCAGCCAAGGCAGCTTGGAAACACGTCCCCTTGCCCCGCCGAGCTCCGTCACTGCCCAGATGTGCCTTTCCAAAGGTGAGGGTAATTAAGAGGCCGCCTCAATGGCTCCCAGCAGCATGTGAGCTGCTCTCCTCTCTGATCCCGGCAGCTCTGCCTTCTCTTTCAGCTTCAGCTCTGTCGCCAGCTGAGATGCTTTGCAAAGCTCCCCAAGCGCGCCGGGAGCTGCCATCCGTGCAGACGCCGCCAGAATAATTTCCAGGGAATTAGGAGTTGGTACAGATAACTAGCATGTGGCTGCATTTTTCTGTCTGTGACTCAGTCACAGGTATGGTCACCTCTCTTTACTTCCCAAAGGTGGTAACTCACCCTATATTTCTTTTTCCACTCTGGCAGCACTCAAGCAGCAGCTCCCATTTTAGCAGCAGCATGACGCACGGTGTTTTAAATTCAATTTAGAATACGAACTATTTATACCAGCCAGAAAAAGGCAGTGAAGCAGCTCTTTCTGTCATGAGTGGATTTGTAATTTCAGAGCAATCATTGCATAACTAATTGAATCAGCTCTCAGCATGTGAAATCAGTGCCCTGCTTATCGGAGGTTTTCATCGTTCTCCCCTCCTGAAGCCAGCAGTCCCCTCTCCACCAGCAGCACTTTGTGCTTCTGCACCAGCCTGGGAAGAAAGCAGGACCTGCAAAGCTGCCTTTCTCTGCTCAAATAGAGCCAATAAATTAGCAAATACATTCAGAGTAAATGAATAGCTGGGTTGCAGGTGTCCCCCAAAAGCTGCCCAGGCTGCAGGCGAGGGAGTGAAGTGCGTTTGGAGTTAATGAAGTGCCAGCCGTGTCTGAGAAGCAAATTGGTGCCGAGATGTTCTGCTGGCTCCCCCCTCCCCCTTCATCGCCCAGGTGCGCTCTGCTGGGCTTGAATTTAGGGTCTGATCCAGACTCCAGGCTTGGCATCTGAAAACAGAGCCTAAAAGAGGCAACGGCTTTCTGGGATTTACAGGAAAGGTACAGAGCAGTTGCGAGGATTTTCATCAGCTTGGGAGTGAGGGTCCTGGATGTGGTCACTTGGGTGGATCCAGTCCTGCGGATTTTGGGAGCGGCTCCAGCCACCTGCCTGCAGCAACCTCTGCGAGGTGGGAGGGCACCTCCTCAGCTGTGAGGCATTTTGGGCAGGGGCCCATCAGCTGCTGCTGCTCTGCAGAATGTGGAGCTTAAAACTGCAGCCAGAAGAAAGCATGCTGTAAAGGATGCTAATGCTTCCCTGGAGATTGCTGCTGGTGTGCGTGAGCAAGCCCTGGGCTGTCACCGATGTGCTGTTTGGGTTACGTTGAGGCAGCCATGTAGGGATGCAGCTCTCTGAGCCAAGCTGGTAGGTCTTACCTGGGGGGAGCGCTTGCAAACTTCTCTGGCCCTGGGCAGGGAGAGGTGGTTCCTGCTGGGTATGATCCCTACAGCTGGATGTAGATGATAGAGCCCAGAAAATGAGAGCTGGGTGTCCCTGTGGTCCATCCCTTACTTGGGGAATCTCTTTTCCTTCCAAGAGGCTCCATGGCAGGGGCTGTTGGCTTTGGTGGCATGGGGACAGCCTTAGCAATGCTCTCTGCCTTGTTGGACGTATGTTGTCCAAGCCACATGTTCCCCAAAACTGATGTGTAGGCTTTTTTTTTTTCCTATGAGCCAGTGCCCTGGTGCTGCTGGCTGGCCTGGTGAACAGGGCGATGCAGGGGCTGGCACGGGAAGGAGAAGTAGTCTTCATCCCCAGGCTTGGTTTAAGCCACGTCCCATCGGTGGCCTCTGCTTGCTTCTCGGACAAGCCATGCAGATGGTGTGTCCCCACGTGGGGCCAGCACCCCAGGGCTCATTTCTGGGGCAACATGCACCCTGGCACCCCCAACTACCCACTCTGTTTTCTGTTATCTCTTCAGGTAGCCAGATGGGAGCACAGAACGCGAGCGCTCACCCGAGTCTTCGGCTCTCCACGCGTTGCCTGCTACTGCCTGGGCGCCGTTATCCTGATGCTTAACTGCGTGCGGAGCCATTGGTAAGGAGCCAACCCTACTGCTGCGTATTGGTGCAGAGAAATGCCCCTACAAGGTGGGGAGATGAGGAGTATTTACTCTGCAGTGCTGCATCCAGCCCCAGTGTATTGCTTTGACGTGGCTGGATACCTTCAGCCAGCACCAGATTTAGTCCAGGATTTGTAATAAAGGTGAGGGATGTGGCAGCACGGCCAAAGCCATCGGTGTCAACAGCAGTTGAGTGTCACAGGTGTCCTTGGTCCGTGCTCTGGGGACGGGTTCCCATGCCCTGTGAGCAGCCCAGGTGGCAGGAGGGCAGTTTGCACCGGATGGATCATATATAACAGCAGAATTTTTTAATTTTCTCATAAAAATTGTAAGCAAAATTAAGCCTGTTTTTAAGAAGCTGCAGTTTCCTGTCTAGAAGAGCAGGATTATCCGTGCACTTAGCAAGCGATCTGTTTAAACTCTTATCTGCAATCTCTCTCAGTACCACCTGTGCTCGCTAACAGCATTGTCTGGCTGACGCGCCGTACCCCGTGGGGATACATCCTTTGAGTTCTGAGTGCAGCAGAGAGGTTTACTGCAGAAGATTTCCTCAATGCCAGCAATTTATCTGCGATCTGGTAGGCTTTATCTTCAATGCTGTTAGGAGAAACAGCTTCTCTCACTAAATTCCCAGATTCAATTATGCCAGGGTCAGAGCTAATGGGTTGTTTAGTACTTTGGGTAATTTCCCAGGTGCAGAGATCTCAGGTTGGAATTTGCACATGTATTTAAGAGCTTTGCCTTCCTGGAAGTGACACCAAGACTTGCCCTTGCCCTTCTGCATTTGTCCCAGCTTCTGATTATTGCAGAAACCATAAAGCTTGCAGTGAATTGGACAGTAATTGAATGCAGGTAATGCAGAGGGCATGTGTGTGTTCTGCTGATGTCTTAGCGACACAGCGGGCTTGGATTTCACTGGGGAGTGTCTCGGCAGCCTCTTGCACAAATAACAGAGCCACTTGTTGTCTGGGAAGCAATGCAAAGCCTTGTGCCTGCCTTTAGTTAAAAACACAGCTGATGGAGGGGCAGTCTCTGTTCCCAGTGGTCCTGCTGGCTCCTGGGTCGGTGAGGCACTGATGGGGAGCTGCTGGGAGAGCCAAAGGGGCCTCATCTGTCCCAGCACTACACCCATCACGCTTTCCCCCTGCAGAGCTGGCATTGCTGGCTGTCCTGGCTCTGCTCCGTGTCACGAGTTTGTGGGTGCTGTGTGGGGCTCGTTGGGGGCAGCTCTGCCTGTGCAGCCCATGAGTCATGCCTAAAGGAGACAGCAAGGTCAACCTAGGGAACTAGAAAAGCCCCACTGGGACCTTGGTTTTGGAGAAGGATCGCTAGAAGATGAGGCAGCTCACTCCCACCAGCACTTGGGCAGACAGGAGCCCACAGCGCTTGCCAGCCCACCCGACGGGCCAAGGCTGTTTCAGATGATTGCAGTGTGAAGTTTATTTTGCCCAGGTGTTTCAACGTGGTTGTGTTATTCCCTTGCCTTTCCTTGGCACTGGAATTGGCCCGAGTGATGGCTAGCGGGCTTTGGAGGCTGTTCAAGCAGGGCAAGCCCTTCACTGTGGGAGAGACAGGATGGTTTCAGGTCATCAGAGCAGCAACTGCTGGAGTTGCCTGGAAATGCACCTGGGAGACTCACTGCCTCGGTTCCCAGCTCAACGAGCCCTCCAGGGCTTATTCTCAAGCCTAGAGAGGTTGTGATGTTTGGGAAGGATTCATCCTGTCTCTTGCCCTTGCATGAAGATATCAGCCAGGTCCAAACGGATTGGCTGGCCAGAGAGGATTCACGGGTTGTACGGGATGGGCACTGTCATCCAGTGGGCAGTGATACCGGGAGGGACCTGTCTCACCTGCTGTTGCCGTTTCACTTTTCCCCTTATTTTCCGAAAGTGGTTTCCTGCTCCTTGGCCCTGCGGCGGCGATCCAGCCTGCAAAGCATAAGCCGTGCCTTGCCTTGCCCTCCGGCTGTGTGTGGCGGACGAGGTTGCTCGCGCAGAGCGTGCTGGCTGCTGATAGAGAGCGAAAAGGCAGCCTTGGGGGGTCCCCCCACCCCCAGTGCTGAAATCCAACCTTTAGAACTCTTCTCTGCACGCTCCGGGGACGTTTTATGTGGGTGGGGGCTGCCAGGGAGTGATTGAGGAGCCCATGGGATGTCTCCTTTGTTTTTTAAAAACCTGCTTCCTTTTTGCAACCCAATTTTTGAAAGGTTGCAAGCTGGAGGCGGAGGAGGGGAGGGCAGAGCAGACAAACTTTGTGAGTGGGTTGGCATCATGGCTGAAAGCATTTGTGAGCTGGGCTGTGCCGCTGCTTCACTGCCCGCCCTGCGTACGAGTCTCCGCCGTGGTTCTGTCACCGGTTCAGCACCGTGATGCTCTCATCCAAGCTTTGCTCCAAAGGGATGCCTTGGGTGTAAGAAGAGGAAAGTCTTGTGCTCAATTAAGCAATTAAGTGCTTTCCAGCTCTGAGATTCGTTATGAGCCTTGGCTTGCTTCTGAGAAGCAATCCAGAATGATCGGTGACCGGGGGGGAACCTGCTTAGTCAACTGCACCAGGCAGGCGTCCTTAATTGCTTTGGTGCAACGATTATTTTCGTTACAGCAGTGTTCTTTCTGCAAGAAACAGGGAACTTCCATCACTGAGGCTCTTATCTGTGAAAACAATTCCTGAACTTTTGAACTGTCTGCACTGTGTGCGCTACCCCGGCGGTTTATGGCTGTTATCCGTGTGACATGGGACGTGACAACCTTCACTGCCCTCCACTTGCATCCCGCCTTACCACATCGTTGGTATCTTTCTCCGCATCAGCTCCACAATTAGCTGCCGGCGCTGCCTCTGAGCCCTCCTGCGCTCCCTTTTGCGCACCCCGGCAAAATCCCGCATCGCGGGGCGTGCGCAGGCGGTTTCGTATGCGGGGAGCTTATGAATTTCCCACCGTAAGGGTCTCGGGGCGTTCGCCTGAGCTGTGGAGGTGACACCCACGTGCACACCCTGAGTGGGGGGTTACAGATGGGAGGCTCTCGGGGTGCCCGGTGATGCCTCCGGTGGGAATGAGCCCTGCTGAGGCTGAGGAAGGGCAGTGCCTGTGGCAATGTGCTCGGTGGGTACCATGCTGTCGGGAAGTCCTTCGTTGATGCCACCCGCTGTCCATTGCCTCCTGCACGGACCGGCTTCTCGCTTGGAGCTAATGCTTCCAAGAAAATGAATCCACCCCGGGATGGGATTTTGCACAGGGGAGTTGTTGTTTGTCATTGCCTGGCAGTGCCTCTTGCCTTTATGCTCAACGCTATTGAATTTTGTGAGCTAGTACCGTGAACGAGCATGGTGTAAACGGCATCGATCCAAGAACCACGTGGCCTTTTGTGCAGAAGTGACCAAGTTTGCTGAGAATTGAGCGTGGCCTGAAGGAGCCGACGTCCCCTCTGAGCCGCACTGCCGGCAGTCTCTGATGGCTGGCTGGGAAAAGCCCCAGGTGGCCAACAGCACCTCTAGCCCCCACCGGTGCAGATGCCGGGCGTCTGGATGAGGAAACTGGGCAGCTGAGATGCAATTTGAGGGGAGAAGCTGCTACAGCCCCCAACTGACCTAAATAACACACACACCGGCGCTGGCAGAAAAGCAAAGTAATTATTGGCAAAAGAAGCTGTGAAGATGATGACCAGGCTAACAATTGCCGGTGGTATCGGCAGGACGATTTTAGTATTGTTGGGCTTGTTTGGTTTTTTCAAACAAACAAAATCTTTTGTTGCAGAGGGCTGGCGGCGCTGCGCACCGCTGCGCACCGCCGGATGGTTTTACCCCTGTTGCCTCCTTTTGCCGAGAGGAACAAAACCTCAGCCATGGGGGACGGACCGACGTCCCGCGCGCTGAGCGCGGCACCTTGCAGCGGCGGCTGCCGCCTCCGAAACCGTGGCCGCCTGCTGCACCGCTGCTTCCTCGCTGCCTGCTGGCCCCTGGCTCAATTCTGCCCCAATTGCGTTTGCCAGCCCCACTTTCCAGGCTGATATTTGGGATCAGGCAAAGGGAGTGCCGCTGGGTGGCTCCCAGCAGCGACCCAGTTTGCTGGATGAGGTCTTTGCCCCCCTTTGCGGGAAAGGGATTACAAAATATGATCGCTGTGGGCCACTGAGAGAGGCCTGGAGACCTAAAAAGCTTGGCTTCCCTTTTAGTCTGGTATTTCCAGGACTGCTTCATGTTCCGGTCCGCTTTGGGGGTGTATTTTGGGCTGCAGGCTTGGTAAGATTTCAGGTGTCGCAAGCACCCTTCTCCAGTTGAATAAATCGGTGCCTGTTTGTGCAAAACCTGACTGCACGTCCCCCCCACATCCCAGTGAGAGGACTTGCAACTGATTTCCCTCATTCCCGCTTTCGTCCTGTGTGCCCACCTGCGTGACGTCTCTGGCCTCATGCTTTGTGCCATTTTGAGTGTTTTTCCAGGCCATGTGGTTTATTATGTGGAAGGAAGGTAGATTCAGACTGGTTTCCGCACTGAGGGTGGTGGAGCACTGTCCCAGGTTGCCCAGAGCGCTGGTGGATGCCCCATCCCTGGAAACATTCCAGGCCAGGTTGGCCGGGGCTGTGAGCAACCTGATCTGGTTGGAGATGTCCCCGCTCCTTGCAGCGGTTTGGACTGGGTGGGCTTTGAATGTCCCTTCCAACTCAAACCCTTCTGTGATTCCCAGACAGCAGTGGCACTCACACAGCAGCAGCTGAAGGTTTGAGCAAGTGCATCTATGATTTGGGGAGAGTGGGCAAAACGGCACCCGCTGCCTCAGCTTCCCCACGCAAAACCCTGCGGCACGCTGCGGCAGTTGTGCAGCCCGACTGCAGCCGCCGTGGCTGTTCCCACTCTGCCAGGAATTGGCCAAATCTGCCAATTTAACCAGAGCAGAGCTGATAGACTTGGGTTTTTCCCTGCTGGGGTGGAGAAATGGGTAGCTCTGGTGTCATGCTTCACACTGGCAAGTGTGGGGAGTGTCAGGGGAAGCCCCGTTTTCCCAATTTCCTTTTGCCAAAACTGGGGACACCTCATGGGCTCTCCTCAATGGCAGACACCCTCATGATAGCAGCTGGGTGCGTGATTCAAGTAGGTCACAGCCCACCCTCCCCTCCCCTGCGCCGGTAAGAGGGATGCTCCTCACCATGGCAATCGCTCGGCACATAAAGCATTTCCAGGTACTGGGACAAAGTGTGGCTTTAATTGATGTCCTCTTGGGTGCGGAGCTGGGCCGCTGCGTTGTCGTGCGGCCAGAAATAAATGCTGTGACAAACGTGACTCAGAGGCACGTGGTGAAAAGCGCTGGTTTCATGACAGATCGGCTGGCTGCACGACTGGCTCCCCTTGCAAGGGAGATGGCCAACACCTTGTCCCCCCCCTGCCAGGGAGGGTGAAACGCGGCGCGGTGAGGCTCCCCCGCTGCCAAGGAGCGGTTGCGGATGCCAGAATAATTGACGACTCCGTGCTGTTTGCTGTGGGCCAGCATCATAAATGCTTAAAAGGTTTATTTACCAATTCTGAAGACTCCTGTGCGCATCATGTTTAATGCAAATAGAGAGTGTGTTTAGGAAGATATAAAACATTACTAGAGGGAAAGGCAGTCCATTATCTCTGTGCAAACACCTCCCTCTCTAGCTGTAAGCCAAGCAGCAGGGGACCAAGCAAGACGTGCTGATGAGGGGAACTGATGTGGGCCTACCCGACCGTGGAAAGGAGGGATGGGATCATCTGAAGCAGGGGAGACAGCTTTGCCAAAACAAGCCGTGACGTGCTGGTTGCAAAACCTCCGAGGCTGATCCGCAGTCATACGGTTCATGCTCTCGAAGCCACCTTTGTTCTAGTCCTGCTCTAAGGCCAAGTTGGGTCACTAGCGTGGGATAAAGGAGCCTCAGGGATGTAACACAGCGTGAGCGCAGCGCATCAGGAGCGGGAAACGGCCTCCGAGCGCTGTGCTCCGGCTGTACGTCCCTGCTCTGCCATCTCTTTGCTGGGATCCAGGCGGGTACCAGCTGGGCACTGGTCTCCCAGACCTGCCTCCCCAGGGATCCTCAGCAGCTTTGATTGCTGTGAAATGCCTTCCCGGCGCCGGTGCCCTGGGAAGAGATCCTGGCCGAATGCGGAGTCAAACCCGGAGCACGTCGAGAAGGCGTTAGTGTCTTCCTCTGTGGGAGTCAGGAGCTCCAGAGCGTCTCCGGGGCTCTCACGCTGTGCTTGGAGAGCGCAGCCAGCCCGGGAGTGCTCAGGCAGGGGGGAATATCCCTGCAGGGAGATCACTTTTCACGCGAACGCGGGCAGCGCTGGTAGCGGGGATGCGGATTTGGGGTTTCTCCATAGGGGAGACTTGTCACTTAAAAATAAATAGCAGGGAGGTGATGCAGAGGGTTGTGCAGCTGCTGCTGCTTCACCTTGCAGCCAGATTTGTGTGTTTCCATCAGCACCGATTTCAAGCTGAGGTGAGGTGAGCCTGGTGAGTGCAGGGAGGGTGCTGGGCGCTGGAGGAGGGCCAGCCCCAAGGACGTGCGCTGTGACATCGCCCCGGGCCACGCTGTCATCCCTCTGCCAGTGCTCAGCTCCTGGGAAAGGGAATTTCTCTGTAATTTCCAGTGTAGGGGGCAGAGTGTAAATCACCAAGATGCTGTGCTCTTCCTCACTCTCAAGCACATTACATTTATTGTGTGTTTTGTTTCCTTGCTCCAACCCAGAGGGAAGTTTAAATGGCTTGCTCTGGGGTCCTATAAACTCCCTGACAGTAGGAAACCTTGTAGGAACGAGCTCCAAGGAGAGCAAAAATTATCATCCAGGTCCCTAAACCATGGCATTTAAATATCATCTTGGACTTCACTTGGTGCATGTAACTTGCCATCTGGTCCTTGAGCCTTGGGAAGTCGTTTCCGGCTGCGTGTCCGTCAGCCGGGCAGGCAGAACTGTCTCTCTCGGCTTTCTTTTGGGCAACAGAGAGAATCCAGGGATTTGCAGGGCTTGAGGAAGCTGGACATCAGGGGGGAAAAAAAGCTATCCCAGGCATTGCAGATAACGTCATGGAAGCACTTTCCAGCCGAGGAGCCCAGGAGCGCGGGCAGGAGCAGCTCTCCTGGCTCGACCCTGGCAGTCAGCGGTAGCTGGAGGCGCAGGAGAGCTGTTATTCCACTTGAATTTCAGCCTCCAGAGTGCTCATTAAGAGAAGGCTCAAAGTTTCCTACCTCATGTGTCAGCAACATGTGGAGAAACACGGTGTACGACTCTGCGGGTCTGTTATCTCCTCTCGCTGTTATTAACGGGCATTTTTTTTAATCACAGCGTTGTCTCCTTTGTAGGCGTACGCTTGCAGCAGAGCTATGTGAGGTGCTGAGCCTGCCAAGCCCTGCTCTGGGCAAAGGGCAGGAGGTTGAAGGGAGGTCACAATTATTCCACTCACAAACGAGTATTTGGAAGGTCAGACCTGAAATGCCTGAACAAGCCTGCAGCTGAGAAGCTGTGTTCGCACTCTAAAATACTCTAGTATTTTCCTTTCGCCGTTCCAATCCTCCCCCTGGCTGTCAGATTTCAGCCGTGAATCACTCCTGGGCACGTGGCTAACACATGAATGCTGCAAAATATTTTGATGGAGGGGAACGGGGGTGGTAGCACGAGATAACCCAGCCTATTGTTCCCAACCCTTCGAGTCCTGTGCCGAGGCATCACAGCCTCCGGCGTTTGCAAGGGCCTCTTTTCCAGACCTCCTGGTCACGACGAAACCTGGAGTTTGGCAAGCAAGGCAAAGCTTTTGATACTGGATTTCGGTGGGGTTGGGATTTCCAGGACTGAGTGAGAGCTGTAAGTAGAAATAGCTGCCCCGTGTCCAGCCCTGGCTGCTCACAAGACTTTGGCTCCTTGCTTTTCCCATTGGGAAGTTGAGTAGGTCCAGGTAGAAGAAGGGACTCGGTGAAGGGTTCTCCTCAGCAGCATCCTCTTCCACAGTGTCTCCCAGAGAGAGGTGGGTGATGTTGGTAATGAGTTACCACTGTTAACAGCCCTTGTTGTCTCTCCAACAGCTTCACAGAAGCCATGAAGAGCCAGCCAAAGCTGGAGGGCTTGGACTGCCACTGGGCCTATTACTCAGGCTTGGCCATCTTGGCTGTAGGGACCTTGTTTGTTGTCTCCAGCTTCTTAGCACTGGGATTCATCGGGACCTTCCTAGGTAAGCACTAAAAACTCAACAGCTTAACCAGAAAGTTCATTAAATCCTTGCAGAGGTCTTTTGCTAGGGCAGAGTCCTGTAAGAATTTCATCATCCTTGCCTTCAGGGCTGTTAAATTTGGTGTTGGCTTCATGACACCGAAGCGTGATCTAACCGTGCTGTTACCTCACACGGAGCAGATCATGCAGTGACTTTATACAGTGAGTCCCCTTCGGTGTCAAGCCTGACATTTTAGACAGCAGCTGACAGTCCAAATGCCCTCCAGAAAAGGGACCCCCAAGCACAGACCCTGCGAGCAGGTCAGCACCGGCACAGCGGGTGCGAGCCGTCCGGCAGCCTTGCTCTGAGCCCCCACCCGCTTGACACACGCGCCGAGGCAGGATCTCGTTTGCTCTTCCCTCTGCAATAACCCTGACGTTCGCTGACAGGTTCTTTTATCTGCCGCTTTATGGCAGAAGGCATTTTCCACTGTGCCTGCTTTCACATTTAGAGAGTAATTCTATTAGCATTGTTGACTTTAAAAACATGCCAGTATGTGTGGAATTCATAAAAATAAAATAGAGACAGGAACAATAAATATCTAAGGAAAGGGGCAGCTCCCGCTGGCTGAAATAATCATAGCCCCAGCTTTGACACTGCATTTAGGCTGTGCTTTTGCAAGTGCTTTACAAACCAAATTCAATTAGCTCCTGCAGCGTTGCCAGGAAGAAGAGAGGGAGGTAATAAGCCTTCCTGGTTTCAAGTGGAGTTGCAAAGAAATGTGTTGAGTTGGCCAAGATCCTGCCACCAGAAATAGAGCTCAGCACTCCTGAACACCTGCCCTCACACTTTTATCTGTGCAGCCCCGAATTCCACCCCTGTCCCCCAGCTCCTGGCCATCGGCATCCTCCAAAATCACCCGCAGCCCCCAGCAGCGACGCTGTGCTGCAGAGACGTGTCCAGGGAGGCCGGGCACGGGAGTACCCGCCAGCGAAAGCTGCTTGAATGCTCCTGAAGTTCAGCCAGGTCTGGGGTTGTTTACGTAAAACCCAATTCATCCAACCAGGAGGATCCACTGGACTTGAACTGCTGGGAAAAAGCAAACAAGTGAGTCAGGCTTAGCGTAAGCGGTGAGAGTGGCCCCGTCGCGCTCCGCTCTGCATGGCTGCTGGCTCCGGTAAGCCCCCGGGCAGGGAAGAGGCAGGTGTCAGCAGCCCGTATCGGGAGCAAGGCCAGCCCTCTCTGCTAGCCCAGGCACGACGGGCACCGGGGCAGAGCCGAGTCAGGGTGGGGAGATGCCAAGACCACGTGCTGGTGCAGCCAGGCTCGCTTGGGACCTCTGTGCCACAGAGGCATGGCACAGCTGGAGCCCTGCAGAGCATCCAGCCTTGGACTGAGGGCGGCTTCTCTGCTCCACGCAAGCCTAGGTCAGCAAACTCTTAGTGGAGAATGCTGTTCAGCATGGTTTCTTACCCAGCTATGGGGAAGACGAGGTGTCTGCAGGTCTCCAGGGATCTCATGTGGGATGTTCTCTTACTCATGAATCACCTTGGCCTGGTACTTGTGAAGTCCTCCTGCACGCAGGGTTCCGGTGCCGTGCTGGCGCTGCGGGAGGAGCAGGGTCCCCAGCAGTGATAGCTCTGCTGACGGCAGGTAGCAAAGGGCTGCACTGCTTTGGCAAGAAGAGAGTTATAGCATCATCCAGCTTCTTCTCACGGTGGATACCTGAGCTTGAGAGAAGTTTTAAGAGACTGCATCAGGGCTGCCCACTGGATTCCTTTTTAACCACCCATTTAAGCTCTGGAGCGGCTGCAGAGCGCTTTGTCTCTTCAGCGTAGGCTAAACGGTGCAGTGGGAGCCGCGTGAGTCACCCTTCTGCAGCAAGCCTTTCCGTGCCACCCGTCTCCCGCACAGCAGCACCTCTGCTCGCGGCGGCTGGATGCGGCCCCTCGCCCCAGCAGCCTTCTCCCCTTCACAGCAATCCTCCCAGCGCCCCGTCTCTTCACCGTGCCCTCGCAGGGATTCAGGCATCAGTTCAGCGCCCTCCGCCTCGCCGTCTGCCCTGTTTCCCGACGAACGTAGTAACGAGGGCTTGGCTTCCTGGAGGCCGAGGGCACCGGGAGGCGGCTCTGCCTGTCTGAGCCCATCTGTCTCACACCCGAGCGCGGTTCCTTCCAGCACTGACCAAGATTTCAAGTAAATCTGACTTGACTGAAGTCTGTTACTGGGCTAAGGTGAAGCTGGTGGCTCTCCGGAGAGAAGCGGAGGTGGTGCTTCAGCCCAGGTCGGGCTCCGGGGACCTTGCGGAGGGCATCAAACGGCTTTTTGCTTCTGTGATCCAAAGCACCATACCCTGCTCAGCGAGACGCTTACACTGACCTCCAGCAAAAAAATAGATGCCAAAGTCCTTCAGCCTGACAGGAGCTCATTCCTGTTTTGCAGGCTCAACGGAGGCACAGGAGATGGCCAGGTCCTCTCTGGTGGTCATGTTCATGTAACTGTGTGGGTCTAGAGGCAGGGTTTGTGTCCTGGGGGAGCTGCCTGTCCCCCAGCTCCCCAGAGGGTCCCACGGCCCCACCGGTGCTGGGCTCAGATAAGCCCCTGCCAGCCCCACAGACCCAGGGCTTTGTGTGAACCTCCCCAGTGCCAGCACCATTTTGGGAGCGAGGTGTTGAGCCCAAAGACGAGGGCGGGCAGGGTATAATGAAGCATTTTGACACATAAGAAAGCGCAGAAATGGGCTGTGGCAGGGGGTGATGTGTTCTTTCTACCAGAACAATCTGAGAGATGCATTGCCAAGTAACTGTGAGAACATATAGTATGAATACTGGGCAATTATCTCACTTAGTGGCCTGTAGTTAAAGCTCAAAAGCATTGTCTAATTGGGCAGGCGCTGTTTATCCCTAGAAATAAATGTTTTTGCACCGTGTGAGGTCAAAGAAATTACACTACGATCCAGGTAATAATAACAACCTTGAATAGTTTGCACTCTGTAATGCCTTTTATCTGGATTTCCAAGCACTTTCTCACCGTACATTAATCCTCGCCACCCTCTGCGCTCTAAGAAAGCCTGATATTATGATCGTTGCACAATAGCACCGGGGGGGTTGGAGGAGACTTGCCCAAGGTCAGGGAACGGGCTGGGAGCAGAGCTGGGAACGCGACCCAGGGCGGTGGCAGCTCCCTGGCCTGAGGGACTGGCACCGCTCTCTGCTGATGGATGCTGCATCTTGTGCAGCGGGCACAGACCAAAACCCTTGCTGGGCTTTGTGGTTTCGCTTGTAAAACCAGCAAAAACCGGAGCTCGGCATCACAGCCGCACTGAAATGCCCCTCACAAGCTGCACGACATCTCCTTACCTGTCATTCCTTTTCCAGGCTCCTTTCAGGAGGGTGGAAGGATTACTCCGAGGTAGATAGGAAGCTGGTAGGGTGCTGTCAGCTCTGAAAGCTTTCCTCATTACAGATGACAATCACCTATTATCATCATCATCATCATGCTGATAATTGAGTGTTTTGTAGGCAGAGGTGCTATTTTCTGAAATTCTGAAAAATTCTCTGAAATACGAGATAAGGGTGACACTGAATGAGGGCATTTGGTGGTGCCGGTCGTGATTATAACATCTCAAAGCACCATTACAGCGCGCTGGGCTTGTTTCCCCATTAAATGAATTTGATCCTATGCACTTGCTTCCTCGTCAAGTGGCATCAGGTGGGCAATTTTCAATTGAGAAAGCCAGAATCAGCCAGCTGGGATGTCGAGAGCTGCCTCCCAGCGAAGGACGCGGCTGCTGTAGCCTCGTTGCGATGTACAAACCTTCCTCGTGGGCAAAGAGCCGTTCCTGGAAAAGCTGATAGCACAGAGCGAACAACCAACCTGCTTGTTGCTGGTTTCTCAGCCTGGAAGTCAGCAGTGAAACCCCTCGTTGGCCTTCGCTCTGCATGCCTGGCAGGGCTGCCCCGTGGCACAAGGAGCGTGCCAAAACCCCCTGCGACTCCCAGCATGCTGGAGCCTAACCAGAAACCCTCTGTTTGCTCTGCAGGTGATTATTTTGGCATCCTGATGGAGGCAAAAGTGACCAGTTTCCCCTTCAGCGTCCTGGATAATCCCATGTACTGGGGCAGCACGGCCGTCTACCTGGGCTGGTCGCTCATGTGAGTACGTGCCCCTGCAAACAGCACCGGTCGTGGGGCAAGCGTGGGGTCTGCGTTTGGCAGGGCAGAAGGTGCCAAAGGAGCACTTGGTGATGGCAGTCAGCAGTGAAATGGCAGGGAAAGAGCAACTTCTCGCTTCCTGACTGGTTTTGTGCATGCAAAATCTTCTGCTGTTATAAAAGACTTGCAGCATTAATTGTAGAAAAATGAGTAACGGCTGAGTTCTGGGGAGAGGAAGCATCAGCAGATGCTCTTCTGCTGAGTGAGGTCCTTGGCAGGCTCCGCACGTGGAAAAATCAACAGGCAGGGCGAATGCACGCCGGGTGTCACTCGGCAGGGGCAGGGCGCTGATACTGGGGAGCAGTGTGACCTGTAATTACCTCTGACAAAAAGCAAAACAAGCCAACGCAGCCTTTCGCCCACTGCACGGTGATAACGCTTCCGAAACACGGCTTAATAGCCTGCTTAAGAGGAAATGAACGGGCTGTAATTTAGCAGCAAATGAGCAATATACTCTATTCTGTGTAACAAGTTTTATGTGGTTTTCATTTAATATCACATTCTATTTATTTGCCCAGGAGAAAAAAAAAAACCCTGGCTGCGTTACACTGGGAGCCCGTAGAGCGTTGCGGGCCTTTCTCACTCGTTTTGCACTGCTGCTCCTGAGTGTGACCGCCTCTCTCCTACTTCGGTGGAAAAAATAAAGTGCTTTTGCTTTCTGGTCACCTTTTCAGCCACGTGCGCAGAGCTTTCTGGCCCCTGGTAACAAGTAAAGCTGATAGTTTCTCTCCTGTCTCCACTGAGCCTTTCTGCTGATCCTTCTGCACTTGAATTCCCGCTCGGCTCTGTCAGGGCTGGCTGCTCGAGGCCGTTTGCAGACCCACGGCACGGGATTGGGGTCCAAACCCCGGGAAATGGTGCAGGAGAGCTGGGGCGAGCTCGCTGCCGGGGCTGCGGCAGCGCCGGGCAGGAGGGCCGACCACGGGGTCGGCAGAAGCGTGATGGCAGTGTGGTTGTTGCTGGGGGGAGTGGGGCAGAACTGGGGCAGGATGAGCCCCTCCATACCACACCACAGCCAGAGACAACTGGTACCACCGCCCCTACAACAGCACAAAAGGAGGCATTTGAGCAGGAGGAATTATAAGGAGATTTTTAATTGTTTAAGATCAGCACCAGACTGTTTCCTAGACCCTTTCCAGAACCAGCTGAACCCTCCTGAACTGATTCCGTCGCAGAAAACCCTTCCTTGTACCCGTGAGAGAGCAGCCTCACACCAGGTGCACGCTGCTTGGTCTGCCACCGCAATCCTGAGCAAAAGCAGCTCAAAGCACCACCAGACGAGAGTGTGATTGCCGCATTTTTCTCGTTAAAAGGCTGCCACGGCAAAGGCCAGTGAAGCATGACAAATAATTGCTGTTAACAAATTGCTGGAACTGTGCAAAGTGGCACCAGGACAGCGCCCGCCTGCCCTGGGGGAGCCCTGCACAACACTTCCCGCGGTGATTTTGACTTTCCCTGCCCTGGGATCTCAGCTCGGGTAGTTGAGGTTTTGGGGGGGTCCCAGGTCTCTTCTGAGGTCTCACTGAGGTCCCAGGCCTTTCAGAAGATGTTACATGCCTGCCCTCAGAGGCCGGAGCTAACGTCCTGGCTCCGTGGCAGTGGGAGGGATGCTGGAGGAATGTGTTTGACGTCTGGTTTTGGACAGACCTAAAACATAGAGTATACTTGTCCTCCCTCGGTGATGTCTCACGCTCCGTATCGTGGCGTCGGAGCCCAAAGGCCTGATTCATTTGCATCTGTAAGGGCACATACCACATAACGTAAGCAAGCCTGGCAGCGCATCAGACAACCTTCCTTCCGACTCCAGCCCAACCTTCAAAGCATCGCGCGGGGCGAGAGCCGCTGTTTTCTCCCTTGCAGGATATTGCAGCTGTCCCCAGCTTGACTAATGGCAGCTCTGCAGCCAAAAATGTGTCTGACAAATACGCTGGAGAAGGCACCTCCACTGATCACCACAAAAACAGGAGCTCCAGGAGGAAAGGGCAAAGCGAGTGTCCCACATCCAACACCCAGGACCAGCGAGGCCGGCGGGGAAGAATGCGAGCCCACGCCATTGCTCTCGCAGACAGCCTGCAGCCACGGGGAGCTGCAGCAAGGCTTGGGGATGGACAGGCTTCCTCCCAAAAAATAAAAGCCCTGCCAAGACCGCAAAACCTTACAGGGTGACTCGTCGTTGACCCTGCTGCAACTCCAGCCGTTGCCCAATAAGTAGGTCGAGCTCGTACGAGGAGAGAAACAACTCACCCAAATGCTTCTCATCGCCTGCGCCGAGCAGCCTGGTTTCTCTCGAAAGACAAATGGAGCATTAGCTGTTTGGGGACAGCTTTGTGTATCGCTGGTAGGGACATGTTTTAACTCATGGCAACAGGCTGTGTAAATCAGAGCTGGCACTGCAGCCAAATGATGCAATTAGAGGTCTTGCTGTCAACAAACAATCATGCAAATTTGTTCTCTCTGATAGGAATCAAGGAGGAGACATGACTAAGCATGTAATAGCAGAGGGTTGGGAGAGGAAGAAGTTATCCAAGGCTTCCTAATGAGGGAAAAACTTATTGCCAAATGGAAACAGTGAAAAGGTGAAGAGTTGTGTGCGTCTCTCTAGGAACTGATGCGGCCAGGCAGTGCCTGACAGCAGGTCCAGTGGGAGGTTTCAGTCCCTCCTCTGAAGGCATGTTTTCCCCAGAGGACTGCCCCTCTCCCACAAGCCTTGCGGGATGTTTAACCTCACCAAGGACCAGCTAAGTACTTTTTTTTTTGCTGACAGCCAGCTCTTGTGACCCTCAGAGCTGAGCTGCAACCAGCAATTAAAAGCAATGAGCAGTGTCCTAATTAAGGGCAAAAGCCTCCACTGCCTTCACCAGCATCTGCTTCAGACACTTTCAGGGCAGGCATCGAAGAAGTGGCCCCACGTGGGTGGTGCAGGTTTGCAGCCTGCGTTGATGTCTTTCTTCAGAGCAGGAGGTGATGGGGATTTTTTTGTCTTAATTCTCTGACCTGGGTGCTAAAAGGAAGAGCCGCTCCCATCGCATCCGCAGCCCACGAGCACCTCTGCCCGTAACCGGCCACGGTGCAGTGGGTGGCATCAGTCCCCCATGCTGGTGACACCGTTCTGCTGGCCTTTGGGAGATGACAGGATGTGTTCCTAAAACATCTTGAAATGGGTTTAAACGTGAACCGAGCCCGCAGCATCCCGTGCACCCAGCCCCGACACAGCACCTGCCCCAGCACCCTTCACAAGGCAGGCATGGACCTTTCCGTCCCTTTCCATCCCCAGCCCTGCGATGTCTCAGCCGCCGTTCCGATGGATACGGTACGGAACGCTGCTCTGTCTGCCAGGTGTCTCCTGCACCCTGGGTGGCCCATCTTTCTGTGCGCATCGGACATTTCCCTTATAGCGCGCTGGCTCGCAGCCACAGCCCTGCGTACGCAGCTGCTCAGCTATGAAACAGCCTTATAATCTCAGGACTTAGCATCAAAGCAGAAGCTCTCTTAGCAGAGACGTGCAGGGATCAGACTTAAAAGAAGTCACCAAAGTAGGCTGGGGAAGGGTCTTTGCCAAGTAACATCTGTCTAAGACAGTCAACATGAAGTAAAAAAAAAAAAAACCCAACCCTTTTATTCGCTTCTGTTTAATGAGCAAGAGAGTGTTCTCATGGAGCCTAGTGTCTCATTTCACTTTCTAAACCTTGCATAAGCCCGTGTACTTACCTGATCTTTTCCTTCTCTTTCAAAACAGGCATGCAAGCCCAGCTGGCCTTTTGCTGACAGCTGTAGTGGCAATTTCCTACACAGTGGCAGTGCTGTACGAGGGGTGAGTAGCTCTGTAAAACTGGAGAGCTTCTAATTATTCCTACCAGCTTTAACTCCCGAGGTTTCGGGGAACTGCAGAAGTAAAGATGTCTTTTCCAATTAATTCAGCAGGGAACAAGGAATTGTTTTTGCAATTGTTTTGATAATGGGCAAATTCCTTTCTGAAACTATTTGCTGAGTTCTAGGAACATTTATGCATTTGTTTATTTTTATCAACATGAGACTTTCTCTTTCGAGTGCGTGATTCTGTCTACAAGAGCAATAAGGAAGGCAGGGAGTGCACTTACTGGGTCATCTGAAGAGACCCTGCAAGAAGAGCTTCCCTTTTGTAGTTCCTTGGATGGGCTTCTGTGATATTTTGTACCACAATAGCCCAGAACAGAGCAGCCCAGAATTATTCCCAGAAGCAGCGGTTGTGCTTCAGCAGCAAAAGGTCTTTTGTGTTTGCAAGGGAGGAGGAGATGCAAAGAGAGCCGAGGCCGGTCTGCATGCAGGGAGAGTCCGAGTGCCTGCTGAGCCTCGTCCCGCTCGGCGCAGCGATGGTCTCAGGTGGGAGCAGCTTGGAGCCGCTCCGTGGTCCAGAGATTCTGAGGCGAGGATTGCCATGGCACAGGAATAGTTGGGCTGTGCCAGCCTGTGAAAGGCAGAGTTTCAGGGTGCAAAGGAAAGCACACAGTCTTGATTTTAATTCTTCCTCCCTTCTTATTGCCCTCTCTTCTGTCTGTGCCCCCTCTCCCCGCAAATTCCCATCCTCTCAACCACAGGCCTTTCACAGAGGAAATATATCGGCAGAAACAGAAGGGAGCGAAGAACAAGTAGCAAGAGGTACGTTTGCTGATCAGCGTTTCGGTGAGAGGGGCTGCTTTGCCAGGCTCTCCCACCTACGAGCGTGTTAGATTGGGTGGGGAGCACCAGTTGCCCTCCCAGTGTGCCCCTGCCCAGCCCTGCCTTCCCCAGCTCCTCCCGAGCCCTTCCTGTGCTTCCGAAGGGATTTGAGCTTCAGACCTCCGCAAAAACCCAGTCGGGAAGGCTGCACGCAGCAGCAGTTGTGTCCGCCTCTTGGCGCCCGACCAGCAACCCCCAAATTGTTTTGATTATACACTTGAGAGTCAGCGCGAGGGAAAATTGCTGGGGAGCTCTGAGGCTCCGGGCTTAGTCTGAATCAGGCAGAAAAAAGCAGCTCTTGGCCATGGCAGGTGCTCCCTCGAGTGACAGGGGGGGTGCGAGAGGCCACGCGTGCCCGACCACCCCGCAGGGAAATGCAGCGTCCCTGTTCCAGGCTGCTCTGTGCCTGAGCTCGGAGCATTTGTGCACGTGGACTTGCACCAGCTCACCCCAGAAACTCAGCCCAGGCTTGCTTTTGGGGGCCAAAGGCTTCTGCAAAAGCACAAGTTCCTGCCCAGGCTCCTTTCCCTGGGATTCAGTGCTCCCTTGAAAGCCCCGGTGCCGAGGTTTCGGCAGCCCCGCAGCCTCTGCCCCAGCAGAGACGCTGCAGCACCAGTCAGGTCGCTAACACTCTTGTCTCTTTGCCTTTTGCAAAGCGGTGTCTCGATACCCTGGCACGGCGTGCCTCTCCGGTCACCGTGCTGTCCGATTTGCCCGTTTTCCTACTGAGATGTGTCCTACTAATCAGCCCAGCAACCCTTAATGAGCCAGCTGAGCGCCCTGCAGTGATCAGAGGAACAGCCTGAGCACAGCAGCACCTCCTCGCCGCAGCCCGCGGGAGATGGAGGTCCCTGTCCCCGGATCCTTGTCCCCGTTGCCGGGTTGCTGCGGCTGCTGCCATGAAGGCGATGCTCCCCTGGGAGCCACGTTGTGCAGGACCTACAGACCTCCTCTCCTGCGCTGGTTATTGGAGATCTGCAGGGGAAAAAGGAACTCAGCTCTGGCCCCGGGATAATAATGGAGACACCGGGAGACTTTTGTAAGTGAGCTCCGAGTGCGGGAAAGCCCCAGCTCCGACTGATCCTGAAGATCATCCGAAAATGCTGCCAAAGAGCCATGGGAAGCAGACAAAAGCTCAGGTGAAGAGGTGGAACGGGATTAGGAGCTCCTGGCAGAAACTGCTGCAAACTCAACAACAAAACCTGTTGCAAACCCAACAGCACCCCCCGATTTTCTGGCAGAGGCGACGTCCCCATCCAGAGCGGTGTCCCCCTGTGCAGAGCCCTGCTGCACCTCCACGCCATTTACAAAGGCTCTGAGAAAGGTGACTGAACGCACCTGGACGTGATCCTACGACCTAAACCACCGCCCGGGGGGACGGAGGAGTGGCTGGGGAAGCCCCAGCGCGGAGAAGACCTCACCCGCACCCTGCAGATAGCCCGTCCCTGGCCGTGTGGGTGCCCCGGCCCCTCCGCACCCACCCACCCTCTCCTTCTCGCTGGGGCC
Organism: Tetrax tetrax; assembly: GCA_009806455.1. NCBI lineage: Eukaryota > Metazoa > Chordata > Aves > Otidiformes > Otididae > Tetrax > Tetrax tetrax. Next base: position 75,176 of record WHYT01016947.1, read on the forward strand.
CACGTGAGGGTCCTGCCTGCCTTCCCCACCACCCAGTGCCTTCCAGCTATTTTTCGCGGCCTTGCAGGGGCAGCGGGTGGGAGGGAGGGAAAAAGCTGCTCTGCCTCCTGCGCTGTGCAGCAGTCGGGTACGGATCTGCCCCTCCGCCCCTGCCGCCAGCCTCCGCCCGTCCCAGAGAGCCCGGCGCTGGATCCTGCCCTCAGCGGGAAGATCCCGGGGTGATGCTCCAGACCCAGGCTCAGTGTTTACAGATTACCACAACGCTTTGAGAAATAAGCTGTAAATGACCAAAAAAAAAGCAGTGTAAAGCCCCGGAGAAGGGAGCTGCGCTGCTGCCAGCTCCTGCACAGGCACCGGGGTGCAGTGCCACGTCCCGGCGTCACATCGTCCCCTCCCCAGAGGGTCTTCCCTTTTCTCAGTGTCACCTCCGTGGAACGACACATTTCCCTTTTGCTTTTGCATGTTGTAATTCACTCTTCGGGCGCTGCTCAGCAGGAATTAAAAGTGTTGATTTCTTTTCAGTCCAGCCTGTTTCCTTCAGCTAGGCTCATGGACGCCGTGTTTGTGTTTCGCCGCTTCGGAACCATCACAGGAGGATTTTTTCTATCGCCATCTCTCTTCCTCTTAAAGACTTGGGCATAGTATTTTATTTTTAGATAAGTTTCCACATCCCCTTCACAGTTAATGTTTATAGACAGAGGCTAAAACAGCCCAGTACCCATAGCAACCAGCGGGGAGAGGATACATTGCTTTATTCAGACGATTTATGTCAGAGTTGCCAGTCCTGGCTCAAAGTCTCTGATGTAAATAAATTCAGATTTGTTGACAGGTGAAATCAGTATTTACCGAAGAGACACGTGCTTGTTCGGGAAGGCTTACTCCTAACGAGAACTCAGCAAGGGCTGTATTTGTGCTGTCTCATTCCCAGTCTGGGGACTGTGTACGCCTTTCCCTGGCCCCGCCGCAAGGCTGGGGGGACCCCAGTTGTACCATTCCTGTCCCCAGCTGGGATCAGCCCCCCAAAATGGGTGTCTGTCACCATAAACCCCAGTGATGGAGCTGCTTCCCCTCCCAAAAGCGCAGGGCTTTGGTGCTGCGCTGGGACCGGCTTCACGGACTCCTTCCCCCTTGATCCACCATTTCAAACCCAGCCCTTCCCAGCTGCTCCGTGTAGGCTTTGCGTTGCCCAAGGGTTTTACTGGGACCAGGCCAGATATATCCCAGTTTTCAGTAGCTCTTCCTGCAGCAGCCAGCACGGATTAAGGTGTCGCCGCCTTCGCAGAACAAGTTCTGGCTGCTCTAAAGCTGGAGTTGGACGTTTCAGAGGAGTCTGCTCTAAAACCGAGGAGGTGGAGGGTGATGTTCAAGCCCATCTCGCGGGGTCCAAGCCTCCCTTTCTCCATCAAGCGAGGGGTTTGGTGCTGGCCAGGGCCTGTCCCTGGCAGCGCTGTGCTGCTCAGCAGGGCTGTGGGGAGGAAAACAGAGAGACCACTATTTATACTGGTTTGTAGTATTTAACAGCGAGGGATTAGGTTGTAAGGAAAAAATTTGGTTCTTCTCCAATTACGTAATACTCCTAAGAATCTGAGATTACAGAGGGTGAGGATGAAACCCTCAGGCTGAGCATGAAGCACTGGTGGTGTCGGAGCTATTTCCCCCTTCCCATCTCCAGAGCCAGCGCCTGGCTGCGGCTGGGCCATGGCTGCAGGGCTGCAGGGATGGACCCCGTGGTCTCCAGGCCAGGACGTGAGAATCCTGCAGCTTCCCAAGGTGAGACCTGCACCGTCGGAGCCGGCTGCAGCACCAGCGCCACGCTGGCACAGGCGGGTGCATCCCTGCGGCTCTCAGGGATGCGTTGAGCGCCAAGCAGGGTCCCTGGAAATGTGGTGGTGGGTCCATTTTCAGGACTTCACGGCTTCAAAATCCAGGGTGGGGCTTGCTGGGCCCAGCTGAGCTTGGCCAGGGGGTTTGTGTGCAGCCTTGGGAGGTGCCGCGCGTGGGGCTGTGTGCGGGTGCCACCTCCCTTGATGTTCAGAACGTTCCTCCAGAGCAAACACTGGGAGAGGAGAAGCTGGTTAAATCACAACTGCTGGGACGGCCGGGTCACCGAGTCCACTGCACCGCGCTGCCTCGGGTCACCCCGTCCCGCCGCGCAGCCCCCGGCTGCGCTCACCCTCGCACTCTGCCTGGGATTTCTCCACACGGCCGCTTGCCTGGCTCCCCTGCACGTCTCCCCTCCTTGAAACTGCAGGTGATTATTTTTTGGGGGATGGGGGGGATCACCTGTGCAAACCTGAACGGCCCCACGCGCTGCGGGGCCGGCTCCACGCTCGCGGGATGCTCCATCCTGGGACACTTGGGAGACGGGAGGCCGCTTCCCGAGGTCCTTTCCCTGCAGCCAACCTGGTGGTGGGGACATCCAGACCTGGGGACACGTTCCTGAGGCCCGCCTTCCCTTGTGACCACCCGTAAACACACCAAAGCCCATGTTTGCTTTTGCCCAGCGAAGCTGTGTTGCCTTCACCCCGGGGAGGGACGGGCCACCGGCCCTTCGATGGCAAACAAACGCGATGAGCCGGGAACGGAGAGTAAACACACAGCACAACCAAGGCAGCACACGTTACATGGACGGAGCGATGGAGAAGTCACGATTCCCGTTGGGATCCCGTCAGGCCCAGCTTGCCGAGTCTGCACTTTTGCTGTTTGGGAAGATGGAGGGAATCTGCGGGATCAGGGCTCGGCCGGTGGCTCCCGCACCCGTCCCGGCGCCGAGGTTGGAGCTCAGCACGGCTGTTGGGTGGGCAGGGGGGGAGTTTGTCTGCCAGCGACTGGGGTTTGGTGAGAAAGCGAAGATGAGCTTTGAGTGCAGGCGGTACGGGGGCTTTCGGGGGCAGTTTGGACACCGAGTGCTTTATCGGAGACCCCTGAATTCCGAGAGGGCAGGTGAGGGACATGACAGGACTTCTCTTCACAGGGGAATAAACCGGTCTGCTCCATCCCTGCTGCGTAGGGAAGACGGTCTGTCTTTAAATGGTCACAAAAGAATCCAATGGGAAGAATACCCAGGTGGGAAGTGACTTCCAGGTGGGACCCCACCAGTGTCAGAGCCCCATTAAACGCCTGGGGCAGCGCCAGGATCCGTCCGGCCTCGGCAGAGCCGGGGTTGAGCCGCGTGGGCAGGCTCCTGCTCTGGGGTCCGCGGGTGCAGGCAGCCCCCGTCTCGTGGGTACCTGGGGGATGCTTCAGAATGACCCCTGCCCTTGGCATCACCCCTGCACGGTGACACCAGCCGGCCACCCCGGGCGCCTTTACGCACCGAGCTCCCGCCACGTGCCAGAGGACAAGTTACCGGGCTGTTTTCTTTAATTTGCGCACTGAAAAGCCGCCCTGGGACAGCCCGCTGAGCTGGCCACGCTGCGCCACATCCTCCTTGGATCTCGTTTCCAAAAAAAAAGCGTAGGAATGTGCTGCTTTTTCCATGGAGCGTTTTCTTCGGAGGGGAATTGTTGACGGAGCGCTGCTGGATCAGGGTGGCAGGAGCGAGGCAGAGCAGCCGGAGCCCCCGGGAAGGAGATTTTGGGGCCCAGCTCGGCCTCCGGCTCCGCTTTGCCGCTGCGCCTGGACTCAGCGCTTGCAGGAGCTTCCGTGGTCCTCAGTTTGGGCACCGGCACCCAGCAGGGCTCAGCTTTCACCCAGCTCAACCCCCTCCAAATCCAACACCCCCACCCGCAGCCTCAAACCCTGCGCTGGCCTCAGCCCCCTCCGGACCCCAGAGCCGGAGCAGCGGACACGGATACGGGACCCAGATACCCCGAGCCCTCAGCACCCGCTGCGCATCCCTCCACCGGCTCCGGCCCATCGCCACCTGGCTCCCTGCTTCCTCTTGGGTTTTTATTTTTGTCCTATAACCCCAGCAGCTGCTGCTATTTCCATGGGAACCCTCCCGAAATCCGTAGCAACGCGTCCGCCGGGGTCACGGAGCCTCTCTCTCCCCCCTGCCCTATATTCCCAGCCCCATGGCTGCCCATCTCCGGTTACAGGTGACATTTCTCTCTAAATCCCAGGGAGGCTGCCGCTCCTTGGAAGGGAGCAGAAGGTGCCGGAGTCTGGGGACACATCCAGGAGGTGCACATCTGGGGGCTGGTGGGATGCTGCTGCCTCCGAGCAAACCACAGGCGAGGGGATGGCATGAGACGGGATGGAAACTGGGAACATTGGATTCCCTGGCTCCTCGTTCTGCTCTGTGCAGAGCTCTTGACCCAGCGGTGCCGCAGGGTTATTGCCGATGGGTTTCTGTCACCTCGGCACACTCGGAGCAGAGATGCTTCCACGGCCTCTGCCGGAGGGCAGGGCACCCTGGCCCCGGGGCGGCCGGGCAGCGAAACCAGTCACCCTGCGGCGTGGTGCCACCAAAACCCCAGCTCTCGCCGTGTGCTCAGCTGCCCAACGCGTGTTTGTGCCGCCGGTAAGGAAAGCAGTGGCATGGCGCAGTACGCCGGAGCGTGCCGCTTCCCCAGCTTGGCGTCGTGATACGGGCTGCCTTCCCGGCAGTTTTGGTGAGTTATTGCAGTAAGATGTGAGAAGGGGAGAGAGGATGCAGAAAGTCCGGAGACTGTGGCACAGCACGAGCCTGGTCCCGGAGCTGCATCCCGCTGGGCACGGAGCCGGCGTCTCTGAGGGAGCTCTTGCCACCCTTGCCTGGATGACTCAAGAAACTGGGGATTTAGACATCTCTCCAGCTTTCAAATTCCCTGTTAATCAAATCCCAAACGCGAACAGAAACCCAGAGACATGAAAAGTGTTGCAAAAGAAGTAGGGGGTGGGGGAAGGAACCACATAAACCCACCTCCCCGGTCCCCAGCGAGAGAGCAGCCCGCTCCGCATCATATCTCATCTGGGAAAAATTATGTGTTGCGAATTACGTGCTTCTTTTGAAAAGCCTTAAAGGAGATTTAATAAAACGAGACAAGCTAATAATATAGGGAATGAAGAGCAACCCTGGATGCTGCATCTTGATTTAATCAGATGCTTTTCCCCAGGGGGACGAGCAAGAGCGATAGGTAAACCCTCCCTTCCCTGCCCTACCCGGCTGCTCCCCTCTTCCTCCAGCCCCTCGCTCCCTCTCCCATCCCGGGGGAGCGGCCAGGGCAGGATTTGGGGTCCCGCAAGACCCCGCTGTTCACCAGCAGCCACAGGGAAACACGTGGCCCACGCCGGTTGTTGGTGCGCAGGCTGACAAGCAGCACACGGGAGAGGGAGCCTGGCTGAAGAATGAGTCCCTGTCCCGGGGGAATAAGAAGCAGGAATTGGGGAGCTGGGAAAGGCAGGCTGGGGAGCGCACTTGGCTCCATCCAATACTTTCCGGCTCCCTGGCACGCTCGGAAACCAAAGCCGTGTTCTGATGTAATTGTTCTTTTCCTGGGCCGGGCGGCGCGGCGCACGCTCCTGCCTCCTGGTACATTTTGCTTCCTACCATTTTTTTGCACAGGTTGTTGCCGCTGCGAGCTTTATTTTCGCTGCTCGCACAGTTCGTCCAAGCCGGACCCTGGGGAGCCGCGTGTTCTGTCGCCGGGATGTTTGTGTGACTTTCGTGGAATTTCCTTCCCTCTGTCACTCGCTCGTGGCTGCCGGTGGGTTTTATTTTTGGCAGGCGGCTGGCAAACCCGGGAGGGTGCAACTAGGGAGGGAAATATCAAGAAACCAGGGAATGAGCTGTGCCGAGGATGTTTGATTCCGTAAGGTGTCCGCAGTCACTGGGTTTCGTGCGCAGCAGCCTGCCTGAGGCTCTCGCTGCACAGAGCGGCTGCCTGAGCGAGCGAAGAGCCTGCATCCTCCCAAACGGGGCGAGGAGCAAAACACTCTGCAAATCACAGGGTCACGCTGCGCAGGTGGTACGGCGGCTGGGGGAGAAAATGCTGTTTTATCTGCCCCCGCTTCAGACTGGGCTATTTGCAACCAGGTCAGAAATAGACGGTGATTTTTAACCGAGTCATAACTGTGGGAAGGCTTTGCCTGGGAGCGAGGTGGATCCTTCATCATCCATCACCGGCAGCCAGCTCCCGGCAAATGTGCTCTCCTTCCACCGGGAGATGAGTTTCTGGGTGATTTTGGGGGGGACTCAGCCCAACGCATCGTCACGCTCAGGCTCTGCGTGACTGCGAGGAGCTGGCTCTGGGACGGTGCAGGCAGCACCCGCATCCTCTCCCCCGCGGCCGTGGGCTCTCCTCTGCCCACCCTGGGGTCCCTGCCCACGCTCCAGGGGGGTCATCAGCAGGGTGGCTGCGGTCGCACCCCGCGGGATGCCAGCAGCGTCTGCCTCGTGCTGTGCTCTGCCTTTGCTCGCCAACGAGCCTTTTAGGGGGAGCAAATGGATTTTCTGCTGCTGAAGCCCGTTAGCCTAAGAGAAGGCTTCGAGTGGGCTATTTTTACCGGTCCCTGGCACTATTAATAGTTGTACAGTTAACAATAAACGCCAATCGAGATATCCAATTTGTTTGTCCCCCAGAGTTCGGTGCTTCCTATTCCCGCTGTTGTTTTCCGTCAATCGCTTCAATTAAACGATCTTTTTTGTTATTTTAGGGCGACACATTTGTGCTCCGCAATCAGCTATTAAACCTCCTGGCTGTCTCGCACGCAGATCAATAAGGATGGGACACTGTCCCACTTTCTCTCCCCAAAGTGTCCTTGTGCCTCAGGATGCGTCCCTGTGGGCAGGGCTGGGGCTGTTTGAACCCCGTAAAGCTCCGGAGAGCGCTTAAATGAATTTTCGTGAGACCAGACTTTGGGGCTGGAGAGCTCAGCACCACCCCTTTCCCGAGTGGTGCTGACGAAACGTGCTGTGCCCCACAGATTTTGTGTTCTAGCTGTGCCGAGGTCCCTGTCGGTGTCATAGGTGAGGCTTTGGCCTTATTAAAGCATCAGCACCCGTCTCTGCCCGGTTACGGCACAGAGACCCCCCCTCAGCACGGCGACGCTCCCATTTCCCCCAGGAATACTGCCCGGGCGCTGAGGATGATGCTGGTGAAGTCAGTCTCTGCACTGTGAGGGTCCGGGGGCTGGGGGGGCTGCCTGGGCAGGCCCTGAGGCCCAGCTCCATCAAGACCCCACCAGCTGAGACCCCACAAACTCAGCACCCAGCACCATCAGACCCCCCGATACAGCAGCAC
>WHYT01016947.1:91194-119032 GCA_009806455.1 Tetrax tetrax
GGGGGGGGGGGCGGCTGCAGCAGGGAGGAGCTGCCCGGGCCCGGTGCGGGGCACTCCTGCGTCGCGGTGCCCGGCGGGGCGGGGGGAGGCCCGGTACCGGCGGGACGGGGGGGACACGCCGGTGTCCGTGGCCGCCGTTACCATTTGATGATGTCGTGGACGAGGGGCAGGAAGGAGAACTCCTCCTGCGGGGGCGGCGGAGGCGGGGGCGGCGGCTTCTGCTCGGCGGGCGGCTCGGGAGGCGGCGGCTCCTCGGCGGCGCGGGCGGCGGGGCCCCCCGAGGCCATGGCGGACCCCGGCCGGCGGCTGCGGCGCCGCCGAGTGACGGAGAGAGGCGGAGCTGGGCCGCGCCGCCCCGCCCCGCCGGCGGCCTGCGCCGGGCTGAGCTGGGCCTTCCTCCGAGCGGCGGCCGGGGCCGGGGCCGCAGCTTCCCTTCCCTTTCGCCGAGCTTGGGACTGAGCCTGTGCTGGACTCTGGGCTGGGCCTTCCCCTGAGCTTGGGCCTAGGCCTAGAATCTGGGCCTGGAGTCAGGGCTGGTCTGGGCTTGGGCCTGCACCGGGGCCTGGTCTGAGCTTGGGCCTGTGCTGGGGCCTGGCTTGGGCCTTTCCCTGAACTTGGGCCTGGGCTTGTGCTGGGGTCTGGGCTGAGCCTTCCCTTAAGCTTGGGCCTGGACCTCCGCAGGGGCCTGGGCTTGCACTGGGGACTGGTCTGGGCTTGGGCCTCCGCCAGGGCCTGCCCTGGGCCTTCCCATGAGCTTGGGCTTGTGCCTGTGCCAGGGTCCGGGCTGGGCCTTCCCCTGAACTTGGGCCTGAGCTTGAGCTTTGTTCCTGGGCCTGAGCCTGGGCCAGGTTCTGAGCTGGGGTTGTGTCCAGGTCTTGACCAGGGCCTGGGCCTGAGATAGGGCTGGAACCAGAGCTGGGTCTGAGCTTGGCCTGAGCCTGGACCTAAGCCTGAGCTTGGGCCGTGCCCCTACAGCCCCCCAGCAATGCCCCCTCCTGCCCAAGCCCTGTGCACTGACCTGGCGCATTGCCCTGAGCTGCACGCAGGAGGTGGGAGGTCGAAGCTTGGGGTCTGGCACCCGAGGGCAGGGTGGGGAGAAGAGATCCCAGGAACCATCTGGCGGCAGCCCCCAACCCTTCCCAAGCCTGCATGCATCCCTCCTTTCCTTTCGAGCCAAATCTTCGGGGGGGAAATGGCGTTGTTCTGTGTTAAATCAATAACGACAGCAGAGTTTCACTGTGTCTTTTAAATCCCAGCTTTCCGCCGTGGTTTCTCATCAGTTGGTGTCCTTAGTTTGACTTTAATGCAAGTGAGGATAATATGTTGAGGGCGCTGAGTGACGAGGACGTGGTCTTTGCAATGCCTTAAAGATGGATGCTTACGCAGGGCCAGGCTTTGTGCCCGAGGGAGGAGGGAAAGCAAGCTGGAGCGCTGGCTGAGAGCCTGGGCTGGAAACTGGAGGAATCTGGAGGAAGAGAGACAGAAATCTGGTGCCAGGGCTGGGATTGCTGTGAAGCTGGGAGAGGGGGAAGAAATGGGGCTTTGGTGTGACCTGCGGGTGACAGAGGCGGTTCGAGGTGGCGCGTGGTCGAGGCTGGGAGATGGAGGATGATGCCTCTTGCCACCAAACGACCTCAGAGTTTGCTTCAGCGAGCTGCTGCCGCTGTGTTTCAACCCCTCTATCAACACAAAGGATCGCAGCGCTAATAATACCAGGCACAGTCGTGAGTTTCCCTTCCTGGGTTGGCTTAGAGAAAACGAATAATTTAATTTTTCATTTGAAATAGGCCCCCCTGCTCAACAGTTATGGGCTGAGGATGACTGGGAAGGCAGTTTTCTCTTTAAAACCAATTTCCTGTGAAAAGCAAACAGAGGCTATTTCTGTATCAAATGAGAATGCTGGTAACCATTTAGATGCGTGGAGTATTGACTCTTTGCTCTAAATATAGCAGATGCAATCGCTCGCTTTGTTCCTACTGTCAGGAATAGATCCCGGCTCGGGCGCTGATGCTGGAATGTGTGAAGGAGCCCGGGGGAGCCCAGCCCCGGATCCCGGCGCGGAGGCCGGTGGTGGTTGTGGTCCTTGACTGAGCCAAGCGGGAGGTGCAGGATGCTGCGCCCTCCGCGTGGGGCTGAGCCGGGAGGTTCGTTTCTGTCACTTGTTATGGGCTGTTTCTAAAGCGAGACTCAATTCCGGCTCCGTGGGGGACACTTTCCTCTGTACTGTGCCGGTTTTAACTCTCCCGGTGACTTTCGGAGGAGGGTGGCTGATTGCTAGGCTGCTGGGTGCCTGGGGTGAGTCAGGCAGCCCGCGGAGCAGCTGACACCACGCAAACACCGCTCAGCCGTACCCGAAGCGCTGGCGGTCGGCATTTCTTTGTGCCATTCGATTCCCATTTTGGGTCACGCGTTCCCACAGCGGCTGGAACACACAGCTTTATCTCGCTGGCGTTCCTCCCCGTCCCTGCCTCTCGCCGTCCCGTCCTCCAGCTCCCCCAGGTGACCCACCTCTGTCCTTTGGGGCTTCTCATGTCTCAGGGCGAGCACAGGGGAGAGCGAAGATGTTTTGCAGTGGGGTCATGGTTTGACAGGCTCCTCCGTCCCTGCTGAGGCCTGCGGGGAGAGGTGAGACCCGGCTGGCAGGTCGGGGAAGGGAGAGCAGACATACTTTTGGGCACGCAGACCTCAGCTGAGGAGCAGCGCTGCTGTGCCCTAACCTTCACCTGCCCCTGCGAAGCTCCAGACCGTGAGAACCCGTGTCGCCATGGGGTGACTTTTTGATGACCTGGGTTACGTCCCACCATGGTCTTCCCCATCCACATCACTTTGCAGTCCTGTCAGGGTCTCCACCGTCGACGGAAGGGCTGTGTCTGTCCATCCGCTGTTCTCGTGCAGAGCTGGTGTTGGTCTGCAGTTCTTCCTAATTTTCAGGCTGGATTTTTTCACCCACTGTCAGATCCTCAGGAGAAGGGTTTCAGTGAGCAACCTGTGAAAACTCCTAGTGAGACAGCTAAAGCATGAAGAAAGACACTTAGTGTTGAATGAAGAGACTAATTTCCCCCCTGAATTTGGTAATAAACCCGAAGAGCAAATGGTTGACCTCTTTTTCCTCAGTATGTGTTTGATTGTGGCTCTTTGTATAATTCACTTGCTGGACAGCCAGCGTCTGAAATGTGCGTGTGTCTGCAAACAAAATGTGCATCACACCTCCTGCATCTTAAACCCATCACCTGCGCTCCTTGCTCACCCAAACACTGGGTTAAACACTGGCCTGAAAACCAGCCGACCAAATAATCCGTCTCCAGAGCCTCTTTTGCTGTTGCCTGTTTCCTTATGATACCAATGTCATTCTTTTTTCCCCTGTCATTTCTCTACAAACTGCACCTCTTGTTTCCTTCCAAAGGTAACTTTTGAGGGATTTACCACCAGGTATTTAATTCAGCACCAAGCGACTCTGTGCCTTTCGCCGTTTCCTTACAATGACTTGACATTTCTGTATGGATGGTCTGACATTTCAGCAGGCTCTGCTTCTCGCTGCTGGACCATCTGGAGCTTGTTGTGCTGTTGCCACCAGCTCTGTTACCATTTTTTACTGTGTGGCTGTCACCAGGTTGAACTTTATCTCTTCCTCCCGCTCCTGCACTGCATCATCAGCTTGAATTTTCTATTTAAGTCTTGCTAAGCTGTCGTGGTGGGATAAGTCTGTATTGCTAAGTTGGGAAGGTGTTGTCAGGGTTGTGGCCCCTGGGACGAGGTGGTAGGAATGAGAAGTTACAGCTCCAGCCCTTGACTGTGGTCAGCAGCGAAGAAACGTTCGGCCTTTTTGTTAGGTCATGGCTGTGATTCCACAACTGCTCAGGTTCCTGGCCAAGCTCCCCCTGATTTTGACCAGATGGGAATTTGGTCTCAGGTTCTGCCCCATCTTGAGTCCTGGCATCATTCTGGAACGGTTTCGGGGTGCTGGTGTCCTGGCTCCTTGGAGGTGCTGATGGGAATGGAAGGGTCATAAGCCAAGACATCCTTTGAAGCAATGTTTTAGCCAGAGAGATTTCGGCCCTGGAGGTTTGGCTGCCCCCAGACGCTCAGCCCTGCACCAGCACGTGCTTGCAGAGTTGCCGGTGCCTTGCGTACATCGAGGTTTAAGATCTATCTCGTGTGAACAAGCAGCACCAAACGCATCCAGAGCACCCCAGTGCCTCCTGGAGCTCACCAAGCTTTGGCAGAGCCGGTGGCTGCTGGGGAAACTCTGCAATGCCCCATCCCGGGAATACCGTGGGGATAAGGGCCATCGTCCCACGGCCTGGGAGATGCCGTGCTCGAGGAGAATGGCCACCTCTCCCAGGGACAGAGCCTGGGACGAGAGGTGGCACAGGAGGTTTGGCCAAGCTGCTCGTAGCTCCGGGTTGCGTGTTGGAGCCGCAGGGCATTGGCCTGGCGATGAAGGCCAGCGCTTCCATGCACCGAGCCTCGGGGGGAGGAGGCGGATGATCCAAGGGCACAGGGAGTGTCCACGATCTCGTGATGTTCGCTGATGCCACCCCAACGCTGAGCAAACACGGGGGCCGACCTGGGCTGCAGGCCACCCCCGGGGAGGCACCCAAACTAGCGCTTGAGCAAGGGGAGCGCGGAGGTCAGCTACACAGAAACATGGATCCAGGAAAATGCGCAGCCGGATCAGCCGCAGCCCCCAGCCTGGCCCGTCTCTGGGCGCAAGCGGCTCCGAAGCGCACTGCCTCCGGCGGGCAGCGCTCCGACCATGGCGCATCCGGGGCGGCGGGTCCTGGGAGCTGCCGCTCCCCGCAGGGTCCCACCAGGTCATCCCAGCACCAGGGGATCGCTCCCAGCCTCAATTTCCACCCAGTGCAAAGGGGCGAAACTCGCCTCGCAGGAGCTTGGAGTGTGAATGCGGGGTGTCCCTGAGAAAACCCGCCCCGCAGAGGGCAGTGCCCTTCTTACCGTGGGGCAAAAGCAGCCCCAGACCCCCGCTGGCTCTCGCCCGCAGTGGGGTGACTCAGCAACGTCCCTGCCGTTATTTACAAACAATGAGTTGGCCACGAAACACGTGACGCGTGATTGCGCTCTCGGCACGCAATCATGGCCTTGAAGCAATGCTGCAAGATCCTACACCAGTGCCCAGCGCCCGGCCCGGGCTGGGATTGCTTCCCCGATCCCTCGGGATGCGCACCCCGTGCCTTGGGAAGGTGGCGGAGCGTTTGAGCACGTATGTGTGCATCCCTGGGCACGTTTCGCTATCATTGGCCTAATTACTGAAAACAGACAAATTTTACGTGGGCTTTGCAAGATGAATCAGATGTCCCTGAAGAACAGAGTTCTATACGGCAGAGCAGTGGGCTTCTGGGGCAGCGCTGGCGTGGTGGGAGACACCTCTCTTCCAAATCCAGGCCCTGGGAGATGTAGAAGTCTCCACCCAGCTCCGGAGGGAAAACATTTCATCTTTCTCCTGACCTGGAGAAAGGAGCGTTTCTGCAGGGCCATGGTGAGAGAAACACTTTGGGGAGACTTCCTCCTTCCTCCTCCTGATCCTGGGCTCCCTTTGGGAAGTGCAGCCGAGCCTGGACCCCCGGGGTGCTGCTGTTCCCCCTCCTTGGCCATGCTGGCAGCTTTGCCCATTTTTCAGGGCTGGCAGCCCGCGGGGCGGCTTGTCATGCTCACGCGTCCCCGGCCCCGAAGAACCCTGTTTGCCAAGGGTTTAATGTTTAGCCGCTAATAAACAAAGCCTATCAGAGAAGTTTTGCTGACCAGGTAACTAAACTTCCCCGGGAATTTTGCTGGCTCTTGCGGCACAAACAAGGCCAGGATGTGGTGGCACGCTTGCCTCCGATAATGGTTTTGATGGGAAATGGCCTGGGTTTTCCTGGAGCAGGCTCCCCGCATCCCTCCAGCTCCCGGGCATTGGCTGGTGACCGGTGCTCAGCCGCATCTCATCCTGCCCCAAAGCTTTCTCCCCATCCCCAGTGCACTCTGATTTATCCCGGGAGGGGTTGTTTATCGGGCTGGGATCGGGCTGGGGTTTTGACTCCGAGCAGCCGTTGGGGAGCAGGGTTTGCCTCATTCTAGCAGCGTTAAAAGGTTTTCAAACCATGTCAAGGAGGAAAAGAAAACCCCTCCTTGTTCTGCTTTGAGAAATGAGTGAAGCTGTCCTTTATGCTTTATCCCATGGGCATTTCTCAGCCCGAAGCCTGACTTTTTCCCCCAAAGGGATGTGTCCCAGAGCCCAGTTTATCAGCCGCTGCCCAGCTTAGTGATTGGTGCCCACAGCTCGGTCCAGGCTGGAGCTGGCTGTGGCCCATTCCTACCTTGCGGATAAAGCTGAGCCCAGCCTGGCTTCTCCCGTGAGAGCAGCCGGCAGAGAGGGAGGTCGGAGCATCCCACGGATCTGTTTAGTCCGTAACACCGTCCTCTAAACCCAGCATGGCTCAGCCCATTTCATTATTAATCTGAAAGCAAGCAGATGTCGTTAGAGAGGGGCATTCAGCTCAGATAAACACTTTCCTGTTCATGCTCTCACTCCTGCACCAAACCGGCCCTGCTTGTGCTGCAGGAGGCTCTTCGGATGCTCCCGCTGCGTTTTGCTCTCCCTCCACGGCGACGGCAGCTCCCGACGAGGCTGGGCGCTGTCTCTCTTCCGCCTGGGGATTACACCGGGAGCTGGCTGCTGGCCGGCTCGTTCCGGCATCTCTCAGCAACTGCAATGATAATTGTCATAAGTGTAATTGTTCCTGCTGGATAACGAGCATTTTGCATCATCAGCCCCAGCTGCCAAGAGCATCATCTGAGTTGCTATTTCAGGGTCGGAAAGCGGCTCCTCTGGGCTGGGAGCGGCTGAACCAGGCTGGATCCGGCCACCCGAAGCAAAGCCTCCGCACCGAGCTCCGCTGACAGCAGCGCCGGTTTGCAAGGGTGTTTTGGGACAAGGGACTGTTCGCGAGAGGCAGCCCGGACACGAGGGCGTGCAAAGGTGGGATTTTGGGTGTGCTGATGAAACACAGCTGAATCCTCAGGGAGCTGTGTCTCCAAAGGGGGCTTCTCCCACTCAGACACAGCATTATCCCTGTGAGACACAGGGGGCTGGAGACGCACGTGTGCACGCACAGATGTGCACACATATGGATGCACACAAGCATGCAAGCATGCACATACGTGCAAACACACGCGTGTGTGCGTGTGCACGCAGAGCTACTCACACGCTGGGAACCCACAGGCCCATTTCCCTGCCGACCCGATGGGCTCCTGCTCCAGCCTTCCCCCGGGGAGGGCTGAAACCAGGCAATTGTAGGAGAGAGCTGGCAGAGGAGCAGACAGAAACCTCCTCCCCTTAGGAGCCTTGGTGTAACGAGCTGTGTGTGTTCTCAGACACGTCACATTGCTCTCAGTCCAGCGGTGCCCCTCGTTTTGAGTGATGCCATTGCAGAGAGCAGGGCTTGCCGCAGCATCCCCGTGCCGTTGCACTGGGCAGACTGGCTCCACACTGGTGAGACACATGGCCCAGGCTGGGACTGCGGCGAATGTCACCCTCTCCTCCTGGGTGACGGGGTGGATGAACCAGCCACGCAGCAGAAACCCCTGCCTAGGCATTGATTTCTCCTCCACCACCAAGCCGTCTGCAGGACCCGGGAAGCCGCCACCTCCCAGGCAGGGCTGCACGCGGCTGGGGCTGCTCCGATGCATGAGGCTCGCTCGGCAGCAGGAGCGAGCATTGGAGCAAGCCGAGAGTGCGGTGCTTCGTTCCCGGCACCCCGTCCTGCTGTGGCTGCTGGTAATCGCTCAGTTGCCACAGGATGTATTGAGTAGCCAGCTGCGCGATCCCCACTCCGCTCATGCTGACAAACACGCAGATTTGGGGCACCAGCAGCAGAGCCTGTCCATCCCATCCCATCCCATCCCATCCCATCCCGTCCCGTCCCGTCCCATCCCATCCCATCCCATCCCACCCCACCCCTCCCAGCCCAGCCTTGGTCTCTGCACTTTGCTTTTTATTTATTCTCCACAAACCAGGAGGCTGCAGCCAACTGTCAAGTGCAAACCTTGTTCTCAGAGCAGCATGCCTTGAATTAACCCTCTGGGCTCCTTGGGCTCGCAGAACCTTTCAAACACCACTTTTCCCTCCCCTGCTCCAGAGGTTGTACGGCCACAGCCCAGCAGCGAGGAGGCAATGCTGGGCTTTGCGGTGCGTGCTCTGCGGCCAAGCTGCCTTCGCCATACTCTGCCTTGGCTGCTGGGAGGGGTTTGGGGACATCAATGTGGCATAAAGACGAAAGGCAAAAGGGTTTTTCCTGCCTGGTTGTCATTCTAATGCCATGTGCTAGCTCCTGGAAATGGGATTGCAAAGGATGCTGCTGAGCATTCCTTGGGGCTTGAGATAAGAGTCCTACGGGCTGGTTGGGAAAGGAAAAAATGCGTCAGGGCAAGAGAGGGGAGAGATAAGCGGAGCGTTTGGGCTGGGAGCACGAAGCCGTCAGCCTCCCTGGCGCCGTGGGGCTGCAGGGTGGCCGGATCTGGGCTGCGACAGCCTTGGATGGAGCCGGCCACGCGGCAAAGGCTGCTTGCTGGCAGGGCTTGGGGAGAGCCACGGGTCAGCGGCGTGGGAGCCAAAACCCTCTGGGTGCAGGGGGCAGGGAGGAGGCAGCCTTGCCCAAGGGCCTGTTCTGGCTCCCAGGGGCTGCAAGAGGAAGGAGTGATGGGGATGGTTCTCCTCAACTTGCAACCCGCACCCCGGTCTCGGCCCCACTCGCTGCCAGGCTTGCCGTCCCAGGGCACAGAATTTGGTATGTGCCAGGGCATGGGCCGTGCTCGAGGGGGGAAGATGCTACCTGAGCACCATGAGCTTGTTCTGTCGGTGCCTTTGGGAATTGCAGCCCGCTGCCACGTGTATCAGCTTGAGCTTTTGGGGCTGGAGTAGATTTTGTACCGAAGCAGCCGCTGCCGCTGCCCAGAGTGGGTTTTTGGGAGGCCGAGAGGGAAAGTGCCATCCTCAGGAGCCAGCTGGGCCCTCATGGCTGATTTTGCATGTTGCCTCCTAATTGCAGTTCCTCATATTCTCTCAGAACAAAAGGCATGACTAGCTGGAGGACGGGAAACGCGGGGAGCTGGGAACAGCCTCCGGAGCTGGCGGCGAAGGGGCGGCCGCTCGAGGGCCAGGCTGCATCTCCCACTTTTGCAGGAGCCCATCTCCCTGCCACCAGACCAGCTGCTGGCATTTCTCCTTCCACCGTCCCCATCCTTCTCTCTCGCTGTGCTGCATCCGCTCGGGCATCCCGGGTGGAAAACAGGGAACTGGCAAGAGCTCCTCTTTCTCATCCCACCACCGCCACACCCCTGCAAGCACACAAACACGCTTCTCTTCTGCCAGCTCCGTATCTGCAGCCGCTGTATATACAGTATAATCCACCCACAGGGAATCCAGGCTGTACTTGGCCGGGAAGGACAGAACATCCTTGTGATTCGAAAGGTCAAAGCGAATGTCAATACTTTGTCGGCTTGACTCAGCAGGAATGCCAAAGCTGCCTTGGGGACACAGGGTGCTCGGGGGGAGAGTGGCGGCTTTTGGGTACGCCGCTCCCCGCACAATGGGCACTGGTGTCCCGAAAGCGCTCTGCTTGCTGCAGGCTTGGGCAGGGGAACTGTCCTTAATCCTTAATAACTATATCACCGCGTGCAACAACCAGCTCCCAGGTGCAGAAGCTGGTTCCGATCTGTGGGCAAAACACAGCTTTGGGATCCAGAGGGCAGCGAGTCCCACAGAGCCCCCGGGGTTGGGGGCAGCCCCCCAGGGCTGAAGGCTGGAGCGGGACCAGCATCCGCCTTGGTCGGACCTCCTCCTCCTCCTCCCCGATGGAGAGAAACCCCTGTCGCTTCAAGCTCGGCTGGAGGAAGCTCGGCTTGGGTGGATGGTTGGGATTGATTTCCAACTGACAGCAGCGGTCGCGTGTCCCTTGAGTTCCTGGCCCTGTGCCTAACGATTTTCTCTCCTAATAATCTCCGCTGAGCAGGCGGCAGTGCACGCAGGCACTGAGCACGGGGACGAGGGGGGATGGTTCAGAGCCTGACGTGGTGATGGCAAGGGCCACGCTGCTGTGTCTGCTGTAGGGACCCTTTGCATTTCTCCCCACCTGTCCCAGCAGGAGCCCGTGAAGCCCTAGATGCCGGCAGCATCGGCCCCTCTAACAATGGCCCCGTCTAACGAGAGTGAAGCCTTTTTGGGGGATGCGGTGATGGATGAGGCAATCTCTCCACGGTGGCAGGGCAGATCCTGGGAGTTGGTGGTGTTTTGCCTCAGGGCTTTGGAGGCTTTGGGGCCATGCTGGGTGCAGGGGGTCCATGGTGTGGTCCCCCCAGATCTGGCATTCCCTCCGCCAGTCCTGGGCAGGAACGAGAGCTTGAACACGGGTGCAAGGTTCTCCAAACACAGGCTTTTGGGGAGGCCTGTGGCTTTCACCATCCCAGCACCGGTGGGAGCTGTGGGCCGGGCAGGAGCAGTGGCACACATCGGTCCCTGCGCCTGCCGAGATCAGGACAGGCAGCGGGAGCTGGCAGTGCTGCCCAGCCTGGCAGGGCTCTCGTGGCCCCGACCTCTCTGGCTTTGAAAACAGGACGAGAACAAGACACACTTTTGTTTTCAGTTTGGGAGCTGGAACGGGACCTTCGGGCTGTTCCTGGGACATTACGGCGTCCCGGCTGTCGCGGGGGGGACGCACCGTGCTGTGACACCTCGAACACAGCGAGCGGCCTCGCCACACACCCTTGCTCTGTTCCTGTTTCGTCCTTCGGCGGCAGAGCCCAAAGCTCTCCCTGTCCTCTCCTGCAGCCAGGCTGCCTGGAGATGCTCGCCCAGGGCCACCGGCGGGGACGAGCAGCTCTGGCAAAGGGACTTCCAGCCTTCATGCTGGAAACCCCACCGGCCCTCGCTGCAGCTCACGTGCCCGGTGAGCCCCGGGGAGGTCAGGGAGTTCGTGCCGCTGCTCGATGCAAAAGGTGACTGTTGCCCTCGGTGGCACTGGGTACTGAACTAGAAAACCAGCGTACGAGGAATGTGGGTGCCCCCACCTTGTCTCACCCCTAAAACCCAGCTCGTGGCCACCAAGCAGCCCCCGACCGGTGACCCCAGACCGTGCCGTGGGGACAGGAGGGCAGAGAGCAGCTGTGGCTTGCAGCAAGGCCACGCTTATGCCCATCACTTGGGGAAAAATGGGGTTGAGCCTCGCATCCAGCCATGAGCAGGGTCAGCTCGTTCTTACTCGGGGACCTTCAAGTCACAGGAATTAGGGAAAATCTGACCCTGCACCACCAAAACAAGGAAGATGCCCTTGGGGAGCTTCTCCTTGCACAGGGCTGGCACCGGTTTGCTGCTCGGTATATTGACCATGAGGCAAGCAGGCGGCAGATGATGAGGATGTTTTTTCCTCTGGCGTGGACAGGGCTATTTCTAGAAGAAACGGGAAATCACTGTGTCCCCCCAGTAGACACTGGGGACCCAGCACCCTCGCCTGCCCCGGAGCAGCCCCAAGGACAAAAAGCTCAGCGGCTCTCTGCTTGCCGGCCCCGCTCCTTATCAACCTCCCACGCCCACAAAGGGAGAAACAACCTGCCGGGTTCCCGTCTAAGAGACTGCGGAGCCGACCCGTGATGAGAAATGACACGGGCCCTGCCACATCGCTGCCTGTGTGGAGACTCCTCCAGCACTTCCCGGCAAATCCCTGGGATGTGCCCGATATCCCCAGGAGCCCACCGGCATCGCTGGCCCCTCTCGTGTGCCGAGAGCCCATTTAATCCTGTTGAGTGACAGATTCATGCCACCCTGCACAGGCTCGGGCTTTCTGCAGCAGCCCCTGTGGCAGGGAAATATATTTTTTTAGAAGAAAATCAAGATTCCCAGGTGATCTCAGCAGTGGGGACCTTAGGATTCACTAGGAGAAAATGAAGCCCCTTCTCAACCATCTGCGGCACAGAAAGGCAGTGCGAGGCTGTTTGTGTATCCTGTGGTGTTTGGTCCAAAATCTCCCTAAATGTCCCCATGGTCCAAAATCTCCCTAAATGTCCCCAAACCCTTCTGCTGGCATAGCCCAGCCAAGGCTGGGCAGGGACAGGTTCCCATGGGCCAGGAGCCTCTGCGGGGCTGGGAACAGGAGGGGAAGAAGGAGGGACCCCCAGGGCAGCTCTGTCACTCTCCCCTTTGGCTCTACAGCACGGTAGTGCCCAGAATCGCCTTGAACCGCCAGCGCTGCCTGTTCCTGCCCCGTGCCCCCATTGCCCCCATCCATCCCTTTTCCCTGTGCTGGCACGAGGCTTCACACAGGAGCCAGGTCAAGGAGTGGGTCTGGCTGAAAGCATCTGCTCTGCCAAAAGCTTCGTGCCCCGAGTCACCCCCGCGCGGGTCCGGCTGGATGGGTGCCACCCCAAGGTGCCAGCACCCCCCTGCCCCAGGCTCTGTTTTGTGCCTGAGGGTGACATTGTCCCTGTGAAAAACATGATCTTTGGTTTTGCTGCCTCAGGGCTGAACCGTTGCCCTCCCTGGGGATGGGTTTCTGAGGGCTGGCGGGGATTTATAGCTTGCTGTGGTTTATGCTGGAGGGGGAGCGGGACGCAGCCGTCGCAGCCGGCACCAAAGGGACCCATCAGCGGGCTGTCCCTGCGTGACCTTACCTGGCCGTGTGGGGCAAAGCCCTGGGGACAGACAAGCATCCCCTGAGGACAGCGCTGGCATCCACAAGGATGGTGCATGTGTTCAGAGTCACCCGTTCCCCTCCTGGGAAAAAAAAAAAAACAAAACGATGGGAGGTTTTAAAATGCAAATTTTTGTCTCTAGTTTGGGGGTTTGCTTCTCTGTCCCCATCCAGGAGGGACATGGTGGGAGCTGGCACTGCTGGCAGGGACACCAGGAGACCTCAGGGCAATGTAAAGCAGCAGCAGACGTGGGGAAATCAGCTGAGCAATAAAGCAAAGCAGAGAGGCTGTGGAAATAAGGGGATACTGAATAACCAGGGCACAGGGACACCCCTGGGTACCTGCCCTTGCACCTTCGCCCTCCTCTGTAGAGGCTGCGAGGGGGAGCAGGGAGGGGAGAGGGCAAAGTGAGCCCCAAGAACTGACTCCAAACCCCAACCGCTGGCCCTCGGCCCTCAGCCTCCGCTCGCTTCCCGCCCAGCTCCTCCTTATCGGCGCGGGGCTCTGCGGTCAGACCAAACAGCCGCCCCCGCCGCCGCCGCACGTGGGGCACCACGGGGAGGGCTGGGACGCAGACGATTAAATAAAAGCATCTTGTCTTCTGCGGGGTGTCGAAATCCAACCATGGGTGCCTCCAGGCAGCTCGGCTGTCCCTGCCCTCCTCCTCTCCTGGGTGAGAGGTCTGCAGTTGCTCAGCTCTGTTTACTAACCATGGATTTTCCCCTCCAGCTGTTTTCTTTATTTTCGCTGCAAAGTGATGCAGAACCACCTTGGCCGAGAGCAGGTGAAAGCCCAGCTCTGATGCCTGCACCAGTTCAGACCAGTGAGGAGCTGGGCATCCTGCCGGGGGGTGGAATGGAAGACGAGGGGACATGGGGAGGTCCCTGCAGTGAGATGGGGTGCGCAGGGTTGGGGGCTGCCATGAGCTGCAGGACACCTGGGGTGCTGGGACATGTGGAGTTACACTGAATCCAGCGCTGGCTGGGGGACTGCTGGGGACCACCGTCCTCTGGGCACCACAGGAGGGTCCCGGGGCCATTCTACGGGGCTGTCCCCCTTCTGAACCCTGGGGCTGAAGTGTTCCCCATCTTCCACAATACCAGCATCCCTCCTGGGACGGCTGGGGACAGTGGCTGACCTTCCAAAGAGCCTCTGGTGATGAAATGCCCCTTGAGCAGCTCCGTACCAGTGCAGCCAGACACACGCTCTTCCCGCTGGGTTTCCACCAGCCAGTGAGTTATTGAAGGAGGAATTAGCCTTCATCTACCCTTGCTGCAAAGAGCCAAGTGTCTCTCCCCACAGCCCCAAGCCTGCGTGGATCCAGGGCGGTGGGACCATCGCCCCGTTCCCACTGCTCTCCCTCCGCATCCCTTGCTCCTGCAAGGTCCCCGCTGCCAATCCAGCGTGTGCAGGTCCTGCAAACGTTTTCCAACGCGCTTCCCACTCACTGGAGCTTTCCAGGGAGTGGGGCAGACCCCGGATCAGCCCTGTTTTGGGTCCCCAGGCTGACCTCGCTGCCCAGCCTGCCTGGGCAGAAGGCAGGCAAAGGGCTCCAGCAGCACTGGGCTGTGCCAGCCCCATCCCAGTCACCAACGCTGGGAAACACCCTGGTGAGCCCGCAGGATTGTACTCGCAGGAGTATTACCTGATTCTTTTTGCTGATAACGGCCTTTTACGGCTCTTACCCGGGCTCTTGGGGAGAGGTGAATCGGTTCAGCCTCCCGTAGCCCTCAGGAGAGAGAAGCAAGGGGCAAAGAGCTAAAAACGAGTTTGGGGAGAGCCAGGGCCAGGCTGTGCCAAGCCCTTCAGCCTTCCCAGCAGGTATCGAGGCAGGCATCGCACCCTGGGAGAGCCCATTTACCCCCCGCTAATACCTTCTGACTCCGGTGCTCATTTTTACCCAAATTGCACACAGAGGTAGAAGTCAAAAGGCTATTTCTATGCGCGTCAGGAGAATTGCTGAGGGAGAGGAGAGACAGCTCCTGCTGAGAAAAATGCTGCAGCGTGAGCCCAGCCCTTTACGAGGCAAGCACACGAGCAGCCACCGAGCAGCAGAACTTGATGGGAAATCTGCCTTCCTTGGGCTGGCCGCTTGCGGCGTCGCTGGGTTTGTTTTGTTCTGGGCTTGAGATACTGGTCGGACAAAAAAAAATGCTTTGTACGTATTGAATGAAAAGGATGATGCAAAAGCCGCAGGGTGCTTCGGCTAGGAAACGTGAGCGGTTCGCCGTCGGCCCCGGCGGGGCGCAGGCTGTTTGGAGAACATGGGGTTCCTGCGATTAGCCCGCTCATATGATTCAATATATAACCACCAGTTACACACTAGATTTAATCTTGGGTCAAAAGTCATGGATAATTCAAGCCACGCAGAAAATGTTGATCGCATGCTTGCTGGAGCTGTTTTTTCTCCTCTTCTTCATTTGGCCCAAACAACCTCTGCAAAGCAAATGCACCCTGGCGCGGGGCAATTTTGGGTCGGTGTTCCCTGTGCCGGCTCCTGGCCTGGCCGGAGCGAGCTCTGCTCCCATTCTGGGAGCTGCCTGTTCTGCCTGCATCCCACAGCCTCATCTCCCAGTGAGACTCAACTTTCTGAGTCTCATCTCATCTCATGCATTTGCTATGGGGGAAAAAAAAAAAAGAGGATGATTCATGCCCTAAATCTCCCGTCGGAAGCAGAGCATCGGTCCTCAGCCCAGTTATTTTGCTGCTTGCACAGGTGACTGCCGTGACGGTGCCCTCCTCACCCCGAATTAGCAGGGGTGTGGATGCTGCCTGCTGTGTCCCTGTAGCAGACTGGGTACCTGGCTCAGCACGCTCTCTATTTCCATCGGTCCCTCTCGGGTGCCGCCCCAGTTTCTTGTCCTGGGCAGTTTCTTTCCCGAAGCCACTCTGGTATCAAAAAGATGTCACGAGGATGTTCAGGAATGTCCTGCCTGGTTAGGTTAATTGGGCAAAGGATTTCAAGGCAGGGTCTCAGAAGCACTGATTGGGGTAAAGATCTCCTGCTCTGAAGTTTCGGTGCGGGCTGTGGGGAGCACTGGCTTCTCCATGCACCCACGAGCGGCTCATTGCCGTCTCACTGCTTTCCAGAGGCAGCGTCTGTGATTTCTTCTGAGCTCTTCTCTGATGAAGGCTTCACCGAGCAGGGAAGGGAGAAGCCGTC
This sequence comes from Tetrax tetrax, assembly GCA_009806455.1. Classification (NCBI taxonomy): domain Eukaryota; kingdom Metazoa; phylum Chordata; class Aves; order Otidiformes; family Otididae; genus Tetrax; species Tetrax tetrax. The sequence goes on from WHYT01016947.1 coordinate 107,039, forward strand.
CTGCAGCTTTGCAGAATTCTGTCTTGTGAGGATGGTTATTTGTAGGGAACGCGTTGTCCCGTCTGCCGGTGGCAGCAGCCATCGCTGCTCGGTTGTTGCATGGGGACAAGGGCCTGCCACGGGCCACGGCTGAGCTCGTCCATCCCTGACCCTCCTCTGAGCCTCCATCTCCTCTCAGGTCATTAGGAAGGCTGAGTGATCCCTCCCTTCTCCTGCAAAACCCTTTGCCATGCAGCAACAGAGAGAAGGACGCAAATAAGCCCTATGAGCACGAGAAAGCTTTTCTCCGCGGAACACGGAGCGGGTGGGGAAGCAGCATCACGTCCATTTGGCAATTAGGAGGGGCAGCGAGACGACGAACTCGTCCATGGTTGGCCATGGTGATGGTCAATCCCATCTCCGGGCAGACCCTCCTGGTCCTCGGCTCCCGGTCACCGTGGTGCCGGCACAGCTGGAGGGTTTTGCCGGCAAACCGGTGATCTAAGCCTGGGCTAGAGCCAGCCAAAGCCTGGGAGAGCTGATTCCTCTTCCCAGCCCCAGTACATCTGCAGAGGGAAGAGGAAAAGCCTTTGGGACAAGGAAGAGAAAGAGAAAGCCAGGGAACAGGCACAAATAGCTCAGTAATAACGCTAACGATCACATTTAGCACGTAGGCAGCAGTTTGCAGAGCAGAGAGCTTGACAAACATTAATTAGCGCTGGTAGACAGTTCAGAGATATGGTTCCCGTTTTGCCAAGGGGAAGAGCAGAGAACCGACTGGCTGCTTCAATCCTCTTTTAATTTAGTCCTGGGGCATTCGTAGGAAAATCCTGAGCACGTTTCGGCATCAGATAAAGGACCCGTGTGCACACGGGCCCTTCAGACCCTCTCGGAGCCCGGCAGACGGCGAGCATCGGGATGTTTTGAAGGGTGTGGGTCATGCCCGGAGCGTGGAGCTGGAAAACATGGGGCGGCTGTTTTCCATGTCAATAAATACGTGTGGGGCAGCCAGGGCGCCGGCAGTCTCCCTAAAGACTGCTCAGCTACAGCACTGCCTAGTTTTCTCATGCTGATTTATTAGGATTAGTGACTTTTTTTATTAGGTATAGATTTAAAAGTCTGTAATGATGGAGTTTTTCCTGGGCAGATGGGTCCTAACACAGCACATGGAGGAAAGGGCCAAGTAGGGCTTACAATGAATTTTATTTCTTCTCCAAGCAGAAGAGCTCCCAAATCACTCTGTCCCTGACTGAGCACACCACGTATCTCGCTTAAATCCCTTGCTGAGCTGAGCTGGACCTGCAGCTACATCGCAATTATGCAGGTGCTTAAGTGCTTGGTGAAATCAGGGCCTCCTGCCTGCTCACCGTCTCCAGGACCTTTCCAAATTATCCCTCAGCCTGGCCACATTTTGGGTCCAGGATGGTGCCAATGGTGCAGGTAACGCTGACTTCAGCAAGATCCTTTACACTCAGGCTCAAGCTCGCCCTGCGCATCTCACTTTTGCCTCACAGATGGCTTCCTCGGGCAGCTCCCGCACCCCCTCTCCATACCAGGCCGCCTCGTTCAGTGTCTGATTTTAATTTCTCTCCACCAGGAGCTGGGCCTGAGCAATTACATAATAATGAGCTATTCATCCAGAGGGAGAGCGTGGATCTAGGTTAATTGGTCTGACAATTGAACCCAATCCTTTCCAGTTTTGCCCAGTTTTCCTTATTTTGCTCTCCTTCTACACAATATCTGCAAAGCGCTCAGGCTTGTTAATTAAGAAGGTAACTTCACCCGGAGGGCTGTTCTGTTCTCCTCTCCCGCCTTCAAAAGCCAGAATAGAGAAGGCAGCAAGAATTAGCTAGTTTGGGATGAAGCAACCGCCTCCGAGCAGGACGGAGCCGGTTGGGTCTGACCGTGTAGAGCTGCTGCTGTTGTCCCGGGGTTTGGGGAAACAATGCTGCACGGTGAAAGCAGGTGCTGTGTCAGAAATGCTGCTCCTGGCACGTTTGACGTGCTCGACAGACACGTCGCAAAGCTGGGCAGCGCAGAAAACGGTGGCGACCGTCGGGCTGGCTGGGCGCGTGGTCTGCGAGGCTGCAAATTTGGGAGGAGAGATGCAAAAGGGTTTATGGCTGCTTGGGAACGCGCAGCCCTGAGGGTTTGGGAGCTTCTGAAACCCTGTTAACCAACAAGCACTGCTGCAAAAGCTCCATGCACGGAGGGTCGTACGAGCAGAAACGAAGCTTTGTCCTTTTTCATGGACTCTTTGCGGTCTCCGTTTATGAATACCCAAAACCAGGGATCCCACCACAGAGCTGGCCCCTGATCCGTGCTGATCAGGGTGGGACCCTCGCCTCCCTAATTTCCTGATACCTGTCGGTGTGCGCAGTCCCAACTCCCCTACATGTGAAGGAACTACAACATATTTTACGCCAGGCCCCCAGTTCCTCTTCTGTCCCACAAGCTTTTCCTGCTTTTTGCCCATCTCATTCTCTGCCCCGTCCCGCTGCAGGGGAGTGAGCGAGCGGCTGCGGGGGGGCTTCGCTGCTGACTGGGGCCAGCCCAGCACATTTCCCCAGCGCCTCCAGCTGCAACTGCATTCCCAGTATCCCATGGCGCTCCTGGGTAAGCTGTGCCCTCCAGGCTGCAGTGCCCAGCGAGAGGGATGCAGAGGGCATTGGGAATGCCAGCTGGAATAACCAGGAAGGCTGGAGGGATGACGGCTTGTGGCCGGAGGAGTCGGATCGTGCTCTGGCTGCTGCACGCTCCCACACGCGATCGCACAGTCCCCTCTAGTGGATATTTCTCCCGAATCCACATGCCTGTCCTGCCCACGCTACGTGGGCAGCGCTGAGCTCCGGACCCCGTCCCCAAGCAGTGACCTCGGGCCACCATCTCACCCCTCTCCCAAAATCGGGCATAGCAGCCCTGCAGAAGCAAAACCCCGTCTGGTCACCGCCGTGGGCTGAGCTGTTGCTGCCTCCACTCCTTCTCCTGCGTATTTGGGTGACTCATTCTCCCGCCATCCCCTGCCCTGGCTTCGTCCCACACCTTCACCCTTGCGTCAGGGCTGGCCCCGACCGGCGTCTGCAGCCCTCGCTCTCCCCCTTTGGGCTTCGCACCAGCTCAGAGTTATTTGGGCATCGGCCAACGTGAGAAAGAGCTAACGAACACCCGCGCAGCGACAGCCTCCGAGGGATCCAGGGGTGAGCATCACTTGCTCCCACTCGGCCTCCAAGCTTGGACCGGGGCGAAGCGGGCTGCTCTCGGGGTGAATTCTGTACGGTTGGGTGCTCGCACCCCCGTCCTGCTCCTGGCAGCTGAGGGGTTTCGCGCAGTGATTCGGGAGAGCACCCAAACCTCCTGGAACTTTTCTGGGGAGTCTGGGCAATGCCCAAATTCAGCACCCAGCGCTTGCACGTTAGAGATGGCGCCTTTGCTTTTGACATCCTTTCCTCCGCGGTCGGCAGTGCTGCTCTGGCCAGGGCCACCATCACCCAGCAGTGTCTGGCCGTGGGAAGGGTGAGAAGGCTCCCACCAGCACCGGCCCGGAGTGCTCCTCTGTGCTCAGGGCCAGGTCCAGGTCACCCAAACCTCCTTTCCCCTCCTCTCCGCCTCCACCTGCCTTGGAAACTGTGCTTGTCACCCGGAAGATATGCGATATCTGCAACCTGAGGCTTTTCAAGGCAAAAAGAAAAGGCACGCAGGAGAGCGTGGAGGAGTGGGAGAGCATCCACCACAGTGGCAACCCCAGTTTGGAACAGGGCTGGTGTCAAACCCGCTGCCTCTGTCCCCGTGCCAAGGAAAGGACAGTCTGCTCCGGGAAGCTGGGACCTCCAGCCCAGGGTGAGGGTGATGGGGAAAGAGAGGCAGCTGGGGCCCAACGCTTGCTGCCAGGCATTGTAGCCAGCCCCCAAAAGCATCTGCAAGGGCAGAGAGGTGCTTGTTGCCCAAACCTGCTCTGGGGCAGCTTTATGAGCCCCACAGTGGCGTCTGGGGGGGATGCACACCCAGCCCAGGCTGCGCTGCCGAATCGCCCTGTCCCCTGTGCTGCCCAGGACTCCCTGGGTGTCCCAGTTCCAGCAGGATGGCACCTCCAGCTCACGGATGCGATCCTGCTCACACCCTGCGTCGTGTCCCGGAGTCAAACCAGTGTGAGGATTGCGCATCCCAGCCCCACTGCAAACGCCCCATCCTCCCTGCTGCCTGACGGTGCGCTGGGGCAGGTCACTGCTTCCCGCAGGATGCTCCTGACCCCCGGAGACACACTTTATGGCTTTATTTATTATGAAAGATCTTTAGGAAGCTGATCGCTATCTAAACCCACTCCTCTTTCTGCCCACAGGGGCTCTCTAATGGGGTAACGACACTGCTTGGGGTTGGTTTCAGGCTTTTTGGACATGGGGACTTGCCCAAACCCACAGCGTAACCCCCGTCCCATCCCTGTCCCCACACAGAGGGCAGAGCCACGGGTGGGAAACTGCAAAACCCAAACTCCGAGTCTAGGAAGCTGGATGCCAATAAAACCCAGTGTTTATTGCAGTGCTCCTCAACAGCCTCGGTTTTACAGATGTGCGTTTAAAAACAAAAACTCTGTGCATCTTAGCTGGCCACAGAAGAGCTTGAACGTTGAGAGGTCTGATCCGTCGAGCGATGGAGAGCCACCTCCGGGCCCTGAGCTCAGCGGGAGCAAACAGGCCAGCTACCTGCACAGGAATTCTGTGCGTCGCGTCGGAGCCTCACGTGTGAGAAACTCCAGCTCTGCTTTCAAGTATATTTGGTGTGAACCGACACAGTCTCTCTGGTATCACACATCCTGCCAAGTGGGAAAAGACCCCGTGGCCCCCAGAGAGCCACGTCCCTCGGGTTTGCTCCAACCTTGGGGGAAGATGGTCGGTTTGAGCAGCTGCCGTAACAATGTGCCACCTCCAGTTTTGGCTTGAGGATGAGCAGTGAGAAGGCTCTGGAGAGCTTGGGCAACTGATGTTTAAATGGTGCTGCTGGGAAAAAAACCAACTGGGATCCCATGAGGCCACCCCAGCTGCACGGCGGGGCCGGCAGCCGGCGGGGCTCCGGCGGAGCTGAGGGGTACGTGGTGCTCAGCAGCCGTTGTGGCTGCCCACGCTGCCCAACCGCTCTCCCAGCTCCCCGTCTGCAAACCCTCCAGCCAAGGCGGCTCTTGGCCAGGAGACTGCATCTCAGGTGGCTGCACATTGCAAACACCCCCCCAAATACACCCCCCAAACCAAACCCACCACCTGGAGAAGCACACAGCGGTTAAAACAGAGAGAAAAAAAAAAACCAAACAACCTTGTGGTATGCAACTCCCACCACCACGGGTCAAACTGTGCTGTCTTTACGCAATCCCCCCGTCCCAAGAGACGGGGTAGTTTTCAGAAGGACCCCAGGCAAGGTGGGCTTCGTCCCGGGCCCCGCAGCAGCTGGAGAAGGCACAGGTTCGGAGGCACCGACTTCAGCAGACCCTCCAGGCCCTGGACACGGCGGGGGGCTGACGGCGGCTGCTGAACTAGGTTATTTGTTGGCCACGTGGCTTTGAGCTCACGTAGTTTCTTGCCTTCAAGGGGCCCACAGGAGAGAAGAGAAGCAAGCCAAAGGTGTGAGCAAGCAATGCGAGGTGCCTAACCCCGGCCAGGCCCTGGCTACCGCCCCTGCCCTTGGGCTACGTGTCCCAGCGGGGAATTTTACTCCTGCAGCCAGCCAGTCCTCAGGCCAGGAGAGCAGGAGTGTGCGATGGGATCCCAGACGGTGTCAGGGCAGGCGGGAGCGGGGGCTGCGTGGCCTCTGCCATGTCAGCAGTGACGCAGACCCACGCTGGCCCTGACCCCTGACGCACCCGGCGTGTCCCCAGGGCTTTGCCTGGGGCAGCCCGGCACTGGCTCCAGCTATAGGCAGGGAGGGGACCCCGGCTGTCCCCAGCAGCTGGGACGGCTCTTCTGCGAGTCTGGGCGGAGGAGAAGCTGCAGCAGCGGCTGCTTTCTGGTGCTGCTGCCGGTGCCAGCTGGGTCGCTGCCGTTCAGGGGCGGGCTGGTCCAGGAACGAGCCAGGCAGGGGAGGAAGAGGCTGTGGGAACTGCTATGCAAAAAGCATCCCAAAAGCTTGGTCCAAACGCTCCCTTTTTGGTGCCCGGGTGCAGCTTCCCAGCAGCGCTGGCCGCTCCCAGAGCCCAGCAGCCCCAGCACAGTCATCTGGTGGTGGTGGGTGGCACAGGCAGCCGCGCACACCACGGCCCCTTCACACTGGTGAGGTGTGAACACCTTGCCACAGGGGTCCCAGTATGAGCTGAGCGGGGCTGGCAGCACGCTCCATCCCCAGACATCCAGAGCCACGACAGCGATGGAGCCGCAGGCAGCTGCAGAACAAACTAACCCCGTGACGCAGCCTCACAGGCACCTCTGATGGGCTACCCAGCCTTCAACAGTAATGTTCCTCCAGCTTCTTCCCTTGTGGTACATGAGGACTGAAAACAACATCCACAACACAACGTTCAGCCTGCCCTTCGGACCACTCGTGGTGCCTCTGCTTTACCCATTCCTCAGCAATGCCATGGCTCCTCCACCAGCCCCGCTTCTCCACCCAGCAGCATCCTCCCAGGCGGCTCCACATGGAAGACTTCAGGACGCTCTGCGGCATTGATCATCCCAGTGCCTGACGCTGGAGGGATGCAGCACCCAGGACCTTCTGCGTGGAAGCAGGGTGCCCAGCAGAAGCACAACCAGAGCTCTCCTGGCCGGCTGATGTCGGACACTCCCAGGAGGAGGGAGATGGGGTGCTCTGATCACACAGCCAGCGTATGCAGATCTTCCTGGCTTTGAAATCCAAGGAGTTATCATCCGATGGTTGCCAGGGTGAGCCATGAGCTCCTGCGAGAGCTGCCTGGATCCCAGGAAGGGCAAGTGCTGGCACTGCTGCTGCCTGCTCGCCACCCCAGTGATGCCCCTGGGTGAGTGGCATGCGAGTGATGAGCAGGGGGAGAAGAGCCCCTCTCTTCATCCCAAATCAGTTCTAAAGCTCTGCTGTGCATTGCTGTGGCAGCTCCTCAGGGCTGAGGCTGAGCGGGGATCCCTCCTGCCAGCTGGAGGATGGCTACACCTCGGGTGCGATGGTGCCTCAGAGCTCCCTCCCCATGGCCAGATCCACGGTGTCACTGTCCCCGTACCCCACCGCAGGGAAGCATCAGCTGTCCTGGGGTATCGGCTGCACGGATGCAGACACAGCACAGAGACCCCCAGAGCTGGTGGGAAATGTCCCCCAGCCAGGCTGCCAGGGCCACAGGGCCATTCCTGCTGCTGGTCCCTTGCAGCACGGCTGGGCTGAGGTCCGCTCCCTGGGCTCAGGCGGCTCTGGCACTTCCAGTCCCCCTCCTCTTCCTCTCCGCAGCAAGAACAGCATCTGTCTGTCTGTCTGTCCATGGTTTCAGCCTTCAGCAGGAGCAGACGGCCGCAGCCCTGGGTGGCCGCAGGGGGAGTTTAGGGGGTCCGGCCGCGCGGCAGGCGTTTGCTGTCCAGAATGGCCTTCCAGTCGTCACTCCAGGACTGCAGCCTGCGGCTGGGGGGCTTCAGCTGCAGGTGCTTGTTGTGGCAGGCCGTGAAGAGCACGTGCTCCCAGCTCGGGTTCAACTCAGCCCCTGCAAAGCAAGGAGAGAAGTCAGCTTCCTGAACAACTCCTCTGCAAGACGCAGAGGTTAACCTTACTCCAATACGAAGAGCCTACGGACACAAACCCTTAACGAGAGTCTAATCGAGTGGGGAGGGACCAGTGCCCATCATCCCCAGATGCCATCTACCCCTCAGGGCTGCCTCCGGTCACGCTTGCCACCCCACACCTCCCTCACCTGTTATATCAGGTCTGTCGTCTATAAGCAGGTCAGCGGAAACCACCGTCTTATCTCGCGTCAAAACGATCCGCTCCAGAAACTCGGGGCCGAAGTGCTTCTCCACCCAGGCGTACTGGAAGGCGAGGGGCGAGCGGTGAGTGCGGGAAGGATGACGGACGGGGCAGAGGCTGCGGCAGCAGCGCCCAGCACGTAGGGAGCACGTCTTATTTAATTAGTTAATTAGTGGGAAGGATTCGGATGCTGCTGGAGCACACGTTCTTTAAAAGCCAAGCAGCTTTTCACATTATGATGAAATATTAAGACCAAGCACCTCAGTGCATGCAAATGGCAGAGCTTGGCTGACAGTGGAGCTACTGCTCTGAGAAACCGCTCAGGGACAAAACCGGTGGAGCAGAGAAATATCGCTGCTGTTTTACAGCTGGAGGCATGTGGGGGTCAGCTGGCTTTCGCTGGGCAGCACGGTACAGGAGGGGGAGCTGGGATTCGGATCTCCTCACCTTCTCGTACGGGCAGTAGCGGTACTTCTTGATCGGGCTTGTGCAGATGAACACATCGGTGCTGCCAAGAGGACAGAAACGGGGGCAGAGCGTCAATCCATGGCCAAGCATGGCGATCAGACCCTGCTCCCCCTTGAAGTGCACCCAGCTGCCTCTGCAAGACCCCTCTCAGCGCCTGAGCAGGTGGGCACCCAAAGCAGACCCCCCACCACAGACCAAACCGGACTGTTAATCCCCAATCTTGCAGGGTCCCACTCCCAGGACCATCCCCAAATACCACTGGCAAGTTCCTACTCACTCTGCCAAATTCGCCATTTGCTTCACAGCTTCCACAGCCCCGGGGAGCGGGTCCAGCTCGATGAAGAAGTTCTTGGATTCCCAGATGCTGATGGCTTTCTCCTGTGAGGGGAAAGAGAGCGGTTACTGCACAGGGCTTCTTGCTAGTCTTCTCCCTGCCGGTGCATTTCCCCAGGATAGGGAGTGAAAAAGGTGGGAGCACTGGCTCCGGTCCCCTCCTGCCATCCCACCTTGCCTCTCTGGGTGCCTCTGTTCTCCACCTGCCAACCCATACCCATCCTACACAATTTAGATCGGCGATGCTCTGCAGCAGGCTTGGTTTTGCCTGTGCAGCCCCAGACACGGAGCGAGCAGCAGAACCCAAGCAAAGCCCAGGTCTGCATCCGGAGGGGCACTTCCACATGGATCCGGCTGACGTGTCCTGGTAGCCCTGCTGTACCGTGGTGCTGTTCAACCACAGATGCTGTCTGGCCTATGTGTCTCAATCAGATCATTGAAAATAGCAGGAACAGCATCGCCTGCACGCCCTCAAACAGGGAACGGCTTGTCAGCCGCCCAGCAAAGCAATTATTTTGCACAGACACCGGCTCCTTGGGGAGGAGAGGCTAGGCAGAGGCGGCTAGGGGAAGCAGCCCTGTCCCGGCGTCACAATGCACCCAGGAAAAGTTTTGAAAGAAGCCCTGCCTTGAAGGACGGATCTTGATTTTGAGCACCTCTGATTCTGTATTTAAGGAAGGGAAATAGGGACAAAAGGAACTTTAAGGCCATCCTGGCCTTCTTGTATTGCAAGGGTATGGAGGAGCCAGCAGAGCACCAGAGCAGCCCCAGTGATGCTGGTTCTTACAGCTCACAGGAGTAAACAGGATGGTTGGATATGCTGGATTTGTAGTTCCCTCCTGCCTGAGGAGTGGGAATCTAGGGAGTAACCACCACATTTTGCCTTTACTGCACCTGCACTGGGGGGAGAAGGCAGGCAACCATGAGCAACTGGGGCTTTGCTGGGGACTGCCCCAGAGCGAAGACACAGGGCTCGCCCGGGGAGTCATCTCCTGCTTCATCCCGCTGCCGCCTGTGCCAGGAGGCTGGCTGCGCACCCCGCCTGCCCTCAGGAAGAGGGATGCACGAACCCGTTACGAATTCGGGCACTGAATCAAACCCTGTATTTCTCAAAAAATCCCAGAGAAGACCAGACGCCCAACTTAAAAGGAGAGATTACTCAGATCAACTGCCGCACTCTTCCTTTTCGCCCGAGCAGCAGCAAACATCAGCGGTTCGGAGGGGGGAAGAAAAGCCTTCTTCGTACATGTTCAAAATGAAACGCGGCGATTCGGAGCCAGAGACCCAGCAGAAATGCCCCCCAGCACCGTGACTCACACAGCTACCCTAGCAGTTGGCCATGGGGCCAGGCAAACGTTCAAACCGCAGTTGCTCTGCTCTAGGCTGGTGAGCACTGATGTTTTATTTTTCAGATGCTGACTGTAGTTGCACAAGAGACATCTGAGAAACACGGCCCGATGCAGCAAAACACTTCAAACCGCGCTGAAGTGTTTTCTTACAGCAAGGACTTCCGTAGCCGTTCTGCTTCCACTTCTGTCAAAAAGCATTTTGCAATCAAGCTCAACGGGGGGAGAACTAAGCCCATCTTGAAGAAAAGAACCGCTCCGTTCCCAGAGCCAGAATAACTCCCTGTGGCATGGCAGCCAGCACGCTGCCCGGCAGGTGGAAAAATCCCCCAGGATGGGAATCCCATCACGTGCCAGGCAGGACAGACACTCGGTTTCCTTCTTATCTCTCCCCACGAGCAATTTCCCTGCCTGACCAGGGCTCCCCACCCCTCCACGTCTGTGTGCTCGGCATATTGCTGAGCCGCTGTTCTTTTCAGGGCTGGGACCTTCAGCTCCTTGGGCTCTTTGGCTCCTATTTTCCAGTCTCCTCTAGCAGGTCGATGGTGCTCTCTGATGGGGGGGGACCAGAACAGCCCATGTGCCTGCAGCCACAGAGCAGCTCCTACTCTATCCCCAGTCTGAAACCACGGGTGAAACCAGGGCTGCCCTGAGGTCGGGCTGTGGAAGTTTTTCTGCTTGTTCAGCCCAAGGTTTTGATGGTTTTACGTGATCACAGCAGACGCAAGATGAGCTCACTTCATTTAACACATCCAAAGTAGTTAAGATCAAAGGAAAAAAAAAAATTTATCATGCATTACCCTTGCCAAACATTTAGCATCTGCCTTACTGCACGAGAGATGCCCTTCATTTCCCTTCCATCAATCCTGGCTAGAGAAGACACGTTATTCCTTCAGTGCATCAAGCTGTTTAGGATTTTGCTAGTGGGAGAGCCCCAGACCTTATTCATGCTCCCTTCCTCGAAGCCATCAACCACTAATGACAAGAATACTTTTATTTGCTGTAACATCTTTCCACTGGTGCAACTGCAATCCGCAGATGAGACCACAGCCACCTCATGGAGATGGGAAACTTGTACAGGCAGAAACCGACTTTCTGCAGCACCCAGCCGGTGAAGTACAACATAAGGAGAGCTTCTGCATTTAGGCTTTAATTATTAGAACAAATACAATAATTTTCAGGCACGAGAGAGCTTGGGGTTCTTTTAATTTTACATAAGCCCTCACATGAAACGTCAATTGCACGTTTTGCTCTCAACTTCTCTGCTGCATCCCACCCCTCACATTGCTGATGAGGAACTAAATAATCCATCTAGGAACAGCGTCAATCCACGCAGCTTCGCCAAACCAGAGCCAGAAAAACCCAGCTATGCATTTTGGGGTATTTAAAACAGATGTTCTGGAAGATCTCCTTTCCCTGCACCTGTCTCCATCCATGCATGCAGGGAAAAAGAGACAGACGTGCAGGAAAAATGCTGGATTTCTGGGAAAAGGGCACCGCTGGAAGCCCTCCTGCGTGCAGACCTGTACCTGTGTTTCGGTGGGAGCTCCGACCAGCGCCCGCAGCCCTCCCCAGCGCTGCGCCCACGAGCTGCGGGCCAGCGGGTCCCACGGGGCCGGAGCTCGAGGTGCACGGCGCAGAGCGAACGAGACCCACGCGCAGAGCCGGGGGGGATGCAGAAAACTCACACTCAGCTCAGGTCCCAGGCGCCCGTATTGCTCCGACACCCAGAAGCCCCTCCGGTCCTCCAGGGCAATGTAGGGTTTGTCGGGGTACCTGGCCCTGAACTTCTTGAGGAATCCTCCCTCGAAGTCGGCCAGCACCCCGTCCATGTCCACCAGCACCCGCAGAGCCCTGCGGGACCCCGCTGCGGGGCCGGACCCCCTGCCCAACCCCGCGAAGGGACCGCAACGGCGAGGCCGCAGGTGCAAGAAGCTGCTGAGCAAAATCATGGTGGATGGGGAGCTGGGGG
>WHYT01016947.1:132734-148349 GCA_009806455.1 Tetrax tetrax
TCGCCCCGCCCGCAGCGCGCGCGGCCGCGCCGCCAGCCGCCAAGATGGCGTCGGCCCTGGAGCAGTTCGTCAACAGCGTCCGGCAGCTCTCGGCCCAAGGTGACCGTGGAGGGAGGAGAGCCGCCCGCGGGCCCCAGCGACCCGCAGCGGTGGGGAACCAGCGGGGCTTGAGGAAGGGGAGGCGGCCGGTGGAGCCCGCCGGGCCCCCCGCGCGGTTGGTGGCGGGGAAGCGGCACGGGGCCTGCCCCCTCTCACGCCTCTCCTTCAGGCGCGGGGCCGGCGTCTGTGCCACCCCGGGGGTCTGGCGGGGCCCTCGCTGGGTTGTAAAGCAAGGCTTCCTCCCCTCCGAGGCGGCCTCGGAGGGATGGCGGAGGGGTTTGGCCGCCGCTGGTTTGACAGGGCTCGGAGGGGGCGGCGGCGCCCTTCGCGGCGCTCCCCGCAGCGGCGAGGTGATGGTTTTCGGTACCTGGAGGTCCCGGGTGAGTGGAAGCCGGTACCGATGGTCGTGCCAAAATCTGAACCTTGAAAATCAGGAGGGAGGAGCGGGCATCACAAGGACCTTAGCTGGGATTATATAGCCCAGCCTGTCGCCTAACTGAGGAGCGCACAAGTTGCGGCGTGTGTGTTTTAAAATACATTTGAGAAGTGTTAGCTCCTGGGGACGAAGTAAAGCATGGACAGAAGAGTCAGTGTGTAATAGGAGGCCTGCAACCGTACGTCAGAATTGCCATAGCCAAGGGTTCAGAAAGTGTTTTAATGAACATAGTTAGAATTCCTTAGGTTCATTGCCAGGCATTTTCCTGTGTGTGGGCACAGTGTTTCCGAGTTCTTGAACTTTCTGTCTGTGTTGGTGCTCCCTAAAACGTCTTCTGAGTGTTTTTCTGCATGGGATGCTTGCTCCCTGGAAATAATCAAAAATCAATTCTTTCCGGTGTGGCCCCAGGCTTTGTCTCTGGCCATTACTTCTGGATGGAGCTCAAATCTTCTCTTACTTTACTTTAACTTATTAAATGGGTAGTATTTTTACTGAGGGTATTGGATACGAGAGACAAATTGTAATTGCAAAGTGCAGGTACGAACCAGATGAAAGGTGATTCTTTGTAATTTAGCTTATGACAAGGTTTTGTGGATGCAAAAAGTTCAAGGGGAAAACGCTTGACTTTATGGAAGTTCTCCCGTTAGGGATGAGCCAGATAGACGTTCTCTGTGAGAAAGTAAACCTGGGCTGCTGGAGGTTATGAGGGCGCATGGGAGAAGTATATGTACTGGTGATGGTGTTGGTCTTTGGTTATCAGCATTTGGCTGCACGGGAGGTAACGTAAATGGACGTTTAGTTGAGCCTGGTGTGAGTATTTCTGCTCAGACTAAGTTGTTTAGTGTGTGTTTGTGGATAAAAGCTTGTTTTGGCGCTTTTTGCTTTGTTTTTTAGGGAAATGCTAGATGATAGCTGTAGAATGGGTGGATTTCTCTACTAGGGAGAACATCAAAGCTGTGGGTTTGCAATGCTTGAGTACCGTTACCAAACCACAGAGCATTTTACAAGCCCTACTCCTTTCCATTCTTAAGCTTGGGGTTTTAATTCCCTCTGGAGAGAGCTGGTTTGGAGATGGGTTACTGGAGTTCCTGGGCTCTGGTTCCACACGTGGAACTTTTGATCCCTCTTTTAGTTCAAAGCTAACATGTCATTGCTAGAGCTTCCTAGATTTTCTTTTTCAAAGAAAAAGGCCAGGTGGTTGAAAATAGTGTTAATCTCTATGAATGGAGCCACTATTCCACATTTTATGAAGATTTTTGTGATAGTGAGAGAACCTCTGTTTTTTGTTTGTTTTTTTTTTTTCCCCTCTAATCTGTGCAGGAATTGAACATTGAAACAATGCTCTGCTTCAGCAGGCGTAGTTTTAATTCAAGTAACTGGGGGTGAAGACTTTCAGAGCAGTTCATGATAATCAGTCTGCCTTCTTTGTAAGGTTTTTGGGGGCTTACCATACCTAATGCAAAATATTGCCTTTCATCCTGTGCTCATAGCTCACAATGAGTAGAATAACGTTGTAGTTCTAATTAGACAAAGTAAATTTAAGAACGGATTTTAAAATCCCATTATTGTTGGTACTTAGTTGTAATTTTAATGTCTACTTCAAAAAAATGCTTATGAGCAGACCTGAAAAGTGGATAAGGCACTTGAGAGGCAGCAAGGAACAGGCTCTGGTATTGCTACTTTTTTAGAAAGGGGAGGAAATGAATTTTTTTTTCCCCCCTTATAACACCTAGAAGGCACAATAAAGTAGATAAACCGTATCCACACGAGGCAAAATTTTGCATCACAGTCCACTGGTCAGAGTTTTGGAGAGTTGACTTAGGTGTGCTTGGCGTTGACAGGAGAGCCTGAAGCCCCCTCTCCCATGAGGTGGGCTGCTGCCGCTTCTCATGTGGTGTTTGTGTTTTGAGGGCTTCCTTTGCCATCCCAAAAGCCTGAAGCTTAGCTGTCGTTTATAAAAAACATATGGTGGGTACCTCGCTTGTTGAAAACTAACGCTTAGTACGTTACAGAAAAATAAATTCTCTGGGTGATACTGCTTTTTCCTGGGGTTACACAGGGCAGCAAGGTGCAATGAGGTATGGGAATGCACGTCTAGTTAGAGTTTGACAACCGTGCTTTGTGTTTCAGGGCAAATGACCCAGCTTTGTGAACTGATCAATAAAAGCGGAGAACTGCTAGCAAAAAATCTTTCCCATCTGGATACAGTGCTTGGTGCCCTGGATGTGCAGGAACACTCGTTAGGGGTTCTTGCTGTCTTGTAAGTGTTGCTTTCTTTTAATTAACTATCTTGGTATTAAAACTTCAGGCAACATGCTGAACTGTCAGCCAAACGTATTTCTTTTGGATAGAAATGTTTTCAATCTGCATTTTTTAGAGTGGTACTTAGTTTCCTTTGGCAATGCTCATTTTATAAAAATACCAAGGCAAATTTGTATTTTCAAAAGAAAAAACCGCTGGAGCTTGTAAAGACCATTACTGTCAAATGGTAATACTGGTGGTTTGTTTTCCTTAAGGCTGTGTCTGTTTCTCTTGTTTATGCCTTTGTAAGTATTTTCCCATGTGTTCCACAAAAAGGTATAAAACTGGCTTTTAAAACTTGATCGGCAAGGTGTGAGTGCGCTGAACTGTACGCAAGGAGCAACACTTTTTTTTTTTTTTCTTTTTTTTTTTTTTTCCCCTCCCCTCCAGTGAAGCATGGGTTCTTATCATAGTTCTTGGGTATTTGTCTCTGGACAGCACTGAGGCTCCTGCTGCTGTCTGTAGTTTAAGATAACGCTTGAATTGCCTTGGTGGTGCCGAGGTGAGGTAAGGATATCTGACCCTGAAGCTCCAACTATTGTTTCCAGCTGTACCTAACTGTGAGTGAAGAGTCTGCAGGTGCCACTGTTACTGGAAAGTTCCCTTTTAAAGGAAAAGTCAGAATTCTAGTACTGTTCTACTACTCTTTGGAAACAAAATGACTGCAATACATAGAGATAATGCATTTAATATTACAATTCACAGGTGTCTCATAAAAACGCATTATGAAATTTACAAAGAGCAGGGCATCAGTACAGCATTAGCAGCAGAATTGGATCATGGGGTATGTGAAAACAGTCATTAAAACAGGTGGAGGAAAAAGTTGGGTACCTTCCAACAGCTTCAATCGTTTTCTGGATGTTTTTGTGAGATTTGTAGGATGCAGAGGTGGAGAGTTTTCATTGCACTCAGATGAGCATAACCGTAGTTCGTCTTACAGAAGCAGCAGTGTGTCCACAGCCTGTAGGGTGCTCAGGAATTGCCAGAGGTGGGAAGTGAAGGAGCTCCTATCGAGAGATACAAGCCTAATGATTTAATAGTTGAGAAATCTTGAGCACGTTCAAACAGGAGATGGCTGCAGGATAGGCAGAAGTGCCCAGAGAAGTTGTGTGGCTGAGTATTAAAATTCATCATCGTTAGCTGGTGTTTCTGTTATGACTGTAACCATTTTACCAGATAAAATTTTCTTTGTTCACCATAGCCTGTTCTGAATCGTAGTTTGTACTAGATTGAGAGTGGAGGTGTGCACGGAGAGCGTATTTTCAAATATGCAGCTCCTGGGGAAATCTCATGCTATCTGTCATAAACGCTTTGGATTTGCTTGCAAGCATCTATGTGCATCTTGCAGAGACTTAGCAATGAAGACAAAGCTTTTTTATTAATCTCCAAATGTTAAGTGCTAAACCTTTTTTGTTTGTTTGTTTCTGCTCTAGGTTTGTGAAGTTTTCTATGCCCAGCATCCCTGACTTCGAAACGTTATTCTCACAGGTGCAGCTTTTTATCAGCACTTGTAACGGGGAACACATTAGATATGCAACAGACACTTGTAAGTTAGGCTTACTTTCAGATTTTAAATATTTTTGGATAGTTTGGTAATACTGAATTTTCACTGTGTTCTTTTGGTTTGCTTTTTCCTGTATTTAGTTGCTGGCCTGTGCCACCAGTTAACAAATGCCCTTGTGGAGAGAAAACAGGTGAGCAAGTATCGTCTGGTACGAATAAGCTACCTGCATAGCCAGGCTCTTAACGGGGATGTTACCAGTCTCTTGTTGGCTTCATAAAGATTTGCCACTAACTTCACGTGAAGTATTTTTGTGCAGCTCCTTACTTGTTAAGTTTACTGAGAGGTAACAAACCTAAACCAAGATTTTAAGATTTCCTTAAGAAAAACGTAAGGAAGATAATTTGGAGGGGAGAACCTCAAGTTAACTATTACTTAATGGAACCTGTCAATTAGTGTTATTTTTCATTTGTAAGTGTCAACATAAGATCCAATGTGCTGCCATCTATGAGAAATTATCTGAAAGAGATGTAATTTCTGACAGCCCCTGCGAGGAATTAGCATTCTCAGACAAGCCATAGACAAGATGCAGATGAACACAAACCAGCTGACCTCAATACACGCAGATCTCTGCCAGGTAAGGGGAGCATAAGGGCTTTTTATGAGAGGAAAAGCTTACAAAATACCTACAACCCTTTGAGGAAATGCATGTTCACATATTGCAATGTAAAAATGGCTTTTCACTGTTTTTTCCATTAATAAATAATATGATACACTGAAATAAAATCCCCTTCTATTAATTTTAAATGTTCAGCGCATGTCCCCGGAGCTTTGCTTTTGTTGATGACTTCCCAAAGTCCTTTGACTTCCCTTCTCTCTGGGCTGAAAGTCACACACAGCCTGTCTTAGGTGGTGTATGCGTAATATCCAGATACTGTTTGCTCAAGTTTGACAAAAGGCATATTTGTCTCGGTCTCTTTGGCCTGGATTTGCACTTCTGTCTCATTCTTGGCTCCTGGGATTTAGGGTTGGACAGGAATGTTTAGTGCCACGTTTAGTGCTGCCAGCACGGTAGTCTAGAAGGCCTGGAGTTTCAAGCAGCTTTGTCTGAGTTTAATTTCTTTACAATTCAGAGAATTTACAACAGCTCACGATCTGTGCTAAGGGCTTTCCAAACATGGAACAATGAGTAATCTGTGTTAGAGCACTAGTGACGCGCACTGGTTTTTCACCCTTGGAGTAGTGAGATTTATTAATTAGAACTAGATTAATTTAGTTTCAACTTCTTCCTCATGGAAATTTGAATGAAAATGGCTAATTCATGAAAACCTGATTTATTTTCTTGTAGCTCTGTTTGTTAGCAAAATGCTTTAAACCTGCCCTCCCGTATCTAGATGTGGACATGATGGATATTTGTAAAGAGAATGGGGCATATGATGCGAAGCACTTTTTATGTTACTACTACTATGGTGGGATGATATACACTGGGCTAAAGAACTTTGAAAGAGCACTCTACTTTTATGAACAGGTAACTTTTATTAAAATGGTAAGTCTAAAGTGTGATCAGTTGAAAGACAAAAGTAGGATGTGTAATAGCAGTGAGAGAACATACCATCTTTGAGTTGCCACCAAGGATAGCAGTAAAAGCCATGAACCTAATATAAAGTACAAGCAGCCTCCAATTAATGTCATTCTTAACCTTAAGGATATAATTCTACTAATAGATCTATACTGCTGTTTTGGTTTAGCACGTGTGCATCATAGTAATACATAAAAACTGATTTGGGTTAGAGTTCGCTCATTAGCTCTTTTATGAAAAGTACAGCCTGAGTGGTAATCTTTAGTCTATAAAGTGAAGTAACAAGCAAACTGTCTTCAGAGGTGTTTTCCTTTAAGAAGGTCTCTTACAGCCAAGTAACTATCACACCATGAAACTATGCAACTCGAAGGTTGATGTTAAATTTATCTCACTATAAATATTTTTCAAATGCCTGCTTATTACTGCTTGCATAGAAACAGTTCACAGGCTGACATTCAGAATTGCGTGTTCTTAAAGAAAAAATAGTTCCGTGGTTTTGCTAAGACCTGTGCTAATTTATGAGGTGACGTACACTTCTTCAAGGCTATTACAATGTTTGCTGCTTTTACTTCCTCTGTGAATGAAGAGAAGATTGCAAAATTGGGAAAACTTCATGTGTGTATGGGGTGAAATGCTGTCAGATGTGCAAAAACTTTCTGCATTTTTATTTTCTGTAAACAAAGGTGAGCTCTTGAGTAGCTAGCAGTATCATAATAAACTAAAATTCCTTTTCCTTATTCTGCCGACCTCTTTTAGCATACTTAAACGTGACATCTGATGATGTCATAGCTTTATAAAACATCTGTAAGGATCTGTGTAAATCCAGGTTCCGCAGGAGCTGTACAATCATTCCTGGTAACAAGCAGCTAGAGGTGTGTTCTAGTACAACTTCAGATATATACCAGGGAAAGTTGTTTTGTTTTGATCTTAACAGGGTTATTATTAGGCAGGCATCCCTGTAACATGATGTATTCTGAGTGGCTTATATAGAATTTACTTAGGACATTTTTGTATAATTAATTTTGACAGAAGTTAGTTAAGCTTTAATGCTCAAAGGTGAATTTCATATGACATTGTACCCTTCCTGCATGCAGCTTTAAACTGAGATTTTAGTTAAATGCAGTAGTTACCAGGATCTACCAGTAAGTATACTAAATTGCTATTCCATTTCTTTCTTTCTTGTGTAGGCAATAACTACTCCAGCCATGGCAGTCAGTCATATTATGTTGGAATCCTATAAAAAGTATATTCTAGTTTCTTTGATACTACTTGGCAAAGTTCAGCAGCTACCAAAATACACTTCCCAGATAGTTGGTAGATTCATTAAGGTAAGTCTTGTGAATACAGCTAAATAAGAGCAACAAATCTGAATTTGTAAATGTTTTTTTTTTTTTTTTTCCTACCCTCATGTGATGGTCCTGTAACATCGCAGATCATGGGAAATAATACACAATGTGCCAGAGTACAATCTCTTGCTTCCTTTCCAGTGTACAATAGCTAAAGACTGTCTGGCAAGGTCTACATCTATTACAAACTATATTGTTCATGCTGGCAATACAGGTTTTTAAACTGAAATTTGCAAAAACTTCAGGGTTGAATAGCACTTACCAATATTCTTGTCAGGTTTACTGCACATCCCTTGATAGCATTTTACGTTAGGGCTCAAACAAGACTAAGATTTCACTTGGCTTCCGATATGCAGTGTCCTTGTAAAAACATGCAACATATAACTTCATCTAGTTGAAGTATGAAATGCTAAATAGTTTATTCCAAACCTCTGGCTTTATAAAGAATAAAAGCTGCTGGAAAAGCTGCAAGTTTGGAGCCATAAGTGTTCTGATTAGGAGGTGTAGGGTGGAAGACAAAAAGTGCTAGTGAGAGGGTTCTGATCCTAGGTAAATAACGCACTTTTAAAAGTGAGGTAGTTCTTATTTAACACTGAGTTTGTTGATTTGTGACCAAAACTTTCAAGATTTCCAAAAATCTTCTTCTAACTTCAGATCCTAATAAGCAAGCTCAGACAGTTGCCATTTTAAAGTAATTTAGGTGAGCTAGTCTTGACCCTCTGATTCTCTGTTGCGCATGCTGTGATGCAGTGTGGTCAGGGGTGACAGTGACAAATAGAGTGGATGAGCAGTGACGAGTCAACGTGCCACTTACCTTGAATTCAGCTTTCTTCACGTGCTGGTCAGCTAATGGACTTTTTCTTGCAGTCCCATAACTAGAACTGTCATACAGAGGTCCTCAAATGATATTTACTAAATCTTACATCGCAGGAATACACATCTAGTGTATGAGGACCTATCATTGCCGTAAAGCCATGTCTGAGCATCGTGGTTTCTTTTTATGAGATGCTTGAGCCACTTAAATTTACTTTTATACCTGCATGGTTTCTAATGTTGAAGTAGTGAATACGTCTTGTGAGGCTGGTTGAACACCAGGTTCTTTAAGAAGGGTTCTCATTTTTCTAATTGCAGCCCCTTAGCAATGCTTACCATGAATTAGCGCAAGTTTATTCAACGAATAAACCCTCGGAGCTTCGAAATCTGGTGAACAAACACAGTGAAACATTCACGAGAGATAACAATATGGGGCTGGTTAAGCAGTGCTTGTCGTCTCTCTACAAAAAGAATATTCAGAGGCTAACCAAGGTGAGTTGTAGCGGTTTTGTTTTGCTGAGAAATTGTGATTAATTTTTCTCAAAGAGTGTATCTCTGAAATGTATTAAATTCAGAGCAAAATGATAATGTAGTAATGCAGTGGATAAATGACTAAAACTGGGATTTGTGTGTCTCAAACAAATGAGACTGAAATGCTCTATACAGAAAACCAAGTCAGTTGGCTACTTCTGCGTTATTTAAAAGGTCATTTGATGTGTCTGTCTGTCCGAGGAGTTTTCCCATGAGATTTTCATACATAATCAAACGTGTGAGCGCTGCTACCCAATGACCTTAATCTCTATTTGAAAAATAGGAAACCTGAACTTTACAGGCTACTTCATTAGAGAAGAGTGAGTGAATGGGACAGATTTTGAAGTGTCTGAAGTAAAAGGAAAACCAGAAGCAGTGGAGTGATGTGCTCCTTCAGCTGAGAGATCAGATGAATTCTTAAAGATGATCAGGGGAAAGCTCTTTTCTTGCAAGCTTAAATGGTGTTTGTTGCAGTAGAACTAACCTCAGAAGCGATGCAGTACATGCATTTCTTGAAGGAGGTTCAAGGGATGGACAGTCACCTTATTTGTATAAAAAGGTGAGGGAAGAGGTGGGACGTGGTCAGGACTGTGTCTGGGGTAAAACATGGCAGGCATGGAGCCATGACTTCGTTAGTCTGGTCTGCATACGTGTGCAGCGTAACAAATTGGTATCTCTGGAGGAAGAACTGACTCCACTCTCATGGTGCTTTTATAA
Organism: Tetrax tetrax; assembly: GCA_009806455.1. Classification (NCBI taxonomy): domain Eukaryota; kingdom Metazoa; phylum Chordata; class Aves; order Otidiformes; family Otididae; genus Tetrax; species Tetrax tetrax. The sequence goes on from WHYT01016947.1 coordinate 142,058, forward strand.
GTAAAAACTGTGATCCACTTGTTTCTTCCCATCAGACTTCAGAGTAAGATTGCGTGAAGGATTGACAGGGAAAGTCTTTAGCGTCTAGTTTTAACCATTTAATACTTTCTAACTTTCAGACATTTTTAACGTTATCATTACAAGATATGGCAAGTCGAGTGCAGTTGTCGGGGCCCCAAGAAGCAGAAAAATACGTCCTCCACATGGTAACACTTGTTACTTGGCTAAGCTATCCTAATTTAAAAACTGGTCCAGTTTAAGACTCTCTAAGTGTTTGGATTGGCAGTGCATGTTCTGAATGGCTGAAGAATGGTTCTTTTCTGGAGTGAAGGAAATACTGTCAGTCTGCTCGGGTGTTGAGAGTGTTCTCAAAAAATCTTAAAGGATATTCTCTGCCTAAGACAAGGCATGCATCATTTGTCTTTGGGAGGCTGTTAGGAAATAAAAAGCAAACAAGTTAAAGATGATTCCACAAGGAGTCCGTGTGTTGTAGTTACCTGAAATTCTGTTCTTAGCGTTACCTTACGTTAAACCGTCTCTCATTTCAGATAGAAGATGGTGAAATCTTTGCAAGTATTAATCAGAAGGATGGTATGGTCTGTTTCCATGATAATCCTGAAAAATATAACAATCCAGCTATGCTTCATAACATTGATCAGGAGGTAAATCTTTAAGATATTAACTGCTCTTGGAATTCTCACTCAAGGACCTCAGTCTGTAATCGGAGAGCTGCTGGGAGAAGCCAGTGTAGGTAGCTTACATGTAGAGATTGACAACTCCTTACTGAGACTGAGGAATCCTTTAAAGGTTTTGGATTGATAATCATTTATCGTCAGTGCGTTCCCAGTTGTATCTTCTGTGCAGCTTGACGTGTTTCAGTAGAGTGTCTGCTTGATGTTGGTGATGGGAAGTTCCTTCAATGGAATGGATTAGGAAGATTGTTTCTAGAGTTTTAGACTTCAAGGGTCACTTCCACTGGCTGTCGATAGCCTGCATGTTGTAGGCTGAGGTGGTTGGCCCCCGTGGGACTGTCTGTCAGTGGCCTTGAAAAATGATTGTTAGGAAAACATGGATGAAAATGAGGGAATAAAAAAAAGGGTCTGACACTTTTGTTTGGGAGATGAGGGAGGAGAACGTTTTGACATGGAGCTTTCATGATGGCAGAAGTTATTGGTTCTACGTAGCACAGCCATGTAGTATCTTGAAGACCGTGTACAAGCTGGACAAAGTAATCAAAATGTATATTTTTAAGATGCTGAAATGTATAGAGCTTGATGAACGACTGAAAGCCATGGATCAAGAGATCACTGTGAACCCTCAGTTTGTGCAGAAGGTAATTGTTTTAATGCCTTGTAAGAGATTCAGTGCAGTATGTGCTGCACTGAATGTCAGTGTTAATAATTACATTTTATTATTAATAATAATACGTGCATAAACATCATGCTTTGAAACAAAAAGGAAGTGCATGTTGTTTCATATGCACTTTATTTCCCTACCTGTTAACTTCAAACAGCTGTCTGTCTCAAAGGTAAACCTTCAGACCAGTTATTGAAAAGAAATAACTCTCTCCCTTCCAGAGTATGGGCTCTCAAGAAGATGACTCAGGGACCAAACCATCCAGTTATTCCTGAAATTCATGTTGCTCACCACTCCACTTTCAAGTAAAAGCTTATGAAAGAATCACGCCTGGAGTAGGGCATTGAGGAGTTCCACGAAGAGAGCAGAGAGAACTGAGCTTTGCTTTTCACCTGGACATTAAGAAAGTAAAAGAACACCCTCTCAGTACTGTATAATACCAGAAATATTCTCTGCAAAGAAAAAGGAAATCTCAAAAGAAACTTAAGTCTGTTGTGGATTTATTTATCTTCAGATTAACATCGTTAATGCATTAAATAATCTACCTTTTGTTTTAAAGGGTTTGAATGTTGCTGTGTTTCTGTAGCAGTCATTTTTTTTCTCTTCTGAAAAAAAAAGTGTTATTCAGGGAAGAACACAAACTAGTGTTGGTTCACTTACAAGATAATTACTGGTTCACTACTCTGTATTTAAAGTTGGCTCAAAGTGCACATTTATCATACGTGTGGTGGGTGGAGAGGGGTGAGTTCTGAGGAAATTCTCTGCATTATGATTTGCCTATGCCCAGTGTAGCCAGCTGCTAGCTATTAAATGATGAATTAAGAACTGTGTTCTTAATTAAGGATGATCTCAAAAGGATGAGCACGTTAACAAGTTGTTGTAAGGCAGTTTTGCTGAAAAGCAGACATCACTACAGGGAATCCATACATGACAGCTATATACGATTTTAAGTTTCTGGTACAAAGTATCTCCTAATAACATTTGCTCTTAGATCAAACTTATTAGACCTAAACAGAAGGATATTTGGAAGACCTTCGTGTTCTGGAGGATTCTAGATATGAGATTGTTTACAGTGAAAGAAAATTAAATTTTCATTCCTATACAATTGGCATGGAGGTATTCAAGAGGCTAATACTTTCCTGTGGTGGAAATCAGTTTAAGTGAAGGTGATGCTATGTTTCCAAAGAAAATAATTCTACATGGAATGCAAACAGAATTCTATACAGCTCTCAAAATGCAGGATTTTATTTGGGGATAACATGCTGGAATGCTATCTGGTTTTTAATTCAGTATTTTAAACATAAAGAATCCAGCAACAAAGTTTTTAAGTCAATGGGCTCTTTAATTTCCTGTAGCTCTCATGTATCTGAAGATTCTCACTGTTCAAACACCTTTGACAGGCTTTGTGTCAGTGCACGTCTCCTGCTATGAGGTGTAAATAAACCTGTCATCGAGTCAGAATGCGAGAAGCTCAGCAGCCAGTGCTTCCTACTTAAACGCCTGACTAGGAGCTGCTTACCACTGCTAACCCGCCGGCTTTTTTCCAGGAGCCTAAGTGGGAGCTAAGCATTTCTGGCTCTTGCTGCGTGGAGCTTGTATGTATGGAGGTCACCCGTGGCTGAAACTACTCCAGTTGTGCTTCCAGTGCTGGTACAGAACTGTTGGGTTTTCACTTAAAATTGGTGTCTTAATTCTAGCAGAGCCTCTGTGATGGCGGTATGCTTTTGAAGAGAAGAGAAATGCCCCCAGGATGTTCTCTAGGTGGTGAGTGACATTAAAAAAGTATAAAATAGCAGTTTAGTATTGAACGCAGCGTAGGTCCGTAGCGTTGGTAGCTCACCGTTGAGTGCTTGTGCTTCCCACCACAGAGGCTTCCACGTTTGAAGGCAACTGTTACACCTCATCTTAAAGCAAAATCTTGGTGTTTTTTTTTTTTTCATAACTTGCCTTGCCAATCTTGCAGTTAAAGACATTTATGATTTTAAAAGTTTTCTCCTAGTTTCTCCAGTGGTTTCAATGCTGAACATGCTTACGCAATTTCCTGCTCTGGTACTGTGGAAGACTTTAATGAGTAACGCAGTGGCCTCGGGCACAAAGCTGGGTTGTCAGAGCGTTTACAACCGTGTGTGGCAGTCATTAAGCACTGCAAATGCCTAACCCCCAACTGCCACACGTACGGAAATGTGGATGGCTTGCCTTTCGTTGCCAGGGGGAGAAGGTATGCAGGGTGCTGTCATGAAGTTGGAGAAGAACTAGAAAGGTCCACTTGGCGGTGGCTGAGCTTTCATACCTCTAGATCCTGTTAGAGAGCGTGGAGTTACCTGCTGAGAGCCGCAGGGTGGCTTTCCATCTGTGGAATTATAAGCAAAGTAGTACATGCAACTGGCAAACAGCACCCACCTTTTCTTCTTCGCCTAAAGTAGATAAAATAAGCCCATACTACACGTCAAAAGGATGGTAGAAATAGCTATGTAATAGTGTCAAATGATACATTACATTTTTCTTAATCTGATTTTTAAGAGGGCAGTGCTTTTAAAGAACTGCTAAGGTTCCTTTTCTGACGTACGTAGTTGTGCTGTTGAACTCTGGACTGCTGCTGAAAATCCCAAATCAGGTCCCACCTGTAGAATTGGTAGAGATAAAGCATTCGGTGGAAGTGCTTCAGGGGAGGGCTTTTAAGTAGTAGTTTGATAAACGCGTACGGTCTGGCATCTGCATGTCTTGAGATACTGTTGGAATGAAGTCAGGTTTTTAACGAAGTACCTCCTTCAAGTCTTGGAACTAACTGCATGGGCTGTGGTCAGCTGAGACGCTTCGGGAACACTTGAGCTTTCTGGTTTTAATTTGTATTTATTGCAGGGAAGGACTTTTGATCAAATGTAAACACTGTGTGCTGTGCTCCTCTGAACTTAGCCTCTCAGAGGTCCTGTGGCTAGTTCTTCCCGTCGTGCGTGGCCACGAGATGCGTTTGCGAAGTACTGAGTGCATGCTTTGATACCTTAACTCGTATTTTCATGCATCTGAATTAGCAAAGAGACAAAATGCACTTCTGAAGGTAGCATTAGACTTGCAACTACACTTCTCAGCCACAGGAGGGGTCTCCAGTGATGCTTAGCAGGTAATAAAATGTTTCTAAAAAGAAATGGTTAGGAGCTGACTGCGTAGAACCCCCCCTCCTATTTTTGTGCCACTCTGGAGCCCCAGTCCGTGGCCTCTGCTAACATGCCGGTAGCACTGCCATGGCGCCACGTGCTTTTGCCTAACTCCAGCTGCCTCTGCCTACACCACTTCCCTGCTCTGTCCCACAGCACAACCGTGACCCGTTGTACGCGTTGTCCCAGGCCATCTGTGTAACATAGGAAATGTTTTCTGCATGGCCAAACCGGCCGAGGGGGCTAGTCCTGAGAAGTTGTTTAAATGTACTATTGGAAAATAAAGATAACAAACCAGCTGTTCTTCTTAGTTTGTCTTAAATGAGATGATAGGGTTTTTTGTATTTGGCTTTTTCTTAGGTTTTTTGGGGGGGAGGTCTTCTGTTCTTGTTGCTTCTCAGGACGTGTGATTCTGGCTGAGTGGCGGCAGGCGGCCAGGTGTCTGCCGCGTGTGGCAGTGCGCTCGGCTCCGGAGTTGCTCGGGCTCTGCTCGCAGCCCCTCCGAGCTCTCCTGGACTCTCGGGAGCAGAAACGGTAGTTCCTTCCGCGCAAACACTGCGTCCTCCTTGGTCCTTGTCCAAGATGGGCTCCAGCGTTAGATGGACCTTGGATCAAACATTTCTGTTCATTCCTGATCTTTGTGTTACGCTGATCATCCGTCTGGCTATTGTTCTCTCCAGAGATGGATTTCTTAGTCCGTGCGTGTGGTGGTGTCAGTGACAGCAACTCTTTCTCGGGATTTAACTGCAAGTTTTACACAGCCAAAGAATCTGTGCTCTTATTCTTGTGGAAAACTTACTTTTTGTCAGACTTGAGTGTTTAAAACTCTGTAAGGGTTGACTCCAATGTAAAAGGAGTGGGGGGAATCCAGTACTTCGAAGCCTGAAAGGATAATGGTTCACGTGGGATTTGGTTTATCTTCCCACCATATTTTTCTGGAAATGACCAATCTCTAATAAAACTCCGTAGTCTAAAGAGACACTGGAGTGGTTCAGGGGGGAGAGGATCAGTGCTGGGGAGCCTGGGACAGGCCCGGTTCACTCGTGTCTGCTCCCTTTGGTGCTCTAACCTGGGATCGACCTGTGTAAGCACTTTAATATAGCCCTCCCCTGCCCGATCTTTTGTTCCAGTTAGTTTCCGGAGTTAACGCTGGGTTCCCCCAGCGCTGGTATCGTTCTAACGGAGGAGTCGGGCCCGGCCTGGGGGTGCGACCCCGCACAGCCCGGCGCCGGGCCGCACCGCGCATGCGCGCGGACAGCCCCCATGTCCCCCCTCCCGGGGGGGCGCCGGTCACGTGATCCGCCCTGCGGGCCGTACCATCTCGCGGGGGGGAACAGAGCCCGCTCTAGCTGCAGCGGCTGTGGGATCGCAGGAGGTGACTCGCCCCTTCTGGGTTCTCTGGGGTAGAACGTTGATTTCCTCTCTCTGCGGCGCGACAGTGGGGCAGGGGACAGCGAGGGGAGGAAGGAGGCGTCTGCTGGACTTTCTTGTCTCCCTCTCGTGTTGAGGTATTGGCTCTGCCCAGCCCCTGTGGACAGGGCGGCCGTGGGCCGAGTCACTGCCGCACCCGGGGGGGGGGGATGCGAGGGATCCTCGGGGGATCGGCAGTGGGAACCGGCTCGGCACCGCGCTACGAACGCATCCTCCTCCCTCTCTCCCGTTCCTTACCCCTCTCCTCGCCACTCCGGGGCGGCGACGGGTGGGCAACGGGGAAACTGTCTACCCCTCTTCCACCCCCACCCCCCCGCCGCCGGGGAGGGATGGTACGCGCCACTGGGTCCGTC